>MU400392.1:35298-493134 GCA_022578955.1 Hypoxylon sp. FL1857
AACCCCCCCACCCCCCCCCCCCCCCCCCCCCCCCCCCCCCCCCCCCCCCCCCCCCCCCCCCCCCCCCCCCAATTGCGAGAGCTAGTGAGCTCCGACGCAACAACATGTCCGCATGGTTGAAATCTTGGTTCAACGTTGCCAGTCAGGGTGGCAGAGAGCTCCTGACCTGCATCAAATTAAGTTCCGTTATACTCCTAGGCGGCAGTGGGCTTAGCCATGGTGATAGTTGATGGTTTTCTTCTGAATTTAGACTTCCTTGTTTATAGTCGACGTTGGTGGCGACTCATTTGAGGGCTAGCGAAGAAGTTCGTGGATATGAAACTTTATAGTCGGTTGGGGTCTCTTTGCCCGTGCAAGTTGGAAGAATTGCCTTTAAACTGGTGAGGGCATCTTCAATGATGAGCAAGTAAAGAGTTGAAGTTTCTATGATATTTTTTGTAGTTGTGATAAGTCCTCCTACCATCTCAGCAAGGTTCACAGGGTAGATTCGGGCAACGCTTGAATCTCCCTTGTGAATCTTGCTGAGATGGTAGGAGATGTTGTGGCGGTCTTCCTCCTTAAATCGTGACATTGTGGTGTTGGTTTTTTTGACCGATCCACCTGTCTAGTATTAAGACGCTTAGGGTGGTGGATGACCTCGTTGTAGCTTCGTTGTACTAAATTTGAGCCTCGTTGCAGCGTTTATGAATTGCATTCAAGTGATCCGGGGGTACTGCCGTATACCTTGGTAGGACAGGACCCCAAGGTCGCGGCGGATGCGCTGCGTTGGTTGTAAAGAAAAGGGTGGTGGCGATGGGCACAATAACGGTAGGAAGATTCCTTGGTGATATCCGGGGTTCTCGTATTATTAGGTAGGTAAGCAGAGTAGACACGAGTATCAATGATTATGAGTCATTGATGGTCACATTGCTGCCGTGTGCTTGTCGAATATTTTGAACCCCAATGGAGACAGCATTGATATTTCCATTCGTAATCTTTCGTCGAGATGCTCCTGATGACGTTTAGATGACCAGCTCGGATTTGAAATCGGTTCTTGGACTGCTCTGGCATGCTGTCTTCATCATCCGAGTCCACGACAACTGAATATATTTTGGGTAAGTATAAATCCAAATTTCGAGGCGGATTCGGCGACGGGATTGTTATGTAGGGAGTACTCACTGCGCCGTCTCTTATAGACGTATCTTCGCTTGCCGGCTGGAGTCCGAGTTGCAATGCACTGCATGATAGAGCCAACATCTTTTCTTCTGTTCGCGCTGGAGAGATGGGATTGCTCATTTGGGCCCTTATTGACGGAGGCTTTCTAAGGATTGCTGTAGAAGTTGGGCTGTCTTGGAGGTAGGCATGTTATCGATGGCCCCTCGCATAGGGAGTAGGTAGGCGTGTGGAGGGTAGAAGGTAGAGGTTGGATGGTGAAGGCTGTAGGTTGCCGGTTGTAGGTTTAAAATGAAGGTGATGGTAGAAGGTAGGTGATATGAATGGGGGACGGGTTCTGGTCTTCTTCGCTCCTCCTCGGCCTCGTTCTTTGGGCCCAAGATTAGTATGGCGCTTTGTCCATCCTCCCACCACTTCTTCTTCCTATCACCCCTAATACCGAAGACACCCCACAAGTTGTCCCAAGACCAGAAGGTTATGGTAGCTCGCTTATTCCTCGTGGCTCTAACATGCTTTCTGGTTGCGGTTGGTTCCGCCATGAGGGATGATCCACCATGAATTTCTCAGCACCACGCGGCTCATCCGCAAAAGGGGACCTGGAGGGTACTGAAGCCATTCGCTTTGCAATATACCGCCTCCGGACTCGGAGGAAGACAATGGTAAACAGGAATATGCCCACAACTGTGCTACCGACGCTTATGCCAGCAATGGCAGCTGCGGAGAGTCGATGATATTCTTCGTTGTGGCTCTGGGGTATGTTTGTATTTGATTGTGCGGTCGATTGGGGGAAAGGAGTCGACGAAGGAGTCAACGAAGGGGGCGACAGAGGGGATGATGTTTGGGACGTTTGGGGGAGTGAGTATGTGGAAGGGTCTGTGGTGGTACTACTAGTGGAGCTGCCTCCCGAATCATAGCCCAAGTCCGTTGTGAAGGGATCTGTAACAGATGTGAAGCCATCTGGAAAAGTTGTGAAGACTTCTATAAACGATGTGAACGTTGACGGTGTTAGTGTGGAACTTATCATACTAGTCGAATCGGTCTCTGTGATCTGTTGGTTTTCTTCATCAGGACAACCGTCAGGATCGCATGCTTCCACGGAACAGCATCCGACGAAGCCATTGTCACAACGGTAAAAGGTGTAGCCGGGATCGCAGGTTCCAAGATCCCTATTGAATACCTGATTAAGACGCATCGTTATGAGGTGGCTATAAGGTAGGTAGGTATGGTTGCTGTCGGTTAGGTTAGGGCCCATGAGCACTGTACGGGAAGAAGGAAGAAGGAGGGAGGAAGGAAGGAAGGAAAAGGGTAGGCAGTCGAGTCGACTTCTACAAGGGGGAGATGATACTCACAGGAAGCACCTGCGACCTAGCCACAGGTCTTGCTGTTTGTCCACTCTGTTTCTCTCGTAGCAGAAGGGGCTCCAGAACGCGCTCTTTCTCAGGTTGAGCCGTGCCCGCTGCCGAAGTTGGATTGGGGGTCCACCCGATTCGAGCTCACTCAGCTATCCATCAGTAATAGAGGAAGGTAGTAGGGTACATTGTAGCCTGTCTAGTATGAGCAGGTAATGGAGAAGTATTGAAGATGTAGGAGGAAGGGCGCAGGGCAAAATGCAAACTTCGAAGTATTGAAGACGACAAGCTTCAAGTTCGGTCAGGGTTAGGAGACGTTTTCACTTACCGATAAAATATGTTAGGTTAAGTTGGACTCTAGGTGTCTCTGTAAGGTGAAATAAATCGGGTATTTGTTTGAGGGAAGTAGCTTAGGCCTCCCGAGTGCTTGTCGTATGTGAGATACAGTGTATGTGGGAACGGGCGGAGAATTGAAGTTGGTGATGTGACACTCGAGCAGAGATTGCACGCACCAGCAGTCCCGTAGTAGCACAGACCGCTGGATGTATTTGTTTTCTCATGGTTGAAACACTGATCTAAAGGATTAAATATGTATATCCTGTGGTTCGCTAACCCGGGGGCCCCTTTGCTGCGTAAACCTAGCGGAGTACTTTCCTACGCCCCGTGAATACATACATGTAGGTGAAGAACGAAACAGATTATATGGAGACCGTAGAGAGAGAACTTACCAATATGTAGCCTTTACCTACCTAGGTAGTCTTCATTGGATGTGCCTACCTGGTGGGCAGCGAAGGACAGTGCCTGTCCTGTACGCCTCTGGGAACCTTGATCGTGTAACATACCTGCCCTTCTTCCCTCACTTGGTATTGCGGGCCAAAATACAGCTCCACTTGAAGGGCTGAGCGGTTGTTTGTGCCAGGTACATACCTTGTAGCTGGTTACGCCACGCTGCACGTCTTGTAAGTATTTAATGATATCGACACGGATGGGGGCATGTTTTATGCTGATCGTTATGTGGGAATTCACCATACTGGCTCTTGTAGCAAATAATCATCGTCAACCTCATCATGTACTGAGGCATTTTCTTATGAGATGTATGTAGGTACCTCTTGTCTATACATATATCTACATGTACATACTTAGGTACATGTGTCCTACAACATAGCCAACGTCCCTAAGGTCATGTGATAGGAGGTAGTGATTTTACAACACCGGCACGGGGAGCTTTCCTCATTAAGGCAGCCCTAGACACAGCAACGGTAGGAATGTTTGTGTAACCGTAAATATAAGACAAACATCAATAGTCCGTGAAACACAGTACCTAATTATTCCGGCCATCTAGTTGATCAGTCCTTATGATCTAATGCTGGGAGGGATATTGAAAAAGAAAAAAGCAACAGAAAAGAGGAACAAGAAAAGTACGTAAGGAAGAGGAAATCTAAATCTGAGATTATCACGATATTACCATGACCTTCGTGAAGACTAAAATGATGCTCATTATACTAAGATCATAGCTTTTATATTCATGAAACTCCGTACTCTATAATGAAGCTATAACCCGTAGCTAGCCCTTCAATTTCTCTAGCAATAGCTTCGAGCCCATATTACCAACAGGCACCTCCTTTTTCGGTCCTGCTTTCTTTCCCTTCTTTGTCGTCTTCTTCTCCTCTTCGTTCATCGAAATAGCTTCCTTAGCAGCCTTCTGTTCTGGTGTTTCCTCTGTCGCGGCTTTCTCTAGGGCTTTCTTGTTCTTCTTTAGTATTCCCTTAAGCTCATCCTTGTGAGAGAAGTCATCTGCTTCCAGCAGGCTAACTACCACGAATGAGCTGGGGCCTGTTGCCCAAGCCATGATATAGTCCTTAATAAAGGGGTAGAGTATATCGGCGAAGTGGAGGGGAGGATCAACTGGTATCACGCGACGCGACGCTTTATCGAAGTGGCCACCAGCTATAAGGGTCTTAAACATGCGCCCGCCGTGGGGGGCTTTAGATATGTGCTCTCGCGGGAGGGGTATAGTCGCCGACTCATCAGAAGGTTCCACGTTGTTAGGGCCTCCTTGTGCGGTGGAGGCTATTGCTTTTAATGCTGCCGACTTGTCTCCAACGCAGGAAAGGAGAGCCTCGGTAACTAGCTGGGATCCGTGGGAAGTGAAGATCAGATCTAGCGGCGACGCAGCAATGGCAGCCAGTAGTGGTGGCGATAAGGCTGCGACGAGTTCTTTTCGGCGAGTCTCAGGGTCCTTTTTGCTTGTGGTCTTTCGGATCTCCCAGAGCTCCTCAAGGAGTTTCAGATCATCCGCACGGCCAGCGTCGAAGAGGGCCTTGGAAGTACCTTCAAGTGGATAACGTATTGTTAGGCGTGCATTCGGATTGTTGGCGCTGATGACAATATTAGAGGCTTCGTCTTGCTCTGTCTTGCCTATCAATTCTGATATGATGGACTTAGAAGTCAGGACTGTGTCGTCAACCAAATCGTAAGCGGCAAGGATAACCAAGTGACCATGAGGATCGGTGGACATGAGCTGGAAAGTATCTTTGTATGTCTTTAAGATCTGTTTTCGGTCCTTGGCCGTTCCGTGAGCAAGAAGCAAGCAGACAAGTCGTGAACCAGACTTCGTGAAGGCCATGTTCTTTAGAAGATCTCCATTCTCATCTTCTTTGATCATTTCCATGTACTCCTTAGCCTCCTCCGAGCCTGGCTTCACGTTAGTGTAGTACTGGTACATGGCGTCGTGAAGCATCGTAAAGCCAGTCATCTTCTTCTGGATAAGTTGGTTGGTCATGTCGAGCAGATACTTCATGGTCGGTCCCCGTTTACTAGGGTTCTCCTCAAGGATTTTGGAGAGTTCAGCGGAAGGGGCAGTCTCGCCCTGTTGCGACTGTCGGAATATGTGAAACTCGGGTCCATACCATTCTCTTAAGAGGATGGCCTTCTGTTCCTTAGTGGCGATGCCTCTGTAGATGTCGTCGAGGATCCAAGAAGCTTCAGCGTGGTTAATGAGTTTGCGAACCTTGCCGAAAAATTCCGGGACTATCATATCCCGGACCTCCTCGTCGCCTTTTACGAGAAGCTTGCCGATCAAGAATTTGGCGTACTTGCTCTCAGCTAACAGAGGGTATGCTCCCCTTAATTCCTTGGCGATCATCTTTCGTCGTTCTGGGGTCGCATATTTGATAGCAGTCTGGACGACACGAACAGCGTCATGTTTGAGGGCAAAGTCCTTCATGCGGCCGGTAGTGATACTGAAAAGCTCTTCGACTAGCTTTTGTCGCTCGTCTTTTGGAACTTTGGACTTCAGCCGCAGCCTTTCCCAGAGTTTCTTCGTTCGGTGCAATTCATCGGCAAGTGGCTTCTGTGATTTGCGCTCTTGGGCGAGTTGCCTCTGCTTGATATGGGATTCCCGGGAGTTTTGACCTATACAGAGTCAGCAAAATTCGATACATCCATCTCGCGTCGACTAACCTTTCTCAAAGACTTTCCCGGGTTGATTGTTTCCAGACTTCGTTCCGTTCTGCGACTTCGCATTGCTCAGAGGAGCACCACCATCGTCTACATCTGAAAAGTCGCCAAATTCGCTGCCATCACTGACATCCTCCTCTGGATCTTCTCTGCGCGATTGCTTCTTATCGAACTTCGGTTTCTTGCTTGAAGGGTCTTTGCTGCCATTAGCGAGCTTCCTTTTATTTCCGTGGACTTCGCTTTTGGGAGCCATTGTGAATTTCTATACGGATGAAATTCACGGCGAGATGTTCAATGGTGGTTATCGGCAAACAGCTCGAGTTCTGCGATCCCAAGACTAGAAAAAATTTAGTGGAACCGCTATAATGCCGGGCGGTGAGTCGCTATCGCACCCCGCGGCCCCACCTAAATACCCAAATCTACGATTAAGTTCGCGCATGCAGAACGGTATGGATTACGCTGGTACCGCCGAAGATACTGGTCCTTAACCTCAACATGAACCTTCTATAGAAGGCATATCCAAGTAACCGAAGGTCGCCGGCTCCGTTGCGCCAATATGGGAAGAGAAGAACAGGTCGAAGAACGTGAAGTTCTCGACTCTATTTTCCCGGATGAAATCACTGGTCAGTGAACTACCCCGCCAGCAAGACAATCATCTTGGTTGTCTATCAATTGGCGATGGGGACGCGCGACTACAGACAATGAACTGACTGGTTCAAAAGACATATCCGACACCGAGTATCGAATATCAATCAAGCTCGACCTCCCCGACGACGACCATAATGGCGACGACGAAGCGCCAGAGCCACCCACTCTCGTCTTATACGTGCGCTATCCAGAGAACTACCCAGACGAAGCGCCCATCCTAGATCTCTCACCCCCTCAAAATGCGACACCACATCCACACTTTTCTGTTGCCGCCGACAAGGACCAACTGTTAAAAGGGCTGGAGGACACCATACAAGAGAATATAGGCATGGCCATGATCTTCACGCTCGTAACTACTCTCAAAGAGGAAGCCGAGCAACTAATCACGAAACGCAAGGAGGAGACCGCTAAAGCGCATGAAGAAGCTCTCCTTGCCGCCGAACGGGAGGAAAATAAGAAGTTCCACGGCACGCCGGTAACGCCTGAGACCTTTATGAAGTGGCGCGAGGGCTTCCTGAAGGAGATGGAGGAGAAGCAGCGGAAGGAAGAGGAAGAGAAATTAGCGGAGCTCAAGAAGGCTAAAGTGAAGGAACCAGTTAGATTAACAGGAAGGCAATTATGGGAACGTGGGTTGGTTGGTAAGGGCGATGACGAGGACGAGGACAGCATCCCAACAGAGCAGGTCCAGGAGCTTAAGATAGGGGCTTAATACTACTAAGCCTTGCGATATATATAAGACTTGATATGTCGGGCTCTAGTCGAGCATTGCTCGGAGTTTGGGCGCAAATCAGGAAAAGCTCAGGTGGGTAAGTCAGAGAATCAGATTCGTCTCATTTATGGATAGGACGTGATGAAAGCATCCACCCCTTTTCAGTTCCTAACGCCGTTTCCATGTCAAACCAAGATCCTAGGCCTTAGGTCTTGTGGTATCTTCCATCTATAATGAATGCCTTCATTCCATTCCCATGAAGGACGATAAGTTAATCTTTCATCTCCTCGTCACTATCGGCAGCATCATCATCCTCCCAATCATCGTCCTCTGCTTCTCCAGCAGGCGCATCGCCAAGCTCTTTTGCAATGAGACCAAGGAGCTCCTTTGCGTGCTCTCCTAGGCGCTCATCTTCGTAATCTTGTAGCTTATACAAGTGCTGGCACTGGTTCAGCCACACGCGGCTCGATATCCACGAAGCCTTCCAGTCCTCCTCGCTTTCGCTAGACTTGTTCGCCTTCTGCTTCTCGCCCATGACGTAAAGGCCCCAACCACCTAGGTACCACACCTCAACACTCTGATCGTCTTCGCCAACCAGGCGCTCGAGCACCTCAATCGCTTCCTGCTCCATCTCAACCTCCATGAGCAATCTCGCAAGAGCAACTCTGCTAGGAAAATCGGGAACAGCGGGATCTTCCGGCGGGAGATCCTTCCAGAGGTCCAGGCTCCTCGTAAGCGCCGCCTTCGCATCATCGAATCTCTCCTGGGAAATGCGCACATTTGCCAGGGTCTGCCAAGTCTCCGCGAAATCAGGCGCCACCATTGTCGCTTCCGTAACGAGGCTCTCGCATCTCTGCTCGGCGTCCTCCTCCCAGCTCAAATCCGTCATGTATACTTCAGCGACGGAGCACAGTGTCATGGCCAGCTTCTTTTTGAGCTCATCCAGCTGCATGTCTTGCTCATCGCTTCTCCGTCTCGTCTCCTCAAGAGCGGCAATCTGCTTCTTGAGCGCTGCGGCACCGCGCTCGAACCACGTGACACTGTCCTTTCCTCCTTGTTCACTAAGTTGCGCCAGACATAGGAACTTTTCCGGCCCGCCGCCTACGGTCTCATCCTTGGTCCCATCTTCGTCGATTGCGACGGCGCGCAGGAAGTAAGCGCGCGCTGCCTCAAACTCGCCTAGCTCCAAATTGATCTGGCCGAGCAAGTTCAGCGCTGATAATTCGTCATCTGAGCCTGCAAATGATTGCTCCAGTGCTTTTTCTGCTAATGTGTGTGCATCTTGGACGTTGCCCTCTTGGACTTGGTACTCGGCGGCCTTGACCAGGACCTGCGGAGATATGGGTTTCGAGTTGCCACCGGCTGCCCGGGATATGGCGCCCTTGTCTTTCTTTTTCGACTTTTTGTCTGGTCGCCTTGGTGCCATGATGGGATTCTCTGGCTTTGACGAATGTAAGTGAGTGACAGGTGCGTTGTAGGCAGATTGGGTTTGACGAAAATCAATCGATAGTACCGATAAGAAATATTTTAGTCTTATCGGCTTGTGCTAGACTACCAGACTACTAACGCGGGGTGTGGATATTGGTGGGGCGCATCTTTGGCCTCACTTGATGAATAAGACCGATTAAGTTACCGATCTTCATAGGACGAATACATTCAATGAGGCCGAGTCGATGCAAGTACAAATTGAGTCAAAGCCAACAAGGTCGGATTTTATCCTAAGGCAGGAACAAACTTCATGCTTGGTCCAGGCGGAAATATATATTTTGGGCCATTACGAGCTGGTATCTGATTCTCCATTACTTATATGTAATATACCATTAGAATCCCATTCATAACTGAGGTCGTACCCGTGTCTTCATAAGGTGCCTCATATTACTCAGCTTAAACTGATCCATCTGCCTTTTATTCCTAACCATCTATCAGCTCGTCAAAGGCAGAAGCGAGCGACTAGACATGAAGAGATATTTGCGCAAGGGGCAAGCGATCGCTCTGGATATTCATGATGCCCCAACCGGTACCGACCAACGCCGTAAAATCATCTATGCATATCATCTCAATTCATTAGAGTCCTGCAGGGTATTACTGTTCCTCCTCTCCTTCAATTGACTGGCGAGATTTGGGTCGCTCGATGTGGCCCAGTTCCGATCCTTGACCGCTTTGCGCTCGTTTGCGTCCTGGGATGAATCGAGACATACCCATACCGGTACTTTGAGTGTGCGCACTAGGCTCTTGCGACTCGGAGAATTTAGCAAAGAAGCTTCTCTTCTTCGGCTGTTGTTTCTGATCATCGTTCAAGCCTACGTCTTCAAATCCTTCCTCCACGGTCGGTGGGTCCCATGGACGGTTTCTGACGAACATTCTCGGTGATCGAGGAAATCGGGCGGAGTCAAGGCTCTGGCGGGGTTGGTCGTGGACGATGACCGGAGACCTGGCCGAGATGTCCTGTAAGTGGTCAGTTTAGTACATAGGCATCGGGTTTAAGATATGAAGATAACATACAAAGGACCGACGGTAGGAGTCGAAAGATTCACGAGAAATGGAGAAGTGCTCGATGTCGCCAATGCTGCTACGGGTGTCCATTGATGTTCGGGATGCTGCTGAACGTCTTGGCCAAAGGCCCTTGTCGTCTATTGGCGAAGGCTAGATTGAGACGTATTAGCATGTCGCTACGGTTGCTATCTTCTGGCATGAACACTACATACTGGTAGATAAACCCCGCTATCGTTAACAACTAGAATTGCGAGACAAGTCAGTCGATATTATTTGGGCGTAAAGTCGCAGGGCGCAGACTAACCACTCATCTTGTAATCTCCATTGTCTCGGCTTCTCGTGCTTCGAATGCTTAGGGAGGACGATGCCTTCGATCCAACTATATCCACCTTCTCGAAGCCGGACTGTGCGCTCGCAGGACTCAGCGCACCGGGTCGGACGTTCTCGTCCTTGACGTCGGGACCGTTGAGAAAGCCGGGGCGTCTTGCAAAAGGGTTGCGGATTGGCATTGTCGGGTATTTTCTTGCGCGAAATAAAGAAGCAAAGGCAATTGAATGGAGAGTCTACCTAATCAAAACGCATCGAACGAATTGAGAAGTTGGAATAAGGAAAGGTAAGGTTATGACGGAAGTACGGATTAATTGACGGAGTGGTCGCAACTGAGTTTGGTAAATCGAACAATCGTACAAGGCAAGTACCGGAACAATGGAATCAGGTCGGGTCCTTTCCTAAACTTGGATTCCCGACTACCAAAAACCGTACAAGTGCCCAGATGGGATTTTTAGCAATGACGGAAACAGGAAAGGGCTGGCCCCGGATGGGCGGTGACTTTGTGCGATACTTTCTACATTACATACTTGCGACCAGACCGCACTCTGCTCTATTCTTTCTTGACGCCCTCTGACCCTCTAAGGATGGATTTGGTTAAAGGCTTGGACTGACGATCGCATGGATAATCAATCGTTTACGTGTACAGCAGCCTCTGGAACTGTGATTGTGGGGCATCCCTGTCCCTGGGCTTCCAACAATTCCAGTTTTCGTTTGATTGTACCTATAGGTAGTAACAGGACCTGCATCATCTACTCGCCCAAGGCGCATCGAGGTCCCTTCTTGCAGCCGAGGGGGGTATTGATCAACCTCCCCGATCTAGTAACCTCCTACACGTACCTACATGCGCCCAACTCTCTTGTTACTATGAACAGAACCCGAGCTACCCGAGATTCTGCTGTTGCTGCCGGGTCCCCGTCTCAGGGTTTAAGTTGACGTACATCACCGTGATGTATAGTAATGCAGTGAGATTCCTTCGCGGAGGATCTACAAATGGCTGTGCTAACTGCACAGCACCGAAAGTCTTAAACCGACAGCCTTGGTCTCACTCAGCACTCGTATTTGCCACCAACGGGAAAAGGTAGTGTATAGAGTAAACCGACATTTTCTTTAGGTAGTCCGTCAAATCTATCGGTTAGACGGTTTAGTGAGGAGCCGAATGACGCCACTCCGCGCCTTGGGTAGCGACGGCTTCGATAATGGTAGGAAATCAAATAAGAGCACCGTTGATCGGATTTCTTAAACTCCGGGTCACATGTGATGTCGCCATATGTGGCTATGGATTCTCATATGCAGGCCACATGTATTCCCGGAACCCGGAAAGTCCATCTAAACTCATTCCTTCTCTTTGTTCAACATTCTAGATGATGTTTCAAATACATCAACCAACATCCTACTTTATTCTTTGTTTATACTGGAAAATTGCTACTCACTAACGTGCTTAAAGACAGTAGTCGCTAAGGGTACGGGTCTCAAGGGAAATCCCATTTGGCTTCCACTATAACGGGCGTATCAACTGCATACTCAGATAACTGTTTCATACAAGGCGTCTTTCCTAATGCAAGCTACCTTTTAATTGAAGACGACAGTCTTGTGTCCGTTTAAAAATACTCGCTTCTCGCTCCACCATTTAACAGCCGCAGCCAACACCTGACTCTCGACGTTGCTTCCCTCCTCAACTAATTCCTTCGGGCTCATGCTGTGGTCAACGCGAGCTACCCTTTGTTCAATGATCGGGCCTTCATCCAGATCCGCGGTCACAAAGTGCGCTGTGGCACCAATGATCTTGACTCCGCGCTCGAAAGCCTGGTGGTACGGCTTAGCCCCCTTGAAGGACGGTAAGAAGCTGTGGTGGATGTTGATGATCTTCCCACTCATCGCTTCACACAGCCTCGGGCTAAGAACCTGCATGTAGCGAGCCAACACCACGAGGTCGATGTTCTTCTGCCGAATCAGGTCCAGGATCTGGCTTTCCTGCTCCAGCTTCGTGTCCTTAGTAACTGGCAGGTGGTGGAATTCGATGCCGTAGCTCTCAGCTAGGGGCTTGAAGTCTGGGTGATTGGAGACGATCAGTGGAATCTCGATGCCAAGCTGATTTGTCTTTGTCCTGAAGAGTAGGTCGTTCAAGCAGTGTCCAATTTTAGACACCATGATCAGAACCCTAGGCTTCTTGCTTGCCGGCCTCAAGTCGTACTGATACATCTCCAATTCCTCCGCCAGTTTAGCCATTGGCTCGTCCAAGTTAGCCGTTGACTCAGCATGGCCGAAATGGACTCTCATGAAAAACTTCTTAGACGTCCGGTCTGAGAATTGCTGTAAGTCCAAGATGTTGAGGCCATGAGTTGCTAACAGTCCAGTGACGGCGTGGACAATGCCAGGCTTATCCGGGCAGGAGAGCGTGAGAATATGGTCATCGTTTGAAGACATCGTTCCTTGATTCTTATGAAGCCAGATTTACTTGAAATTTTGTGTGTTTTGCCATGATATGACTAATTCTCCCTTCCACACGCCGGGTATATACTCTTAGTCTCGGCTTGAGATCGGCCTTGGTACTGGTGTTGGTGCATAGCGCTTTTGCAACTAACTGGTATGGATATGCGATAATGAGGAATAGTATCAATGTAAGAGGTTGTATCATGTAAGCCGGAACTTCGAATGGGATGTAAGCTGTAAGAATTCAACTCATTAAGTTCCTTAGGCCATGTAAACAACCTACCTATAGGTGTCTTGTTAATATATTGGCAGGTGCTCTTTTACTTTCACAATATTATAACTGAGTAACTCGCGATGAAAGCTAAAGCAGCCTAGCCTCTTCAACGGATAGATCATTGCAGTTTAAGCGTCCTAGCATTCAACTGCACTAATCTTCAACCTACACTCTGATACTGACCCATTGGGACACGAAGGAAAGGAAATAGGGGGCTGACGTCTCAATTCCCAAGACATCGAACAGGTTGTGGTTTGGCTTGGCACATTAAATAAATGTTCACCGATCTTAAGCGCGCGCTCCACGAACGAATACCTGCCTAACCTGGGCAATAGTTCGCTTACGCTGCCAAGCTGGCTTACTTACATGTAAGCGCGGGCCGCAAAAAACGGCATTTGATCCTTAAATCCTTCGATAGATCGCTGGGGATCGCTGGGGATTGCTGGGGGTTGATGTTCTAGAATATCTACGATCCATCGGGCCACGGTATGAATTTCTCCCGCCCTCTTTATATTAGGTACCAGTAGGTGGTCAGCATCGAGTTGCGCCATAGCGGGATAACGTGCCGCGATTCAGTTACTGGAAACTGACCATTTTGCCGGATGCGGGAACTTACATGATAGATTGATTTTTGCGCAATCGCACCGAATCTTTCTTTTTGGCCAATAACGTTGCTTTTTCCTGGGTTGTGCTACAGTATTTTTATACTTTCAGGCTTGAAGCTCGAGCTCGTAAGAGATTGGGGGCCAGTGCCCCAGCTTGCCCCCCGTGCCCCAGGCGAAGGCAGAGATCCCGGCGTAGGCGCGCATCCCATCCGATGAATATAATGGACCCATTGCAAAACGTCAGGTCCACCCGATCGGGTTGTCAGATGCGCGTGCGCTACTAGATCAGAGTCTATTTGAACCAGAAGGATCTAGCTTGTTTAGTTAGAGCTCTGCCAGCACAACACAGGGAACTCGCCAAGTGGCCGCTAATGCCTACGGACTCGTATTCTTATCCCCGATACCCATACGCCTGTAAGGGAGCTGTGAATCAGGACCGATTGACGCCATTTGGGAGAGACGACGATAGTGTCATGGAGAATGTTGGATCCTGCCAGCAGTTCTGCCAGGGGGTACGTATGCTTTATTTACCTATCTTTAGAATCATATCGATGTGTCCTGGGGCATGGACTTTATTAGGAGGTAGACTTCGCCTCCGGTTAAAGTCCATACCTTACCTATAGACTTCTCTCCTGGGCCGGGAGCGGCGTATGCGGTAGGTCGCTCACCGGCAACCTGCAGCATTGGTACCACGCTGGCACCGTGATGAGATCCTTGCCAACACCGTGCTTTCGTACAGGCGTAGGCCTTTTTGACTTAACCGGTTGGCCCACCACTGTTGCACAGAAGGTCGTAAAACTGGATCTATCCAGATCGAAGACGCAGGATGACCCGGATTGCCAGTTCTCCATCCCACCAAGGGGCCATGGGACGCCTCGCAGAATTTGGATTCGAACTGTATTGAGAGGTACCTAAGGCACCATCCAGAACCATCAGCCCATGCGTAGGAGGCGTGCTGCATACATGTATTTCCCGTCACTGTTTGCTAGGGCAAGATGTACCAATACCAATCTCGTGATGGCCTTTCTATGCACAAACACTGGCGGATCCTTCGGTCTCTATATCACCAGAAGATCGCTGCCGGTACCCGCAACTCCCTGTCTTACTTGTGGAGCAAGTAAACATTATATACTTGCATAAAAGAGTCCATCCTTTTGACCGCCTGCAGAAGAGTAAGTTATCTCGAGTCCTTCTGCCGTTTCAGCTAGGTATACTAGCTGTAGCTTTTCTCTCTTTTTTTGCTAAGTGCTCTGGATCCATCGATTTTGGCCCCTTGTCCAGGAACGCGCGTTGCTGTATCCCGGCTATATTCGCTTGCCTTTGGCTGGAACGTAAACAGGTCAAGGTTTTTCTAATTAATATACTGGCACTCGGTCCTTTCTCTAGCCTCACGTACATAACTCGGGAAGTCTATTCGTCACCCCACAGCAAACCGGCTCAGAGGACAAAGAGGAGGGGAAGAGGAGCGAGTTTACACAGGGGAAACCGCGAGATATATCGGCCGGTCCTCGTCGTAAGGTTACCTCGACGTTTGACCTTTCCTCTTGGTCCAGCTCAGGAAACGTTGCAAGAGGTGATCGACATCAGGTGGACAATTTGTTCTCGTTCAGCTCTCCAGCCTTGCATTTCTCAGCTGTAGCCGGATTCAAGGAAGCATTCGTTCGCCAAGTAAAATATCAATTTCGACGGTACACAACATCGAAAGCCCCCTCGTATTCCGTCGTCGGCGCCGCGAGGGAAGCTTACAGAAAAACGGTTAACTCCGTCGGACCAAAAATTGAGAGAAACTCTGGATGAATCAATTCGGTAGTTTCATCGAGGAAATTGCAGCATCGTATCAGACAGACAGGTCGTTCCTACCTGTTCGAAACAACATCAGAAAGTCAGTTTATCAGCAGAACACCCTGACTGCGACAGCGACTGCCTCCTCAGCCAAACAGTAAGAGAGGTACGGACAGGTACCTGCCCCCCATCCGGAAAGCTTCAGCTGTGGATGCGCATGCATTGGGCCTAACGTTCCTTTACTGAAACCTCGCTCAATAATCCTCCTTCCTCCTATCCCATTCCTAGTTCTTCATCATCCCAATATATGAACATTCGTTTTCTCGTTGCCCACCCAGCGTGATTGGATTGCATCATTGATCATTCATTTTCTGCTTTGGATAATCAACTTGGACATTGTTTATCCCAAGCATCTCAAAATGGTCAACTTTTTCACCAACTGGGAATTATGGGAGCAGATGACTTTTGTAAGTTGCCTCGCCCTCTCTCAAGCACCATGTCCCCTCTTTGCTCATACCGAGAAAGGTCCTGGCCGTGGCCATTGTGGTGGTATTCTTCATAGGACTGCTCAAGCTGTGGTGGTTGAGTAGATACCTCAAGAAGCATACAATACTTGACTTAGAAAAGAGGGCTAGGCTCCTGGAGATGCAAAAGAGCGGTCTTCCTTCTACCAAACGGGTAGATATTCCTTTCGGCGTGCGCGCAATACAGAGCGGTATCGAAGTCGACGGCATCTGGATATCGCGACCAGGTACCCCAGTCGAGGTTGGCGGAATTAGCCCATCGATCGCCTCTTCGTTGACCCTTGAGACTGGGAGCAAGTCGAAAGGAAAGGAGAAGGAGCTGGCCACACATGCAACAACAATGGTTACCGAAGTCGAGCCAACTCCCGACCAAAGTCCGCAGCCGAGTCCTACTCTCAGCGCGTCCGGACGGCCTATTCCACCTGGAACCGACCGTACCCGTGTTAAATCCTATCCCTTGGGTGCACAGCCCACCTACCGACCAAAGGGTCCATCTCATCGTCTGACGGAGATCACTGCAGACGAGGTCCCTGACTCCGATGCGCTTTACCGACTCGAACGCCAGCAGGCTAAACTTCAACAAGTCGAAACTTATGTTCCGACAAACTCGTTCTCGAGCATGGAATCTTCGTCGATATCGTCGCAACAAAGGACGATGGTAGACCGCAGCTCAATTTCGTCGGATGACGCCGCGAATTATTCGGGCTCGCGCTATGTCTCCCACCTTCGACGCTCCACTCTCCCTACGCCTCGAACGCTAATTTCCTATGAGGACCCGGAACCTTCAGCATCCAATGTGGACTATTTCTCCAACACACATGCTGAGCAGAGGAGAAATCCGTTCGAAACGCCCTCCTCCGCCGAATCGCAACCAGTTCCTCGGCCGCCGTTAGCCGCAAGTAGACCGACACCCCATCGATCTTACTCAGGCGAATCCCATGCGAATACACAATCTAGGAGAGTCAACGCTGGATTCGAAATATTACCTGCTGGAACCTTCAGCCGATCCAATAGCCAAAACGACATGGAAGAAGCCCAGCCGAGGAGACATAGCAATAATAGAATCCAAAAGAAGCGTGACCGCTCGTCAAGGGAAAGGACAGAAACGAGGTGACAAGTTACTGTACATACAGGACGTAGAATAGAACGGCGATCGTGATATTGACTTCTGTACGAGTGGTTTTAGAATGTCGTCGGTTGCTTGAGCCCCAGCCGCATATCATATGGGATCGTGGTAGAACAGCATTTTGCTCAGGCGAACTCGGGGTAGTTTTGTTTTTGAAGCAAACGAGTGGACAGGCATCCATTCAAATCGGCATTTGCATGCGGGAAGGGAATGAGACTGGGAGGAATTGCAATCTCGGAGAATAATTAAGCTTTAAAATCTTCTGAATACCGGGCGCGGGCGTCCAAAGGGAGAAGGGAAAAAACTCGTTGCTGCAGCAGAGCGTTATGATATTCACTCACATAACTAATAGATTAATAGAATGCGTTCGATCGTGATACTGCAACTTCATCGATGTATATGATTCCGTCTTCCCTCTTTCGATGACCGATTTGACTGGCTTGGAGCAGAAAGGAGGTTCCCTAGATGACGCGGCGACTTACGTAGGGATAAGGTGTGCCCCATCCACTTTTCCGTACTCCGCACTCCCGTCGATCGTCCCCGTCGCCCGGCACTTACGGGATTTGCTGTCTATGAGAAACGAAACACTGATACCCAATAATGCTAGGAAGAATGGCGGTATCTCTGCTTTTGACGATAAGGACAGACGAAGAGACTTGTTCTAGACCAGCTCTCAGTAAGAGTGGCGTCTACTACTAGAGCACTAGCAATGGGCTGGATTCTCATCCCTGTACGGTCTACGGCCTATCGGATCACTGGTCCGCGATCGTCCGCTAAGTTGGAGCCTCATACATATCTGGGCTATAATTGGCAATGGGTCTTGTGGTACAATACGAGAGTAAAGCCGCATTACACCTTTCGATTTCGAAATAACATACCACCGAATGTAGAGCAAGGTACTATAGAATTGCAAAAAGTACCGAGAATGCGATTAAACCCCCTTTACGCCAAAGCCATGCATGCCATTCATGTAGAAAAGCCAGTCATATCCCGTAGTCATTCCATTAGCCGTGTCTGGGCAGTTCGCCTCATTACTCCCCGATAGGTCAGCGGCAGCCATCAACCTAACCTAGTCCTTCTCCATGTCCTTCGGTGCCGGATCGCCAATGCCATCTTCATTGATGGCAAATAGACAGTCGCTCTCGGGTAAGCAGGGACTGTCGTAGATCTTGGCGATACGTGTTTCAGCGCGGCCCTTCTTCAGACTGATTCGCGTCGTGCTAGCGTGGGCAATGATGTTGCCACCAATGGGCTTCTTCGGGTCCGGGTTGAACATGGAGCTGGGACCACCGTCGACTTGGGCCACGACTTGGTTGGTGATGACGACGGCAATCCCGAATTCGTCAGCCAATCGCTGCAGCGTTCGCATGAATTTGGCAAGGTGAGTTTGTCTAGAGGACAATTCTCCTCGGCCAAGGAAGTCCGTTCGGTACAGAGACGTAGCACTGTCTACGATGAGGAGGGAAAACCGGGTCTCGCACATCATCGAAGCAGCCTGGTTCAGCAGCTGCAACTGGTGGTCTGAGTTGTAAGCTCGGGCATAGGCAACGTTGTCCAAGACTTCCTCGCCCGACAGGCCATATCGATTGGCTACAGCGAGGAGTCGGACCGGTCTGAATGTACCTTCCGTGTCAATGTACAGGCACTTGCCTTCGCCGCCGCCCATGTCGAAGGGCAATTGGCACGTGACCGCGAGAGTATGGCAGATCTGACTCTTTCCAGTACGGAACTCGCCGAAGAGCTCTGTCACTGAGCCGGTCTCGATACCACCGGCGAGCAGAGTATCCAGATTCTTCGATCCCGTAGTAATAGAAATCAGTTCGCTTCTTCGTTGGTGCATCTCAGTTGCTGTTGTGAAGCCCATGGGGACTAGTTTAGAGGCTGCTGAGGGTTAGATTATGTTCGTTATAGGGAACTAATGCAAGGGAAGTTCCGAAGTAGATAGGGCCCTTACCTTCTGCGAGGATCTTTGCCGCCTTCTGCTCCGATATACCCTTGACCTGCTCCAAAGTCCGCCTCGGAGTGTAGGCGACTGATTCAACAGTCTGGTAACCTCCTTCTACTAGTAGCTGACAATCGCGCTTGGTCAAACCTGCCAGACCCTATTGTCAAAATTAGCAGTCAGTATAATTGAGATTCTGCCTCTCCAGAGCAGGTGGCTACGTACCTCTAGAGCGTGGATGGGCGTAGGCGCACCGGGCCCGGTCATTCCACTATCCTCCCCATTTGTGCTCTCCTCATATTCCTCCGCCATTTCTGCAGGATATATGGACTGGACTGCGTTGTTGTACAGGAATCAAAGCCAACGACAAGAGAAAGAAAGCGTGCGGGCGTAACTGACAACTGACGAATTGATGAACGCGTCAAGTCGACGCGGGTGTGGCGGGAAAACAATTAGAATTTAGGCGCGGAAGCACGTGAGCAATTAAATCAATTTAGCTCAGTTGCACCGCCGATCTACCTCCTGGCAGCTAGGCAGGCACCAGCTGACAACCTTAATAAGCCCACAGCCCCACTCTGCCACCTTAGCTCATAGCAACCAAAAGCTTATCGATAAGCCTAGCTAAGACAGTTGCATCTGCAAGTTGTTTTGGACTGCAGCTTGGAATTCCCATTGCGCGCGTCCTTCACAGGAAACCTTCGACGACATCAATTCTTCTCCGGGCGTCGCATTCGATATGGCTACTGTGTGGTATTACTACAAGGAGACGCGCCTGAATTTGGAGCCGTCGTCGGGCTCGTACGTCGTTGATATTGAGCTCCCTACCTTGGCTCAAGCACCAAGCTCGCGAAAGCCCAGCAGGTCAGCCAAGGCCGCTGCTACGAACGAAGTCTCCCGAGCCACCACCTCTGCGATCTACTACCGAAAACATCACAGCTTTCCCAAGGGTTTTCTTTGGCGAGTCCTCGAGGATGATGCCGTCTTGAGCATTCGAACAGTCGATATCTGCAAACCGAAGAAGGCTTCCGACACAAATCTCATCCTCAACTTCCACTTCCCGCACTCTATTAGACCTACTTGCGTTGCCCTGTGCGACCCTTCCGATCACGATGCGCTTAGCATCTTCGTCCTTGATACCGCAAACCAATTGTACTCCATTTTCCTAAGACCAGATTCTTTCCGCAAGCGTTCGTTTGTTGAAACTGGACTTGGGGATTCTTGCAAGGTCTTTCAGCCTCATGCTTTCCGCAACGGCTTCAAGCATCCCTACAGGCTCCTTGCAGTGAATAATGATCAGCTGGTTGCGCTGCTCTCTGATGGCGGTCATATCCTTTTCGATAAGAATACTAGTCATAACGGTTGGTTTTCCTTCCGTTATTCATAACTTACAAGTCTAATTCAAGAATTTCCAGCCTCACAGTTACCATGGAAGGAAACCTTCCAGAATGCGAAGGGCTGGTTTAGAAGTCTCCTCGGAGCTCGAGGAGATCTGGACATCAAAGCTGCAGCGGCGGCAGTCCAAACGGATCTAGGGCTGGACGACGCTTCATTCCTTTTCACGGTCTGCCTCGATCACCGTTTACGGATCTGGAATCTCAACAACGGGCAGATCCTCGGTGCCTCGGATTTACTAAACGCAGCAAGAGACCCCCAAGAGACGGGGAAGTGGCAGCTGGATGCATCACAGACGAACCTAGTCCGTATCGTAGGCAACACCGAGGGGAAGCGGCTATGTGTTACTTACTCTCCAGTCGGTCCTGGAGAGTTCAAGTTCTGGATGTTGAAGTCCGACGACGTAAATTCCGTCCAAGTGGATGACCTCTTTCCTAATGATCACCTGATACCTACTCCTCCGCTTGGATCAGACGTCTGGACCCTGGCGGATTTCAGTGTGACAGAACGCTCCACAGCACGTGGATTTAGAATGTGGCTCTTATGGAAGAACAATATGGCCTACCGAGTTCAGGAATTATCATTCCTAACAGAAGAGCTCCCGAATGCCTGGAAGAACCGTTGGCGATCCGTGTTTTCCGACACAGCTATACCGACCGCGCAAGTATCAGGCCCGTCTGATCCTTCCGGCCCTACAGAGAAGTGGCTTCAGCTCATTTTCTTCCCGGGAAGGTTCCCTAGAGCCACTGTAGAGGCGGCGCTAAACGCCTACGAAGGAGCAATTGGAAAACCTGGCAGCTCGTCGTCTCGCAATAGCCAAGGGCTTCCTGAGGCTATTTGCTCCGCCATTGCTTCAACCTCATCTCTGAACAAGTCATCATCAGGTGAGATGGATCATGAGCAATTCAGAAACTCCAGTGAGATGCAGTGGAGAAAATTCTACCGAATTTTGCTCGAACTCGATAAGCCAAGAGGTGAAGCTCTGGCGCTGTCATATGAGCCGGAGACGGGAATGCCATGGATCATCTGCGCCGATGGCATTTCCGCCATCAGAGAGTGTAGCACAGTGGAGAAAATCGTCCATAATCCTCACGCGCCATTTGAAGGCTCGAACGAGGTCCCAACTCTTGTTGCCACCGGTATAAACTTCATCGAATGTTTCTCAGACAGCATGCTCCAGATTTGTCAGTCTGTCCTCCGTCCAGAAATGTTCGAAGAGTCGTCCAAATCAGATCAGGAACGATTCCAGTTCGTCTCGGACAAAGCAGGATTTTGGCGTCAGATAACTGAAGAAGACGCGGCCCAGGTGACTGATGCCTTGGGTCAGAATTTCAACCTAGTCACCACACGCTTATATGACCGGGTGCTTGGAACGCTGAACGATACCTGGGATTCTCAGTACCCAAGCGAGCTTCCTCTTACGGAGTTTGGGCGGAAGATTATCATTAGGGCGGTTCAGGACTTGGCCGAGCTTCAATGGAATATCTGCTTTAGTCAAATAATTATCCTCGTCCACATGGAATTCGAATTCGATCGCCCCGAAGACGCTCTCCATAATAAGGTCGAAGTCGGCGTTATATACCGCAACTTACTCATAATACTCAAAAGACTCGAACTCGTCCGATGGCTTGCCAGTACCCAGCTGACAACGTCACTCCCTAAGGCAGACAGGTCGAATTCGGTATCTGGTGGCTCCCCCGTGGGCCCGAGGCGACAGGTTGAGGAGCATAGAGTGCTTACTGCACTTGAGGCAAATATAGGACATCTTCTCGAATTGCCTGAAAACAGAGCCATCTCCTCGACCGCGCTGCCAAGGCTAATCACAAACATCGTAGCCGATCTCTGTGCCCCCACTGGTAGCGTGCAGTTGCAACCTCAATACATTCAATGCGGTCTCCTTGTTCGAGATAGGGCAGACCTCGCCGCCGAGTTGACGCCCTTCTGCGAACAAGATCCTTTCTCAACATATGTGCAAGGGCGCGTATATCTCGCTCTCAAAGACTTCACGACTGCAGCGGCGTACTTCAAGAAGGCAGCATATGGCATGAGTAAGTTACTCGCGACAGAGCTGAATGATCATGATCATAACTAACCGTAATTTCAGGCGTACCCCAGGCGAACCCTGAGAGACATAGCAGCGGTCTTCTCGACGAGACGGAATGGAACTTACTCTTTGCAGGAATTCCACGCTATTACGCGCACATAGTGGCCCTCTTTGAGCAGCAGAAGGCTTACTCCTTTGTTACCGACTTTGCCCGCCTCGCACTCCAATTCGTACACGGTAACATGGAGGACGCGGATAAGGTCCGAACTGAAATCCAGTGCCGCCTCTTTAGTGGCGCTCTCGCTACTTCCCAATTTGAGCTAGCACATGCAACCGTACTGGTCATGAAAGACCAGGCTTTGCAGCACTCTTGTCTGCGAGCACTCATCCAGAGGATGTGCGATAACCTCCACAACTCGGAATTGGTCAACCTGACCTTCCCGGGCCTACAAGGTGCCGTCGACGACATCCTTGCGCAACATTGCACAAATACAGTGGACGTCGTCACGGGTGTCCCTTATCACCAGATTCTCTACGCTTGGCGTATCAAGCGAAACGATTACCGCGGCGCTGCCGCAATTCTGCTTGACCGCATCCAGAAGCTTAGGCAGCTCGGAGAGGGCGATCAGGTGACAGGTGATGATATCCTAGACACAGCCGTGACAAGACAATACTTAATGCTCATCAACGTCCTCAGCTGTGTGGACCCGAAGCAGGCGTGGGTTACTGTGGAGGAGCCCGCCCGCCCAATCAGGCTAGGCCCCAGCACGTCGGAGCATCTCACCAAGCGCAGGGTAGTGACTCTTGCTGATATTCGCAAGGAGTACCAAGCTGAACTGGACCGCATCGCCGCCATTCAAAACGACCAATTTGGGTTCACGGCAGACGACGAGATGGAGATCCTGTAAGGTTTAGGTGACTACGGTCAATACGAATGACCATAATCCATAATGTACAACAAAGAGGGATGTTTTACTAGATGATACCTCCTGAGCTAGATTAGACCTCAGGCTTCACTCGCGGCAGGAAAAGGGCGAATTGTTTATAACGGATTGATTGATTGATTTTTCAGCTATAATAACCCCCACGAGTAACGCCTTGGCTCTTCTGACTTGATCACATGCTAATCAACAAGACCACTAAACGCCGTGCCGTCAATGCTCGACCTTGGGTGTAAGATGAATGTACACAAAGAATTGGCCCAACATTGTAGTAGTAGAACAGAAAGGAGAAAAACCCTTATCCCCAATGGCTCTATGCTTGGGCGGGTAAAGGCGGACGCGTGGATTCTGGAACGGAGACCACGGTCTGCGGGTCCCCATTTGTGACGGCATCCGGGGCTTGCCGGTAGAGGATGATCTCGGACTGCTTGAAATATCGTCGAGCATCCTCGTCTATTAAGACCAGACTCAGATAGTACCGGGTGGAGAATTTCTTGTTCACGTCACGGAATGTTGGAGTTAGGTCGAAGCCCCCCAGGAAGAGGCGGATGGGTATGGTCTCGCCGCGAGAGGGTGAGCCGTCCATTATCTATTACAGTGAATTAGTCTTCGAACTCCTTAGGAACTCCTGAGGACCATATCACAGAGCAGGACTTACCTCAAAGCGCACAAGAGTCTCGCTCTCGTTATATTGATTTGGCGCTGCACCCGTCGTCTCCCTTCTGATGATGCTAAGTTCCATGTGCTTGATCTTAAGGCGCACCAAGAGGAAGTAGATGCGGCCGACAATCACATCCTTGAGGTGGTACTTGCTCTTGCTGTACTCGAACTCGATGTGTAGGCAGTCCTCAATACCGACGTCCATCTTGATCGAGCTGTTCATCTCGGGCGGGATGCGATAACTGTAGACCCAGAGGTCCTTCTCGCGGATGACGTCGGCCATGCGGCGGGCGACGGTCACGCGCACGAAGTAGCGTAGCTTGACGTTGATGCCGTTGTACGACTCGTATTGCTTCTCCACATTCTTGAAGTTGAAGTCGAAGGTTTGCGGGTGTTGGAGCTCGCCTGGCGCTGCGAGCTCTTGGTTTAGGGACAGGAACTCGTAATGGTTGCCTCGGTCGAAGAACATTTCTAGGGGGTTGCGTCAGCCCTTAAGAGTTCATGCATGTATTGGAAAGCTTATGCTGGTATAGATCTCGCGCAAAAGTGATATTCACGTACCTATCGTGCCGATGAATTGGACCTTGATGCCCGTATGCTCTAAGCGCTTCCCATCCTTCGGGCGCACCGTGACCTGCCCCTTGACAGACTCCCCATCCATGTACAGCGGCGCCTTCTCGCGGCGCTGCTTTTCCCTTATGTCCACGACCTGGCGCTCATCGCTGTCTTCGAGGACGATGTCAATGTCCACCGGGGTAGCGAAGAAGTATGACATATCGGGCGACTCTTGAGCAGGAAGAAAGAATTGGTTGTTGGAAGTCGCTCTATGTTGCTCGTTGTTGAAGCCTTCACCAGCCAAGCCGTTATCCGCCTGCCTTGTTAAGCCCCACATTCAATTGAAGGTCTGATGCTTGGGAGCAGCCTAGTGTGGCTGAAGCTGACCTCAAGCTTCAGCCCCGATCGGAAAATCGGTGTGCCACAATCAAAGAAGCCCAGCCACTTCCAGCCACCTGGAAAGGTGAATGCAACCTGCAGCCCCACTGACCCGAAAGCCCTAATGAGAAAACCTTAGGGAGGTACGGCGGTACCACACAATTCCGCGGTTTACCCAATTTTAGCTTAGCGACTGACCGCACAACGAGGAATTTCCTCAATTGAATTCTCGACTTTGGCAACTGGAGACTTTTTTTCATTCAAGACGACATCACCTTCAGGTACGTTAGCACTCCGCGCCCAATGCACCGCAAGACGGATGCACTGAATTTCTAATTAATTTACCAATTTCTGCATCCACCGCCTCTCCAAATTTTGTAACTTACTCACATCTTCGCTTTCTTCAGGTCCATTTCTCCCCCGCCATACCCTCGCCTGAACCGTCAAGATGCGATACCTTCACAGTCTCGAGACCTTGGAGATTCCCGAGGGAGGTACGTGCTTCGACCCCGAATATCCCATATTGGAGGCGCCGCGTTTAGGATTTTGGGGGAGTGTAGCTGGCTGCTGGAAGAGACATCGAATTTCACGATAGTATCAGGCGAATACTGACATGAGGTCTACGAAATAGTCAAGGTCCACATCAAGTCCCGCAACGTCACAGTCGAGGGCCCCCGAGGTACGATATTCTCTATTATCAACAATTACCAAGCCGCCGCTTGGGGGTGTGGAGGAATCAAAGGAATCTAACGGGAGAAACAGGCAAGCTTTCCAAGGACCTAAGCCACATCGCAGTCAACTTTTCGCGGCCGAAGAAGAATGTTATTGGCATTGAGATTCACCACGGATCGCGAAAGGATGTCGCCACGCTCCGAACCGTCCGAACCCTCATCAACAACCTGATCGTCGGTGTCACCAAGGGCTTCAAGTACAAGATGCGCTACGTCTACGCCCATTTCCCCATCAACGTCAACGTCGAGAAGAACGGCGAGACTGGCAACTTCGAGGTCGAGATCCGGTATGTTTCGGTCTATTGATTGCGCGGAAGGGGTTTTAGATGGGCAGGATAACTGATTGTGGGATCAACAGAAACTTCATCGGAGAGAAGCTCGTCCGAAGAGTCGTCATGCAGCCCGGTGTCGATGTCCAGATCTCCACATCCCAGAAGGATGAGCTGCTCATCCTTGGCAACTCCCTCGAGGACGTCTCTCAAAGCGCCGCCGACATCCAACAGATCTGCCGAGTCCGAAACAAGGATATCCGAAAGGTGCGCTCATCCACTTTCAACTTACTCGATATTACAACTCATACTAACAAAATCACAGTTCTTGGACGGTATGTACGTTTCCGAGAAGGGCAACATCGTAGAGGACGCGTAAACGGGGTGAACAGGATGGTTTCTTTGCTTTCTGGGTCTCAACACGGAGTCGCCGGGGTTCATGTGCATCTCACGTAGCAAGATAGCTACGAAAAATGGAACCGAACATGAGAATACTGAACAAATGCATTCAAAGTCTTCTCCTGGCCCTTCGTGTGAATCGTCAGCCTACGAGATCCTGATACCAACCTAGAAATTTACGGTATTAATGAGAAATAATCAGTCAACGACGTATATCGTTTGGTACGAACAGCATATAGTTGGCCTTAACTTCTGAGATCTCGAGGGAATTAGGGTGTTACCCTGAGATTTTAGAACTCCCTACAGCCCATAAACTTAGATTCTTGTAGGCAACTATGTCTCGTCGAGCGTCCTCGGGGCTTACGGTTCTGGTTGTCTCTGTCGAGGTAGCTTTTATGACTACCAATGAAGACCTAGACTATCTCTTATCGAAGGTATCATAAGGACTATACATTTAACAGCCTGTCTGATTTGATAGGCGGTTGATTTTATCCTATGCGAATATCCTATGCGAAGCCTTGGTTAATCAATGATTGATGTCTATCCTTCATATCAATGGCAGAGTGATGGTAGAAATAGGAATGATATTTAACTAGCATTGAGTAAGAGAAGTTACCAGTAGCGATGCTTAAGAACGGAGTAAATTCTCAAGAACAAGCATCATCCCCCTATTGAAGCAAATGTGGGAAGTAATACATTAATTCCATCAATGGTAGACATAACATTAAGTTCACTATCACGATTGGTCTGCGGCATGCGTCTTTTCTAGGCCACTACGGGGAAATCCCCCGAAGCTCCTTTCCATTCATGATCTATCTACTTCAGGTAGCATCCATCTCATTCATCCCTGATGCCATTCCATTCCGAGGGAATTCAATTCAATTCGATCCTGTCCCTCAAAATGAAGTTCACCCAATTGCCTCTCAATGTGGTTCTTTTCACTCATTATTATTTTCATATGTACATAGCCTCAGGGTCTCATTTCAGCCCCCAAGTCGTATTTCATCTTCCATGCTGTTCATTCGTCGACATAAGCCGATACGTCGGTTTTCATTTCGTCTTCAGCTCGCGTCGTCCCAAATCTTCGTGAAAGAATCAAGTCTAGTAAAGAGAAAAAATCATCGCAATCCGAAACGCCGTTTTTGTGCTGTGCCCTTAGGCAGGTATTGTGATATTGTATGTATGCCAGGGTAACCTTATGAAAGAAACGATCTCACGACGAAGGAAATTAGGCATAAACTCAATTTCGGGGTCGCGGTCGGGGTCGAGGCTGGGGACCCGGGGATTCGTAAAGTACAGGCAGTGGCCGAGGTGGAGAAATCTCGGGCGTCTGCGTCCGTTCGTGCTTCTAACTTCGTCTGCTACGCCGGGATGTTCTCGACACTCTCGTCCCTCTCGATTGCCTAGATCGTCGCGTTCTCCGATCGTCACTCACACTACCTAAGAAACGAAAATGGTCAGTATACACCCTCTCGGAGTTTATCTTGGGCGGATAAACTCACTAGGGCTGCTCGCAGAATAGTCGTCAGTATAGTACGCACTACTCCATTCACTCCGCGGCGGTTTCTGGCTGCTAGCTCTACGTTTGTCCTCTCTCCGAAGGCCGAGAAGAAGAGCTGCTGCTCCTAAACCGGCAGCTAGCCAACCGGCGCCGCTGCCCGAGTGCTTCTCCCTTCTGCTAGCGCCCGATGCGGGTCGGCCTCCACCGCCGCCGCCGCCACCAAACCATGTTCGGTGGGTTGTGCGTCCCCCGGCTGCGCCTCCGCCGTATGCGCTGCCATGTCTGCTTCCGCGTCGGGAATATCGCTCTTCGATGATATCGATCTCCTCTCTCTGCGTCCTCTTCCGGCCGCCTCCGAAGATACCAGCGAACACATCCCAGAGGCCCCTGACGATGCAACAGAAGCATAGTACTAGCAGGAGGACCACACCGGCAATCGTACCAACGACGATACCAGCAATTGCTCCTCCGCTTAGCGAGCCACTTGTGGATGCGACAGGAGCCGGGGCTCCGGTGCTAGTGGATGAAGCGGTCTCACTGGCCATGGTACCGGTGGTAGTAGTAGGAGCCGGAGTTTGTATGATGGTGCTGCCACTTGTGACTCTGTAGGGAGCTGAGTACTGAGTTGTAACGACACCGACGGTAGTCCACTGCGTCCAAGAGCCAACACCGGTGTTCGGTAGACATTGGCCATCGTGAGCACAGTACTGCCAATTCGCACAGCAGATGGGACCGCAGGCAATCTGCCCCGATCCTTCGGGCGGCACGCACTTGCCCCCAGATCCCGCCGCAGCGGTCGAGGGACCCAGCATGGAACTGATGGTGCTGGTATATGTTCTTGTCTCAGTCCAGGTAGTAGTGTAGAAGTCGTATCCGCCGCCAGCAGCGCCAGCAGCGCAGCTAGCTATGCCGGCTGATGTGGTACATGTTTGGCCGTCGGAGCAGCAGAATTGGTTGTCGGCGCCACAGTACGACGCACACCCGCGGTTCATCAGGTATCCGAAGCCGACATCTTGGAGGTCGTCGCGCGGGTACGGGTGAGCGACAACGAGATTGAAGAGTAAGGGGAGAAGAAGGGTTTGACTTTGGCTGTGTCGCATTTTGTCCAAGTTTCGTCCACAGCTGGACTCGACTCGTGGGTACTGGAATGCGACTGAGATAAGTGGCTTGGTAGCCGGGAGAGTGTGAGACAAGCTCTCGATTTGACGACCTCTCTTTACCTCCTCCAACAACTTTGGAATTTAGTCAGTATGAATTACCAGCTGAGGAATGCGGGTTCTTAAAAATAGAACTTACACTTCCAAAATGTCTTTGATTTTGCTTAGTTCCACCAAAATTGACAATTGGAGCTGCGAGGGTTAGTACCGGCGGTGATACGAAAACCACCTGCAGAAAGATGCAAGGGAAAGTGAGAAGTGAGAAAAGATGGGAAGTAAGAAGAGAGTAGAAATCAGGGAAGATTTCTCACTCGTTTCCTTAATGCATCTTCTTTACCAGGTGGTGGGTTATAACTTCCCAGCCTCCTTCGGTACGAGGAAGGTGACTGCCAAAAAATTGGCAGCGGTTAGCAAAATACCGCGGGGCTGGTGGTGCTTGCTCTGTGGTTTGGCGCAAAACGGGAAAGTTGAAAACAGAGGGGGTTGGAAGGTGACAGGGGTCACGATCTGATGTCAAATCATAAGCTTTTTTTCAAGAAAACCGTCAAATGACGTTAGGGGATGGTATTGATTTCTCTAATTTGCAGTATCGCAATTTCTCTATTTCCAATTGATTCCCATCGACTCGAATCATGCGACTTAAATAAGCTATAGTCTTATATCCCCAGTCCCAATATGCAAGATGACCAAGTCGAAATGCGGTGGTGAGTTGGCAGCGACCCATTCAAGTCCAGAAAATGCAGCTTGTTGACTGTGGCCCGTGCTGTCGTAACAGCGACAATCGATTACGCCCAGGTACCCAACCGGTCTAACAGAGTAGGCCAGGTACAAGGTCCGATAAGGTCATTTACCAGGGTGTTTTAGCCTATCAGTGAGCTTGGACAAGGAGCTCGGTCTTTCATCACCCCACTTCACCTCGAGTTGCCCAAGGTGAGCAGGGATCTTGAACTTTTGCTTTAGTTGGCTGGTTGCTTGTCCACGTTCCTAGATTAGGGAGGCTCGGAGAACATACCGAAAGTCTTGAGTTGTGGGAAGCCACCCCATTGCTCCAATAATGGGCATCACTGCCTTGGCCCGCCTAGACTTCAGGATACGAAGTAAGGCTACGATGTATTACCCACGCTTGGCCTCGAACACATCAAGCGTTTCCGTCATTTAAAGTCCGCTGCAGGAGAACAGACGACTCCATTAAACCAGGTCCACAAGACCCCTAATCCTAGGGGCCTAGAAGGCAATTATTGAGAATTTGAGGAGTCTAGTATGGATAAGTTGAAGAACCGTGGACACTTCAGGATGTCTTGAGATCTAAAGTAGGTGGCTTCTTGGAAGTTGGATGTGAGGTAAGTAGGTGGGTAAGCTTTGGGCATTTTCTTATCGGCCTCGAAAATAACCGTTATCGGTTTTCTATTGTAACCTTTCTGCTTCGTTTCCGATCTACAGGACCCTGTAGTTCGGTCAATTTCAGTCGCACCTTTGAAGATTCGAGTAATCATCGTCGGTATAGACGTCAACGCCAAAAAGGGAAATGCAGGATACGAGACGACATGGCATCATGGTTCACAGCACCGTCTCGCAAAGGTGATGCATGGTTTAGTGTCGGCCTAGTCTCGTCATTTCCCGATATCACCGAGTCCGGGAGCGCCAGCCTATCCGAACAACGGCCTTGTGCCGAACAGAATTCGGGTCCAGGGTGCAAGGTCTTCCATGTGCCTGCCACAGACAGTTCCCAAGCTCGTCAAATAGAGGGAGATTCAATATTCCATGACGAGGGAGGGTTGCGGGATCAAGTGCTTGTGTTCAAATACAAGGGCAAAATCCATGCCATTAATAACGTGAGTCACAGTCTATGAGGACTTGTATGAAATGATAACTAACGACGGGAGCAGCGATGCCCACATTCATCATATCCTCTTTCTGAGGGTGTCCCTTTTGACATTGAGGATTTCGGTATAGCCTTAAGTGCTGGAATTACCTGCCCGAAACACGGTTGGTCGTTCGATCTATTCTCGGGTAGAGCGGACCGGGCGAACTATAAGTTGGGCGTATGGGAAGTCCAGTTGCGTCCCCATCCCGGTACGGCAGCCGGGGCAAATAATGAGAAAGACGGAGACGATCAGGAGGTATGGATACGGAGGAAGCAAAGGATGGGGTAGTATAGTCTAAACCAACACAAGATTCTATGGCAAGGGTATATTCGGTGCGAGTATTTCTTATAAGCGAGAATGCTAGCATCGTATAAACGGTTTAAACCCACCAATCGAAGACACTTTGATGCAAGTAAATGTGTGGCATCTCTCCCAAGCCAACTTTGAAGTGATTTGCCTATACGCCCAATACTTCCAATCAGTGGTACCTTGAGGTGAGTCGTGGGCGTATTGAAAATTGAACTAGAAATGACATGTGCCTTCGTGGATTAATTTAAGGCAACCCGCCTAGCAACAATAGCTTCCCAATACTTCCGTGGGAATACAATAATTAGAATCACGGCCGCAAGTAAGTCATTCGAGAGATCCCACTTTGATGAAGGAAGTATAATCTTGCCTTGAGTCGATGATCAAATATTAGGCAGGTACATTGGAGTCTGGAGTTGCATGTGCCTATGACGGCAGGCCCACTTTAAACGGCAGCTTATTGCAACGCTGCAAAAGGCGCATGGGACCTCCAGCTTCAAACGTCCCAAGCTTGGAAGCCTTGTGTCACACCACCAATCCCAGCGCAGCTTAGGACTGCCTCGTCAACATATTCAGACTTCCTGCCCCCTGTATAGTACGGGAAGATTCAAACGACAACCGCGCTGCCAACGTCGAGCCGGCTCTCAGCTCAAGTATTCCGAGTTCGACAACATAAGCTCCTTATTCCAACCTCCACCGGCCCGTCATGTCGCTCGATCCCCCTCCCTACCTCGGTTCGCTCCAGAACAACATCCGTCAGCGGCCAATTCCTTGGGATGGCGCAGCTAGAGCCGGCACTATCACTGAGGCTCAATTGGCCAAGATCAGGGCCGTCGACAAAGTAAAGAGGGAACTGAGAAAGCAGATAGTTGAAGGCGATCTCGATGGTTATCGGATACTGTTCATTGGAGAGCCAGGCACACCCGGTGTTCTAGAGTCGGCTAGGCAGCGCTCTGACGTTGTTCAATACATATTGGTGTTACTTGGTGACCTACTCGAAGGTGTGTCTATAGCCGGATATGCAGATCTATCCTAGCTTGATTGAGGAGCAGGCAGCTATCGTCATATTTTCTATCAATATTAACTGCCTAGATGTACTAACACCACCATAGGCGTCCCTGCCCTAGCGAAAGCGCTATTCAAGGACTCAGACCCATATCAACATTTCCTACCTCTACTTGCGCGTTCAAATAACTCTGAAGATCCTATTCCTCTACTTACCTCTAATGTCCTTACAACCCTTATGGCCAACTCGAGAGACGAGTCCAAGGCGACGGAGAACGCTCTACCCCTAGTCCTAAGCTACCTCTGCGGCTTAGTAAAGAACTCAAACGATGCCGGATTACAAGATATTGCTGTTATGCAATACTCGTCGCTCCTGTACGGACGATCGTCCCGACAGCTCTTTTGGAAGCAAAGAAGCGAGACCGTTGCTCCATTAATCGACGTCCTCCGAAAAGCGGCCGGTATTGGCGGCGAGTCTTCAGCTAGTCTCTGGAGTGGAAATGCCACTACTAGAAGCGGTGGCTTCGAGGGTCTCAGCGGTGGAGTTGGGTTGCAGCTCTTATATCATGTACTGCTGGTACTGTGGCAACTAAGCTTTGAAGCAGAAGAAGTTGGCGACGACCTGAATGAGTAGGGAACCCTTCTAAACAATCGAATAATCGCAACTAACATGGTCACAGTGAATACGATATCGTTCTTCTATATACCCAGCTATTGCGATTGTCACCAAAGGAGAAGACAACACGGCTTCTCCTATCGACGTTGTACAACCTCCTCGAAGCCAATCCATCCACGCTACTCCCTACAGCAGTTTTGGCCAGACTTCCCGCATTGCTGCAAAATGTTAGCGGCCGCCACCTGACAGACCCGGACTTGTTGGAGGACCTGGACAAGCTCAAGGAGATGCTGGAAGAATATCAAAAGACTAAGACCACCTTCGACGAATATGTCGCTGAGGTTCAATCGGGACATCTAAGATGGTCACCGCCTCATCGCCACCAGATCTTCTGGGCTGAAAACGCACGGAAGATCCTCGAATATGAGAATGGTGAAATTCCTCGGAAACTAGCAGACATCATGAAGAAGCCGTGGGAGAACGACAAGGCGGTGCTCGCGATCGCTTGCAACGATATCGGTTGCCTAGTCAGGGAGGTGCCGGAGAAGAGATACCAACTAGAAAAGCTGGGTTTGAAGGCTCGCATCATGGAGCTCATGCAGGATTCAGATGAGAATGTGCGATGGGAGAGCTTACGAGCTCTTGGTGGCTGGCTGAAGTACAGCTTCGAGAACAACTAAGAGACCGGTGCGCCGGTGTGTGAATATGATTATACTCCTTACTGTATTGTTCCAGTTTTCTTTGGTGTTGCACTACTGGCGTAGGTGCAAGGACAATAGCATTTTGTGTCCGGTAGGATAGATACATATGTTGACTCTAGCTAGTCTACGCAGTCAATTAACTGACTTCGAATCTCGTAACCGAGAAACAATATTCGTCAGCTATAATTCCGGACCAACTAACACTGAACAACAACTCTCCCTCAGCCTTAGTAACAGGGGGTATGAGTATCAATTTTCAGTCTCTGACTACCGTGACAAACTACCTGGCCATGGCTGCTCTGCATAGTACAAGTGCAAGTTCTAATATGGGGAAACTACATCTACTATAGATAGAGCTACTGGTGCTTACAGCCACTATAACGTAATTACCCCAGCTTACCCCAGTGCCGCCCGGTCCGGTATTCGGGGTCTCGGCTTGCAGCGGCAAGTGCCCACGGTCAGAGCTACCCCTCCTACCCAATCGAAGCGCTTTGTTTAAATCATTGGAAGTTCTCGGTAACGGCCACCCGATAGCGCTACCGCCTCCCTTCCGGGATAAAGATACGCTTCGGTGGCTGGTTGTCATCAAGACTCCTTAAGAATAGGGGTTGTGTTTCTACTGATTGAGTTGAAATTGAGTTGATCTGACCGCTTGCTTCTTACGAAGGAGGCTTTCGAGTTGTAATCACCATGCACCGTCTCGCCCGCACGCGAAGCATCACTGTCAGCGCCGGCCGCACCGCTTCTCGTCTTACCTATTCGACATCCACCCTTCCCTCCCGAACTACACCCAGAATGGCGTCCCAATCGACGGCAGCGAGACGCATAGCCGCCACGGCACAGCACCTACGGCCTATGAGCGCTCTTGCATCGACGGCTACCAGCTACCCCACGACACACGAGAAGATCGCCACGCCAGAGGACACGCCGTATTTCATCAATAACCAGTTCGTGCCTAGTAAAACGGACAAGTTCATTGAGCTGCGGGATCCCGCCACAAATAATCTGGTTACCCGCGTGCCGCAGATGACGGACGAGGAGCTGAAGGCGGCGGTCGACAGCGCGCAGAGGGCGTTCCCGGCGTGGAAGAACACGAGCGTGCTTGCACGTCAGCAGATCATGTTCAAGTTCGTAAACCTGATCCGAGAGAATTGGGACAGACTAGCCGCGAGCATCACGCTGGAGCAGGGCAAGACGTTCGCGGATGCTAAAGGTGATGTGCTGAGAGGTCTACAAGTCGCGGAAGCGGCCTGTGGTGCACCCGAATTGTTGAAGGGCGAGCTGCTGGAGGTGGCGAAGGATATGGAGACGAGGAGCTATAGGGAGCCATTGGGCGTCGTGGCCGCTATCTGTCCTTTCAACTTCCCTGCCATGATCCCGCTGTGGTGTATTCCTATTGCTACGGTGACGGGCAACACCATGATCTTGAAGCCTTCCGAGCGAGATCCCGGCGCGGCCATGATCCTAGTCGAATTAGCGAAGAAAGCTGGGTTCCCCGAGGGCGTGATTAACGTCGTCCACGGCGCCCACCGCACTGTCGACTTCATCCTAGACGCACCTGAGATCAAGGCCATTAGCTTTGTCGGAGGCAACAAAGCCGGCGAGTACATCTTCAGCCGAGCCTCCGCCAACGGCAAGAGGGTCCAGGCCAACCTCGGCGCCAAGAACCACGCCGCTGTCATGCCCGATTGCAACAAGAACCACTTTATCAACGCTGTTGTGGGAGCTGCATTTGGTGCTGCAGGACAGAGGTGCATGGCCCTCAGCACGCTGGTCATGGTCGGTGAGACCAAAGAGTGGCTCCCGGAGCTAGCCGAGAGCGCTAAGAAGCTTTCCGTCAACGGCGGCTTCGAGGAGGGCGCGGACTTGGGCCCGGTAATCTCGCCCCAGAGTAAGGAGCGTATCGAGAGCTTGATCGCGAGCGCAGAACAGGAGGGCGCCACGATCTTGTTAGATGGGCGCGGATTCAAGCCCGAAAAATACCCTAACGGCAACTGGATCGCGCCAACAATTATCACTAATGTAACGCCCAACATGAAGTGTTACAAGGAGGAGATATTTGGACCCGTGCTAGTGTGCCTCAATGTAGACACACTAGACGAGGCGATCGAGTTGATTAACAAGAACGAGTACGGAAACGGTACAGCCATCTTTACGCGCTCAGGCCCCACGGCGGAAACGTTTAGGAGGAACATCGAGGCCGGCCAGGTGGGCATCAATGTGCCCATCCCTGTGCCGTTGCCCATGTTCTCGTTCACGGGCAACAAGAAGAGTATTGCGGGAGGCGGCGCGAATACGTTCTACGGAAGACCCGGAATCAACTTCTACACGCAGCAAAAGACCGTGACGGCGATGTGGAGCAGCGCTGATGCGATCTCGAGGAAGGCGGATGTGGCTATGCCTACGCACGGCTAAGCATTATGGGAGATTGTTATCTATCGGGAGTGAGGTCGAAGCAAGCTGGGCATCTTGAAAGCTGTATATAGGGTAATAGGGTCATTAGCGGATTAAATGGATGAGTCACGATTTACACTACTATTTAAATGTGAGGGCAACTTCATAAGCTGATTCGCATTGATTATTGATTGTTATATTTCATGGTACAGTCTATGTGGTATCCGAAGCAAATATGAGTACATCATTACTTGCTTCCAGAATACTCATTCCTTTTAAGGTATCAATGCAAAGTCTCCTTATGTTGCTGTATCAATGATTGGGCGGCCGCATCAAAGGCCTTTACAATGGCACAAAGCCCTGAGATCATCCTGTGGAGGGACAACATACTTATACACGTATTAGGCTTACTTCTGAGGAACTAGTCTCATCATACCTCTTCCAAGTCATAGGTAATTCTTTTAGCAATTTTGACAATATCCGGTTTCTATCATTCTTCAACAATTATACGCTGGTCTTCATATACTATTCCGTCTGAATCCGCGTTACCGTAAATTGCGGTAAGTTATAGCCGGTTTGATACTCCTTCTCCGGTGGGCTTCGCCACATGGACCCGACGTATTACTAAACCAAGTCTTCCCCCTCCATTTCATTCACCAAATCAACCTCTATTTTTTAGAGTAACGGACAATGAGCATAGACAATAGCCCTGGGTCTGATTCTAGCCCCTCTTATACTAATGGTCATGGCGTTATCGGCCTTGATGACGGTAACAAGGTCAAAGACCTGACAGACCTACCAAATGACCTCTTCCTCCTCATAACGTCCTACCTCTCCCCGCAGGACTGCGTGCTCTGCCGCCGCGTAAGCCGCGCTTGGCTATCAGCGTTTACCAGCCCCGATACGTCATGGAATTTCATGCGATGGCACTTCGCCCGCTCGCGCGAGATGCGCTGGGCTGCTGAGGAGCTTGGCCGGAAGCCGGACTGGGCGCGCATTTTCGCCAAGGTGGCGCGGCGGTACTATTACCTGCGGGCTGCGAAACCGCGGCTCGTTGAGAAGGTCGACGTCGTACAAGAGGCGAGCGGGCTCAAGGGTTCATTTAGAGGCGTGGCGCCGTGGAATAGGTGGTTAAGGTGGAATGACAATACGGCAATTTTTCAACATAGGGATCCCACTTGGTGCATGGATGATGGGCTGCTGGTGTATCAGGAGGCTGTTTCGGAACGGTACGTGGCGTATGATCTGGAGACGAGGGTGAGGTTCGAGGTCCCGTTCGATGCGTCGGATAAGACGGTTCGGCGTTCACGACTTACATCCGGCGTGTTGGTTATCGAGTGGTGCGAGCGCGAACCGTATCACCAGTTAAACGACCGCGAGACTGTGCATCGTCACTTCGCCACCGCGTTCGACGTACGGCGGCACACTTGTTCAAGCAATACCTCCTCGTCATTGGAGTTGCAGTTTACTTGGGACATCACATTCCGCTCCGAGTGGAAGATCCACTTCCTTGGCCTCCCGCTCAACAACCACGACCGCTTCTTCTCGGCACATACATCTACACACTACGCCCTTTATCTCTGGCAGCCAAATCGTTCACCGTGGGGCGAAGAGGATCCTATAGAACAGCTTACTATCTGGGATATTTCCAAGCCGTCCGCATACCGCCCTTCGCTAGATCCGACGGGGGCTAACAAACCCGCCCCTGCCTCGGGATCTGAGAACGAAGGTCCGACGGTCATCAAAAGATTCACATGGCGCGAACTTGAGCTCTTGGGTCTCCGGCAGCGGCACACTCCCTCACTAAGAGAAGTCCTGCTAGATGAGGCAAATGTATACATCCACGAAGAAGAGCACAGGTGGCTCGCGGGACAACACTCAAGCTTATCGCCGCCGCGTCATCACCAGGTTCGCTGCACGGGAATCCCGTTCTCGGGTATTGGACCCCGCTGGTTCGATGAATGCTGTGCTGATGGCGACGTGCACATGAGCTTCTGCCCGCGAGCGGGGTCTCTGTCCCGGATCCTGGGGAACAACCGACTAGCCGGCTCTCACGGAGTATGGCCTGGCTGGGCACCGTGCTGGCGACACGAGGAGTTCCCCTATCTGACTGTGAGCGACGCAGTGGATGCCGGGGCTGGCGTGAGGGTCGTGGCGAGGCAGTGTTTCATGATGGAGGCGCTGTCGTCGTTTGTCATGCCTAAGATCAGTGTTCAGGAGGAGCGAGATGGTGGCTCAGAAGAGGAAGAGGATCAGATATCTGAGGTTCAGTTCGCGGACCGGATGTGGTGGGAGTTGCTTGGGAAGGGGAAGATTGCTGGAGATGAGAGATGGGTTGTTGGTGAGGATGGGCTGGGGAGGGTTACTATTGTGAGGTTTTAAGGATGCTATGGTTAGAGGCGCGGGCGTGCTACTTTTTATGAATAGAATTGGGCGTTTATAGACATAGATAGGTTAGGTACCTATATAAATAACGAATCGAACGTATGTTGATCCAACGACCTGGCTGTTGCCGAAATTTACGTGATCCAGCCCTCATCTAAAGCTGAAGCCGTACGGGGCGAGTCATTATAGTATGTATATCGTCGATGTAGTGGAATGTGACCTATCGCTTGCATTTCGGGATAGCTACAGCAAGCTTCACAGCAAGCATTAGTACATTGGGTATGCAGAGGACTTAGTAACTCATTTACAGCACAGGTCTACTCCCCCTCAATTTTCATTATACAACCTATTTCCCCTTGATTACCTATACATCAGTTTTACATTAGGAACTAGTTACTGATTATCTGGAAGTATACATGTTAGGGCGTGAGTAAGTCTCCGATCCAGGTACCAGTCTCTACCCAAATCGGACCCTGCCGGACTGCAGCGGAGATGCAAGAAATTCGCCATCTTCAGCTGTGATTGGCCAATTCGGCGGTGATAGATCCTGTCTTGGCGCAAATCCGAAAAGCTCGGGGCAGCTCGAGACTATCCAACCCATCCAACCCAGGTTGGTAACCCGACTAGGCAGGTCGGTGGGGGAATAGAAGAGGGTGGGTGGAGTGCTTGTTGATATATTCGTAGGCGATGGAATTCGGCCGCGAATGAGCCCAGACGACTCTAGCTTGCCGTCCCGTATGCGGCTATCGCCCGCTACCCGGTCTAGCTGTATTGTAACCATGCGACGAGCGGGGCTGATCGCGAGAGGAAACTTTTATTAATACCTGAGTGACTCCTCCCACCATGTCTACTTCTTTTCCCAGGAGCCCGTTGGACTGCCTCTCTTCTGGTTGAGGGACTTTCAGCCCTGCCTCGACACCTACATTAGAAGTAGAAAAGTAGAGCAAACAAGGATAACGCCTGAACAATGGAGTTGAAGACGCTTCTGCTCTCGTTGGCAACTATGCCACTCACCAGGGCGGAAACCGTCCTCGGCGTCTACATCTTCCACCGTCATGGTGACCGGACGCCCAAGGCCCTCGCGCCCACAGATCTGACTCCGTTGGGTGCCGACGAGGTCTTTCAGTCAGGCAGCTATTACCGCGCCAAGTATATCGCATCTGACGCCAGCTCGCGTATCTACGGGCTAAGCAACGACATTGCGGTCCCCACGCAGCTAAGTGTCGTCTCGCCGGCCGACTCCGTGCTGCAGAGCTCGGCGCTGGCCTTCCTGCAGGGCATCTATCCGCCCGCCGGCACCAAGGGCGTGACCGTGCTCGCTAACAGGTCCGAGGTGCAAGCTCCTCTAGGCGGGTACCAGTACATCCCCGTCTCAACGAGCTCCACGGCATCCTCAAGCTCCAACTCGGAGAACAGCGAGTGGCTTCAGGGCGGCTCGGGGTGCGGAAACGCAATGGTGAGCTCGAACAACTACTTCCTATCGTCGGAGTACGTGTCCAAGCTCGACCAGACAAGGGGCTTCTACAGCAACCTGCTGCCGGTCATCAACAGCACGTTCACCGCCAGCCAGGCGAACTTCAAGAACGCGTACACCATCTTCGACTACGTCAACGTGGCGACGATCCACAACCAGACCATCCCCTCCTCGGACCTCCTCACCAATGACACTCTATACCAGATGAGAACGCTAGCCGACAACCACGAGTGGAACCTAGCCTACAACAGCAGCGACCCCATCCGCGCTATCGCCGGCGCCACGCTCGCCGCGCAGATCGTGCAGCAGCTCAACAGCACGCTAACCGGCAAGGGCAAGACGCCCGTCGGCATCCAATTCGGCGCCTACGCATCCTTCATGTCCTTCTTCGGGCTGGCGCAGCTGCAACAGGTGTCCGCGGACTTCACCGGCGTCGTGGACTACGCGTCGTCCATCGTCTTCGAGCTCGTCACCAACGCCAGCTCCGTCTCCAGCACGTCCTACCCGAGCGCCGACGACGTCTCCGTCCGCTTCTACCTGGCCAACGGCACCGCGGCCATTAACCCGCCCCAGGTCTACCCGCTGTTCGGCCAGAGCGAGACCACGCTGCCGTGGACCACGTTCGCGAGCGAGATGAACAAGTTCGCGGTCGGCGACACGGCCGCCTGGTGCCAGGCTTGCGGCAATACGACGGGGATCTGTGCTAGTGCTGCGTCGACGAGTGGCGAGGGAAGTGATGGTAGTGCTACTGCGACGTCGACGACGTCTGGAAACGGGATCTCGCTTCCGGTGGCGGGCGTTATCGGTGCGCTGGTCACGTTCGTGGTGATCCTGGGTGTGGAGGGCGTGGTGTACGCGCTTGCGGGCTTGAAGCTGGTTAAGAAGTCCACGCTGGCTGCTGGTGCTGCGGCTGGCTCTGGGGTGACTGGTGGTGCGGCCGAGGCTGGTGCGAAGGCTTAGGGGGCTAGTAAGCTGTGATGTGATGTGATGTGATCACCAAGTACTGGTGGGCACTCAGGGGTAGGGGGATATCTGATGAGATGATGACCAATAATGAGGAGCCGCCAGTGATGATACCAAGTAGCGATTTAGATGTGGACACGTGTTTTTACGAGCGATAATATGTGAGATGATAGCTGTTTCAAGTATTACTGTGTGATCAATACATCTCTATAATTTTAGGTAGGTACCTAACGATTAGCGAAAAGGGAATATTCTTCACACGTGAATTCCATCTAGTGGGTATATCATTAATATCTGTATGTATAAAATAAACAAATGACATAGTAAATCTGCTGGTGGTCCTAGGTGAGATGATTGGAAATCAAGCTTATAATCAATGAAATCGTGGTTTCATAGTAGCTTTCTCGTAAATATTTACGCCTCTGTCGTATAATCTTCTTTCAAGTCACCCACTGGTTGATACTCTACTCTTTAAGAAGGCAGAATGAGTGTCCGCTCCGTGTGTCGGACATAGGTGAGGGGCGGCGGTCTCCCAAAACCCCCTACCTCCTATCCCCTATTCCTCAAACCATACCTAAGTACGTGCTCTAAGGAAAACATCTGGAATCTGGGTAATATGAATAAATATACCTAATATTGAACCGTTGTTATTACCTGTCGCGATAATCTAGATCTATGATTTGCCTGTATCCTTGTCCGGGCTCCCGGTTTTGCCACCAGACAAGCGTTAAACTGATCTACGAAAACAGCCTTTGGACGTTATATGACAGCATTCCGTTATGAGGTGCGAGCGCGCTAGATTCCTACATTTGGCCCGCCATATTCTGTCCTCTAGCACGTTCAAGCTCTTCACTGAGGTAAAGCGTACGACATTGATTCGCGCATCCCCTATTACATAAGGCTCGAACATACCCTGAGCAGAAACTTCACCATAGCAAGTTGTCTCAGCATCTATGAGTTTCTAACAGCGGCTTATGCGAGCCAACGTCTTCGGGCTTTTTGAATTAGCCTTCTCCACGACTGCATGAAAAATGTTGTCAGATCACGAGGAGCATCTAATCTAGGAGCACCAGCGACATGGACTGCCAAGCCTCTTCCGTCTTAAATTTCGAGGAAAACCATCGACAAGTTGATATGAAGGTATCTGTCGTGAATGGTTTGAGAATCACGTAGGCGTGTGTCATATAGGGTCCAACCGTACCCCTGCATATCGTCGTCTTGCTCTCATGTAGGTATCACGAAGGGCTGTGCAGATACATGCTATGAGTACGAAAGTAAGTAAGGAACAAAGAACATCCTGCTCTAATTATTACCCCTAGCCCACATTAAACCTATTAGGAGCATCTGAGCAATTTGTGGACGGACACCAAAGTAGAGGTTCAGCCTGTATGGACCCCGTGTCCGCCAGGTAACCGGTCCGGCTTCATCTCAAACATTTTGTATGATTAAATGCTCCAGTAGTTAGGAGAGCGTGTCAGAGAAAAGAAATCAAAGATCTAACCATAGTTGAAATTGTCCTTGTGTGGTTAGAAATCACCCCTGGTTGAGACGGGCAGCGAAAGGAAAGGATAAAATACTGAACAGCGTGGTAAGATGAGGCAATGACTTGACGACCTAAGCTCCGGAGAATCAAGGATGGGATTGTGCCAATGGAGATTGTTACACGAAGCTAAGGTCTAACGTCCAGGTACAGTACTGTGAAGCACTGTATAACCTCGGTTGTGAGCGCCACAGCGCGGGAACGACGTTTTCATAGGCCCTTGATTCGTCCTTGGCGCCACCAAGATACGGGAGGTCCGAGGGGAGATATCCTGCTGCTGATACCAGTGCTGCCTTAATCTTCCATTCCCCTAGATTCCAGTTCAAGTTAGAGAACATTCGCTTCACTCAAAATGTCTAGACCCCGATATCAGTCGACGCCGGGCTACAGCAATCTCGAAATCGTAGAGAACCCACAAGATTCCATTCAAGGTAGTGGAGTCGAAGTAATCAACGACCGCGTCAAATCAGATTCTGAAGAATTCGAAAGAAATCCAAATACTTCCCCAATCCCGCGCCCTTCATCCAAGGATAAACAGATTATTTACCCTCATAACTAGCCCCTGCCCCCCGGGTAGTATCAGGCCCAAGCCAACGCTATCACCACTTACCTCTAGCCTCTTCGACAATATGTGAAATCCATTGGGAAAATATCGGATTACAACATGCGTCACCGCTTTTGTTATCATCGCGGCGCAATTGGTAGTGTAATAGGAGGTTGTTTCATCCGTCAAAACAACCAGGCACCAAGCTCAGTATTCCCCTTACATCTCCAGGTTGGATATTCGCATACAAATAAAGGTAACGCTTTAGCATATATTACACTCTCTTACCGCCATCCGATCCCCGCTTCTCCTATTCCCGACACGACACACGCACGTCAAAGGATAAAGACGCTGATTTCGTACAGCCCCTTGCGACGATTATCGAGCGCCAATCCCCGACTATGAATCAGGCTGCCGTTTGGGGTAATGACAACTTCAGTGGACTCTACACAATATCTAACTTATCCTTTCTTTTCTCATGCTAGTGCCAGAGTCTCAAGACGAGGCTCAAGATGCTCGCCGTCTTCCTCCGGAAACTCTGTGCCAACGCACTCACGGTCGGGAAGTCCGTCCAAAATACCACCGACGACAAGCCATGGCAAAGGATTCAACAAAATATATCAATACAGGATGGCTCATCGCTTGATACCGTCCTAGTGGGAAACGGAAGGGGTTAGCTCTTGCACGCCAGAGGTGCGGATAGGACTACGAAGCGATATCTACATAACATCGAGACAAACGTGTTGGAAAACGCAGTTAGTCAGTTCAACCCACCACCCGTCTACGTCTTCAAGCCAAGTGCATGACCCTTTAGATGATCTTAATAACAGAAACTACCTAGAAACTTCCTTCGACTTAGCTCCTCATACACCTCCCTCCATCACAATAGACGACAATTGAGGCTATTATATAGGCCTTACCCTCCCTCGGTGTGCACAGAATAACAGATATTATAACGAAAGGAATGGCCCAAAAGTTGAAGGATGACAGACCTCTACAAGCGGAAATTAGCATAACGGGATCTATCGTCGCTATAAGTCGTTTATAGCCTCTTTTGAATGCCTTCTTCATGGGGCCTTCGTCCACGGCACGGTTAACGGTGGGTTATTGCCAGCTGTATTCTATCTGGTATCAAATGTCCAAACTCCGATGGCCCGGACCGAATTGGTACCTAGTAGTTGTGAGATAGTCACACAGCAAAGAACATGTATACGGTGAGCCACTCGCCCACCATGACTAAATATTGCCGGCGGAACCTATCTAATCAAGTTGAAAAGATAGACATTGGCTCCACTTAGACAAACTCGGCCTGTACGGAAACATAGGTAATCATAGCAGAATACTACTAGGTTCCAGGTACACATCTCGAGCTTATTATTGACAACCAGTTCCTCATGTCTTGGTTGTGAATAAACTCAATACACGGGACTGTGAACGTAGTATTGCTTTGGTAGTATTGCCATACGCCACATAGTGGCTCGTCGACTCTCTAGCCTTGAAAATGCTTGCTTATACCAGCTAAATTTCGTAAATATTAAGTTGGGAATAGCTTCAATATCAGGCCAATCAACCAGCAGCGTGTAGTAAAGGCATGCAAAACCAGAAAGGTTTGTACTCACAGATCTAGAACAGGCGGCTTGCAATACAGCCTTCGGTAAGCGTGCTTAAGTCGTTCGGTTTCCTCTTGGCGTAGTATTTGTACAACCCCCAGCAGACCAATATAGTTGCTATTCCCAACTGATAAGATGCTGTGTACCCATGCAACCGATTGCATCCGTTACAGCTGGAAATTATCACACTTGGCCCCTTGACATTTCTTGCACGGATTTTGATAGAAGGGGACACAGGATCGACCCAGCCAACCCTTGAGTGTCCCCTAATCCATTAGGCCGTTCCGTACGCCTCTTTGAGGGTAAGCACAAACCGGCCAATCGATTGCAACACAGCGTAGAAAAGGAGTCGGCGCCGGTGTCTAATTGGAAAGAAGGATGGATTATTCTCGTTTCTTTTCGAATGGAATATCACATCTCATCGTCGACAGCCTTGGTCACTTGTCGGGAAACTTCGTTTTACCATCTCAAAGACTCTATAGAGCTCGTTCTTGTCGACAACTGCCGTTATAGGATCCCTTTGTAGGCGTCGTATTCTTGCCGTTCCGTTGTTTTTAAATGGGTTCTGTTCAAAAGCTAGTCATGTTTTCTCGTAGTTAGGTACCTAATACTCGCGGCTGTGTGAGCGTGCTATATCCGGTGACGTATGAAAACTCGTACGTCGTAAAGTAGGGAGGTTGTCTCGTCGACTCTCAACGTTGATGATAGACTGTCATCCATCATCACTAGGTTAGGGCCTCGTCGCCTATCATGCGTTGTTAATTTTCGTCCGGCGTATATATAGATTCATATTTCTCGCAGCAAAATAGAACTTCAGCCAAATTGGTTTGATGAGATTCGCCCAGAATGATCGTGAGTCGAGCCGCAATGTCATATCCTCTCTTTTCCCTTCTTAAAGCCATCAAACCGTCATAAGTTGTAGAGTATATCTGGATATCTCTCCCACCAAGTCGCACAGACCAAGAATCCGGAGAGCCTTGGTTGGCCGTTCCAATACAATATGGAGGTCGTTGGCCTAGTAATTAGTCCAGATCCGAGCTTGGTAATTCGCGTCTGCATCTTTCTGGTATCGATCCAATTGCCCAACATAGTCGGCTTGTTCATCAAGGTAAATAGCTAGGTATTCTTTCGACATCGTTGGAGGACCCTCTGGTTGCGTGAGTACGGCCCGAGCACATTGACGTCTTCCATCCCGCTAACCGCATAGTCGACGACATCGTCTGCTTCGTTTTCCGTCCGCCGCCTCCACCTCGATTCGGTGCCAATGCTGAAATGACCTTTAAATTCTGACCCAATACCTGTTTCCCTGGCTTAGCTCTTGTCATTATTGGCTCCGGTTTCCAATTAGCCCCCATAGAGTGTGCGTCTATCGAGTCTCGGTAGAAGTTACTGCGATTCTCCTTAAGTCGACAGTTGGCCCTCGGTTGCCCACACAACTTTAACATTGACCATGATCGAATTCGAAGATCCAGTGAATCTGTTCCTACATTCGCCGATCCGAGTCCTGACAGTGAATCTTTACAAGCCCCATTCCCGACCGAGTAGCGTTCGTGAGTATCGATAACTTAGTGCTGCTTATTCTCGTCGTTGTCGCCCCAGATCTTACACCTATCTCCAAGGTGATGAGTTAGTTAGGGTTAACGGATAAAGATGACCGCACCAACACGACGACAGCTGCTACCCAACAGTTTGTTCAAGCTTCATGTAGCTGCTGCTCTGGATTTTGGAAGTTAGCGAGTAGCGTGCATTAGTTAGGAGCCCTAGTCCATGGAATTATGTCGACCTAGACTAGAGAAAACTGAGCTTTCACCAGTAGAAATAGAGTTAGCCTGTCAAGATCGCCTTTTGTGGGATCATTGCATTATGTTGCCGTTGCAAGAGTCGTGGCTGATCTTATCGAGTGGTCTGATTGCCGTGCCGTGCCTCCTGAGAGATAGGATGTCGGTTATGTCGTCTAAATGAGAAGTAACTATTTCTGTTAGGTGTCTGTATCTCCATAACATGACCTAGAGACCTGTCTTTGATTCTCTAAAGCTGGCTATCGACTTGTTACGAGACGACAGTCGTTGAAGAGGGCATTGTTATCGAGTGGTCGATTAGGTTTAGGGTTAGTTCAAACTGTCCTTCTCTTAACAATACGGTTTGTGAGAATGTGAAGAGACAGGATTATCTTGTTATCGGCTTCTCGAGCACCTCTTGTATCTTGGTATGTGCCTATAGAGCGTCGGCGGAGCGTTGGAGTGTGGTATGGTGGCTGATAAATCCTTCGGTAGGTAATTAGATATATTCCTCGTAAACTTCAGCGATCTACAAGGCCCCAGTCCTAAGTATCCGACTTTTACATGTTGCGAGATTGTCCTGTTGGATGCTTCAACTCGTCGTTAACTCGTCGTCAATGTCGTCGTTCTGGAGAAAAATTTTCCAACCCCTGACAAGACGGAAAGATGGGGAAAGCGTCTGCCGCATTCAGACATGTCCATATCAATGATACTGATAGAAGTAGATAATGTCGACAATGGGGGCCTCGTTGACGTGAAATTTGGCAATTTTTTACGAATACTTGGGATTGTTGTGAAACTAGAAAAGGCGGCCGTATAGTTGACTAATTGTGTAGTTGTCCTCTTCGTCTCCTGAGAAGGAAAAGGGGCAGCTGAGATCCACTAAGTGAATAATTCAGGTGGCTAGGTGTCCATTCAGTCTGTGTGGTTGCAGATACCAGCATTCTAAATATGGTGATTACGTTAGCTATTATTATTGAGATAGATTCGGGCTACCGGGTAACAGAGACGGATCGGCCTCTCTGTTCTATTATTACAGTAGGCATTCTAGGCAAGTATCGGTCGCTCCTGTAGGGCTGGCACAGGTTCAGGGACACGTTGTTACCAGGTTAGAGGATTGGTCCCCCATTATTGGTTTACTGCACACGGAACCAATCGCTGCGTGCTGTCACTTCTCGTACGAGCCAATTGGAGGCTGGGGGGTTATAGCAAAAAGGAAGGTATGTATTCGATACTTCCCAACAGAACCCTGTTGATTGGAACCTCGCGAGATCTTGGTTATGAGGTGGATCCGAGCACTCGAATCCATGTGGTGACAATTGTCGTAACGTACAATATGTCGCGAGAGTGGGCGATAGCCGCGAGACGCGAGTAATGGATTTCGTAATGAGATCTCTCGGTCGTACCCATACCTACAGGGTTCTCCAGGAGGACGGCGTGCCGTGCTGAGCTGGGTCTTTTAGATAATGAGCTAAATATTTCTAGCGTTAGGCGCAGTGTTAGGTGACGGGAAGGCTGCATATGTCTCCGTATAGGAGGTAGTTACCGGAATACCTAAAGTACTCTTAGTCTCATCAATCCTAGGCCGTGGCGGCTCAGTGCCGATTGGCGAGGAGATGAATAGTATCAGAACAGAATTAGGCATTCCGTCCGGTGATCATGCGGTGTGTTTCTTGATTTATAACTGGGCTTCCACGATGAGCATAATACCTAACCTGCCTAGCTAGTGTATTCTTTAGCAATGTGTAAAGAGGGAAAATCCTTTGCTTCGTAGGTGGCAGATGAACAAGGCATTGCTAATACATAGGCTATTTTTGCTAGACCGGTCCCCAGCCACGGGATTTTTGAGTTGCCGAAATCCTTTTTTTGGATTAGACAGCAATAGATCGGAGCCAGAACGATGAGGCTTACGGAGTGACTTCCGGGCGTAGTCGCCGGGGTATGATGAATCGATCCCGGACCGGGAGAGTTGTGGTAGGAATATGCAAGTGATAGTTGCGGATGTCACAGTGCGGACAGGTTTTAAAGGGGACAAGGGGCAGGACCCCCTAAGTCTGTAGCTGTTGTAGCTGTGTAACTTTGTACCTACGCGACAACCCTAAGCTAACCTAATTCAAGCCTTAGCGAATCACAAACGGTCGTAGGCCTACGCACGGGCCATTATATAGCAGGTGTATAGCAGGTACAGGCTATAGCAGGAACCTTGGACGCAGCTTTGGCTCTTCCGGGGCTGGTTTTTCCGTTGTGACTTCTGCTCAATCTCAGTGGCTGGGATGTTACACCATCTCTGTCCTTGACACTAACCGCAGCGCTGGTCCAGGGTATGAAGCACAAAAATGTCCGTCCATATCTCAGAATTGACATATTACCAACTGTGTCTGGTTAGCCTGCTCATCACCATCGGGGAGCAGGAGGAGTAAGAGCATATGTGGCCTTTTCCATGGTTACCCGCAGAAGTTACCCGCAGTAGGCTCTCGTAGGCCGGCGAATGAGCAGGAAGAGTCTCTCTGCGACTCTGCGACTCTGCGACTCTGCTACGCCTTTTGTTATTTTACCGGCCGTCTGTCTATTTCTGCGCCTTGCATAATGAAACAGATATCTTGCAGCACCCTGTGTCGAGCCATCAGGTTTCGAGATCTCTTGTCGGCTTATTAGTGAGCACTGCACGTTTTCGGAGTGCGACATCTACATGCGCGCCATGTCTCCATATCTCCATGTCGCCATGTCGCCATGTCGTAGCGAGGTCCGTCCGCACCGGCTCGCTACCAGAACAAGAAAGGGGGCTGCCTTATTTCAGGACGGGACGGGATGTAAGGCCTGGGGTTCCAGTTACAAGTCCTGTCCCTCCCTTTTCTAACTATGGCGTCCTGCCTGTCGGTTCCCGTTGTCTTACCGAATCCGGTTGACGGCTCATCATGGCGTGCATTAGTCTGGTACATTTCGTCCTCCGAGCCAGCGCAGCGAAGCGAAGAGGTGTGTGTGTGTGTATGCGTGTATGTAGGTAGGTAGGTATGTATATGTGTACATCGTACGTGTTGTCTCTACGCCATGATCGATGTCAGGGATTTTCAACTCACATTCTCAACCACAGCATGACTGACATTCCCCGCATCTTCCCTCTTGCTGGGTGTTTTCAAGTTCGACGCTAAGGCTGATGGAGGTCATAAGGAAATGCGGTGATTCGGCGCCTGCAGCCGTCCGGTACGTGTTGCGTCCTATGCCTGTTGGGGTGGCTTGAGCATCTGGAGCCTACCTACCTTACCTTGTCTGCTTATCTCGCAGCTACTGTGGATGGGCCTTCGACGATGATCAACAAGATGTATCATGCAAGTCATGTTGCTCCCGAGAGCACCTTCATCAAGGCATGATGACTCGTCGAGACGTCATCAACCTCACCATCCAGCCGCGATATCCGTAAAACGTCTCTTATCCATCGCAGGTTAATGGCATTGCATTTTCTAGCTTAGAGGTATGTTGCTAAGATTATCTCCCTGCCTCCCCACACATCTCTTAGGAGTGTCGGCCCTAGGGAGCCTCTAGCAGACCCAGGCGCTCGTCTCCCGCCACCGCCCCTAGGGATTAACAGCGCTACGAGCTCCACATCCCGTTAAGGTCGCCGACACGGGAAAGATAGCCTCGCAGTCTAGCCGGACGTGTGGAACCCAGTACTGAGTAGCCCATCTTTTGTGCAGGGTTAGTTGGTGTGGTAGCGCAAGGTCGAGTCCGTGGCCTACCATCCAGAAATGGATCCTGCTCGCCACACGGGCGTCAGTACCACGTTTTCTCTGGAATGGAAAGGGTGGGGAGTTATTCCTGTAGGTTATGGACGTGCAGCTGACGAAGGAAATACCTCGTCCTCTTGTATCTAGTGCCTTGCCTTTCCTCAATGTCGACAACTCTTACGGATTAACATGTAGGTCGTTACGCGTGCTCATAACTTGGAAAAGCCCATTCCAATCTCTCTATCCCTTACCTCCACCGCCGAGAGCGGCGTAAACACCTCGTGCTTCATGTTAAGCTACGGCTTGGCCCGAGAAGCAAGGAGAAGGTCATTGCGCTTCGGCATTTTTTATTGACGGCTCCATCGAGCTAGATTGGCGAAGAGGATGCCTTAGATGGCCGCTGTTATACCTGGCCGCAGCTGGAGCGGGCTACTTATATAAAGTGCCCTATAGCCTGCCTACGAGATCTACCGTCCCCATGTTTCGAGAGTGGTCATTGGGTCGGGGCGGGTGTATTTGCACTGGCCAAGCCGTAATCAGGGGTATAATTGTGCTCTGATATACGCACAGTCGCGAGCCATATTTGTAAACCTCACCTCTTCTAGTCAATGATGACAGGTCATGTGAGTCAACGGATAACTTCACTCCACCCTCTTGATATTAAGTAGGCTCCAGATGCATGAGGGGAGAAACTCGCAGCAACAGCGAGCGGGCGTCGTAAACTGCTCATCCGTTGAGATGTAGGCAAAAAGGGTAAGAGTACATCGTGGCCGTTGGAACGCACCCTTTAGGACTTCTCCGTCCCCTTATCTTCGAGCTGACATGCACCTAGTGACCGCCGATGTTACGGAGTACTGATCATGAGGATAGAATGTATGGGCGTATATACATATAATTGTTTTATGGTACTTATATGATATGTACCGGCGAGGCCATCGCCAGTGAGGCGTCCCGCCAGATGTAACTAAATCCGGTCCTTCTCCCCGAACGCCGTCTGGTATGAATGTGATGAGTAGAGATCAGTCCGTAGTACGCGGTCCCGCAGAAGTAATGTTGTATAGGTATCTTACTACCAATGGTACCTCAAGCGTCGTTATGTCCGCCTTTCAAGTGTCACCCAGCTATAATTGAAACTCCTAATAACCCTTACGCCGCATAGTAATCTTCTGCCAAGATAATGATGCGACTCTCCCTCCAATGAATGGGCTAACATCTGCAGAGTTCACTTGTGTCGTGCTCTTTCATCCGGGTGCGCCTCTAGCCCCGTCGTCTCTGCGGACCGAGCCCGCCCCTCCCTTTTCAAGTTGGCGCCATCTGCTCCCACTAGTACCATATTTACGGTGATCGGGCCCTAGTATTACTCAGGAAGCATATGCCGAAAGCTCTTTCGTCGTTGTAACCGAACAGCCTGCCCACTCAAACCCATGAGATCCTGAAAAATTGGGGCAGCCACCCTTTTTCCTTTAACACCATGCCATGATGACCGGATCGAGTTGATAAAAACAAAGGCGGGGAACCCAAGGTGTGGAGGTGGAGGAGAGGAGTTGGTTGAGATAGGGGAAATTACGCATTACAGTGCCCACGACGACTGCTGATACAGTGATGTCCGACTTGAAAATGTGGTTGTTGGCGGGGGTGGTGGCCTAGTGAATGTGAGGACGCCTCAAGCCCTGGATTCGTAATCGTGGAGAAGGCAACGAATGCCGCGATCTGGTCCTCATCCACACAATGGACATTGTCCCGGCTGTACGATATAGCGCTCATGCGGGCCTCTGGGGCAAGCGTGTTTCCGGCTACCATCCATAGACGTCCGGAAAAAGTGTGCGCCTGGGTCCAGACATGACGTGTAGATGTAGTAGTTTTTGGTGAAGTCACACATGATTATGATTAGACGTGATATACAATGGATTTTTGCGAGTGGTATATGTGCCTATTACAGCACCTGGGTGGACCTTCATCAACATCAGTAAGTGGGCCGGCTCACAGTAATATGCTAATAACTTTGTACATACCTCTCAAATTTCCTTCTCTCTTATTAGATGAGATGGTATGGTATGCTCTCGAGGAAGGTTTCCAGAGAGGATAGTAGGTTTGAGATAACGTGGTCTAAGGTTCGAGGCTGGGAGTTGTGGCAGTAGAGTTCTAGGACGGACCCGAAGGAAGGTCGTGACAGCATGCCTAGGTAGGTTACTTATATATATCTGGAGGGTGGAGATGTGTCAAGACCAAGCTGCTCCCAGAAGCACCAAGTCGCACAAGCTACCTTGCAGGTATGTTATAAGAGATCAATAAATAGCATTTATTATTAAGGTGTGGTCAGCCTGGCCTGGTCCCTGTGTGTGCGTGCACGCGCGCGTGAGAGAGGTATTATTATTTATGTATGAGTGTAAGAGGGAGAGAGAGTGTGTGTGGATGAAGGTGGGTGTAAGTCATAAATTAGGCATATGGTGAAGCAGGCTCAACACCACATTCAGTGGGACGGAGCAGTAACGGACACGGTACAAGAGAGTGAATATAAAAAATCTGGAGCCCGGGAGGACCTTACAAGAGAGGACGACATGGGTTGGACAAAAAAGAGAGATTATCCATGTCTGAGAGCACTGACAGACGGCGCTTGCACAATACGTCTCAACAACCCAGGTCGATTATCGACGGTCAAGGTGAGTACGTATGTACATCCATCCATACATAGGAGAGAGACTGGACATACCGAAGGCATAGGGAGTTGCGTGTGTATGTGTGTGTACCATAGTATATGTGTGTGACAAACGGGGTCTAAGCAAATCTGGCTCCATCAGACGATCGATGAAGCATGGTCGGACTCTGACCAGGGCCAAGAACAGAAAGCTTGGAGTGAGATAGCCATCCCTGAAGGGAGAAAAGAGTGGTCCAGGACTTCGAGAGGGGGGCCGAAAGAGGGGAGCGGGGGACATGGACGTGGAGAATTCAGGAATAGTGAGCAAGTCCGTTTAATAACAAGAGGTTTGACCATACAACATATTGCATTCCGTATAGGCCTGGTATATGCCTGGTATAATGACGAGAAGGGAAAGAAAAGCAAAAAAAATACGTTACAAGGGAAAGGAGAGATCCTCAAGGTTCTCCGATCGAGTAGGCAAGTGGACAGGGGTAGCTGTATTAGTGTACACGCCTACGGTGCACTAATGTAGCAATGCGGCAGCAGGCATGATGCAAGGTAAATCCATTTCGGTACCCATGGCTGGCTCTGTTTGGTGTGTTTGGTGGTGTGTTGTAGTGTAAGGTAGCGTGGTGTCAACATGCCTACATGTAGGTACGTGTAGTACATAGCAGGTTCCCACTGTGCGTGTATGTACACGATACATAGTGAGACGGCGTTGGAACCTGGGAGAGGGCGAGAGAGGGCTAGACGGCGAGGCGGTCGCTCTGTCAATTTATTAAGCGAGTTTACGAAGAAAAAACATTAAATTGCGGACACTCAAGCTATGCACATGTATGTACGATGCGCCCAGTGTTTATTCAGCGGTCACTAATGACGACGACGGTAGGCGCGGGAAAACGGACTAAAAATATTATAGTTCTGAGGTACCGAGGTACGCAGCTACAAAGGCACGTTTCGATATATGTACTTTAACGTTCGGTTACATGTCGGTAACCCAATCTAGATGGCAAGTCGGATGCTACATTAACCTACGCACGAGACGAGTGAGGATTATAGTAAGGGTATAGTATACTAAGTCGTATTATGTAAACATTTTTACACGATAGTCCGAGGAACTTTGTCGCCTCAGTTTGCCCTCATCAAGTGCTTCAACTACAGTGCCCAAGACTTCTCAGTTACATGTACAAAAGCCTGGCCACAGCTCCAAGTACCAAAGCCTCGGCATTCACTAAGCGGACCAACCAGGAGGGCCGATCTAACATACTAGCAGTAGCGCCACGAGGCCACGTATAAAAACCCGGAGATCTACAGCTTGGAGTCTGTCTCATTGCTTTTATCACCTCAAATCTCCGAAGAGCCTTGTCTCAAGTCTTTAGCAGAAACGACATCTCGCGCGACAACCTGCGACAGTATAGAGTATGGCGATATAAACTCGTCTCTCGGCTTGGCTTCATGCAGAGAGATGATACCCCGGATCAGCTGAGCAATATCCATCTTGGGCATATCAGGTGTGTGATAGCGATTCTGGGTGGGCGAGCACCCAGCTGCTGTAGTAGCGACCAGCGGAATGATTCCCGGTATGTTATACATTATAGGACTCGACACTTTGCATTGTGGTGGTTCTTCATACATTGGATCCACAGTGATCTGAACATCGTAAGAGTCCGTATCGCAATGAGGTGATGGAGAAAGAAAAAAAAAAAGTCGATGAGAAGCGAAAAAAAGCAAACTCCCGTAGCTATATTAAATTGTACAAAGTACACACGGGATCCGTGCGCCAGCCAAGCGGCGTACCCCTGGCCTGACGAACATTGAAGCTCTGGCCGAGAACTGGGGAGCATAAGCTGCTAAGGTACTTCATACATGCAGCCTGAGCCGCTACTGCGTTTGAAGACGTAAGCCGCGGCCCAGCGACCTGGTGAAGCTGCATCAACGTCGGAGATTGTCCACCTAGAGGTAGATTATTGAGGGTCTGTTTGCTCCTGCTATACAATCTAGACCAAACGTTGCCAACGGCCGAATGATAGGTATTAATCGGCTTGAGCTGAGGACCCTGAATAACGACATTGCATTATGACGGTTGCTAAGTTGTGCTAGGATCATCTCCAACGAAGCTCTTCCGTGTGGTCCAACTCGACATTGAACAGTGCGCTTCTTCATACCTTGTAGACTGTCAGATCGCTTTGACAGCAACAACGACAATCTCCAGATCCATTGGCTTGAATAGTACATTGATAATAACGCTAGAGTTGCTAGACCGTTGTATTCGTATGTGACGTTGCCGAACTTCTCGTCCTCGATTTCTTGATTGGCCAATGTACTACGGGGACCCCTTCCCTCATCCCTGTGATCTAGTCTATATCAGATGCTTTGAACCTCAAAGCACAAAACGTGACGACCCAAAATGCCTCAAAGGCGGTCCAGTGGTTTGCAGTCGTGTGGGGCTGGAGGCAGCAGTTCGTCCACTATCCTACTCGTTTAATATCACATGCGGTCCAACTCGGGCGATAGAACCCCCCACGAGCCATACTCCCTAGATCCACCGGATGAGTGTCGTCATGCGCCGACCCAGATGTGAGCAGAAGTGGTAGAACAGTCGTAAGTGAGTAAAATACGGAGGCAGGTGCGTCAATGCCTTTCGAAGCCGATTACGAGGCTACCGTGGTACGTCGAGACCAAGGCGGCTTTCCTTGCCGGAATTTGCTCAAGTGTGACGGAGTACTACCAGGTAATAAGGAGCTACGCTATCCATCACATTCCCCAGATCCGATCATGTTTCAAGGCGGTAGAAACAGCGATCGACTAGCGGTATGATTATGGGCTTGCAAGGCTGAAATGCAAGCTGGCAGGCTTGGTAGGCTCGGTAGGCTGAGAGGGATACAAGCCAAACGAGCTAGGGAGTTTGAAGTTAAGACATGAGAGACGGAGAAAAAAAAGTGAGGCGCCGAAACTGTGGCTTCTCGCTTCTTTTGCCCGGCATCCGAGTCGATCTACCGAGCAGGCTGCATTCGTGGCCGCCGATCTTTTGCTGGGGGTTCAACAGCGGTATCGTAGCACCCAGCATAGGCGAGTGCTCCGGGAGCTCTGTTAACGGCATTTCTATAGATCTCGGGAAATATACGAGTCGAATGCGGGCATGAATTAGTTACATAGGGTATGTTTTACCTACCTATCTAGTCTCACATACTCACATATCGGATTTTCGGAAGCGCCAAGACACACTTGTCAACTCAGGTGGTCACTCGAAATGTAACATGCGCACGTTTGACTCGCATTGAAGATATTCCATCTGGGAAATTTGACTTGCCGGATAGATACAACTGCAGCAACATTGGAGCAAAAAGTAACATTGGATATGGCAAAGAAACCTGGTACGACGTAGGTGGGCAGATTAGCGATACGCCCGAAGTACAAAAACCCGGTTGAACGAGTTGGATCGGGCCGCGAGTTGGCTTGGTGTTGGTGTTCAGTAATAGTCATGGCAAGTAAAGCTCCTGAAACCAAGGAACCAGTTAGACGACCTTGGGCTGCATAAACAGCTGCATAAACCAGTCATACAATCGGATAGCGACAAAAAGAAATGCAGTTTCTGTGTCGTTACCGAAATGCGCCTGCATGAAACACTGTCGAAAGTGGGTTACTCAACGGGCGAACTACTGCAGGCCGTTGTGGGTGTGTGTCCGTCCAGTCGGCGTCGGAGGTTGAATATGTCTGTACATGTATGTATGCAGGTAAGTAAGTGCCCGTGTCACCGGAGCACCGTCCCGAATTAAGGGAATTCCTGACGAGGAGTATCGCTGTTCAGATTTTTTTGACTGTGGGGGGAATCCTTCTCGAAGTAAATTGCCAAGGCATCAAGCAGGACCCCTTTTGAATCGTACCACGAACGGTGAACATATGTTTTCTCTTCTTCCAAGGTTCGTTGTGTCTGATGGGGGAAAAGAAGGTACACAATGTACATGTACGTACGTATGTCATGTAGAGCTTCATTAGGTTGAAACAGCCATGCGGGGCCAGAAGGGGAACTAATATCTTACATGGATGGATGCGGTTTACATAAACATAACCTAAGGCAGGCAGGCAGTTGCTTAACATCAAGGTTCAGTAGCACCGCACTTACTACCACTACAGTAGAGAGAACATTTACGTTACATATACTCAGAGTGGAAGTAGGTACCTAGACAATATGCACCAACCGAGATCTACTAGGTAGGGTACATAATTCCGACGCGCGCTTAGACACTTATCGATCTCATTATGGGACCCCCGAAATGGCCGAGGGTTTTATGCGTCAAAGCGCAAATTGGGTTTCGTCCAAGTCAAAGCGCTCGTCTGATCTCTCTTCATGTAGTTATATTTTGCCTTATTATTAACTCCAGCGCTCCAGGCCAGGCCCGGCCCAGAACCCAGAACCCAGAACCGCACACTGTCGACCTTCTACACTAGCGGTGATGCCTCTCGTTGCCCTCGTTCGCTGCCCGATGCCAGATACATGTACATTTCGTTATTAGGCTACGATATAGCATCCACAATAGCGCCGCAAGGTACACGAGTAGGCGCGTGCGATGCCCTTCAATAAAATACCCTAATAAAAGTCCGACAGAAGCCTCAATGCAGTGCAACGCTCCCTACCCGCTTCTTCTGCTTCGAGTCCTAGACGATTCTGACAGGTCATAGCCAAGCCAACCGTTCTTCCACGCGCTTTCCCGATGACCGTCATATTTCATGACCTGCCGAACATTCATGCTCGGACGTCAACCCACCCGCCGTTGGCTCTCCTAGTAGCCGATTTTTTGACAAATAGGCTGAGCTAGCTGCTCGGATGCTTAAACCCGATTGGGTTTCTGCACCAAACACTCCTCAACACCATCAACTGACGCAATATCCGTCAGCCTAGGTTAAAAAGGAGGCTCATGGAGCAACCTCGCACAGCCTGACCATGAAATACAGAAATACAGAAATATACGCCCCGTCTCCACCCAAAAAGTTCTCCATCCGTATCGAGTGAATGGATCTTACAATAAAATCGTCTAGTAAACATTCCTGGATTATTCTATGTACATATCATGACCCGTTCAATATCACACTGTCCACTATAGGTCGGCGAAGGCACGGTTCACCCTACATCACCCTTCATTTCTTCCCCGGACGAACTCCAATCCACTCGGAGAACTTGGGGTTCTCGCAAAACTAACTCAAGCAGGGGACTTCTCTGCACGTCGGTGGACTGGGCGGCCGAGAGACCGCCGCTAGACCGCTATTTGGCACCGTACGAAGCTTGAAAGATTAGACAAGCCCTTCCCCACGTAGGCTTCAGCCCAGCAAGGTTGAACTGTTTCCGTTCTAGCTGAAGGTAAATTTAGATCCTCCTCCTACTGTGGCGGTCGAGGTTCACCTCCGGCCTACCTACCAGCCTACCTAGGTACAATAGGGGCTGAAGCGGGCTACGAGATCACCACACGAGTCTGCGGGGTTCCAGGATCACCTGGAGGGGCAGCCTTCGGCTTGACCGACGGTGTGCACCGAGGCATCATCGCAAAAAAGCCTCGATCTTACTGCCTGCTGCATATTGAAACGGACAAGTCTATTATTGCAGCTGTGGAAACTTGGCTGTCGGAGTGCAGGCTTGGGGCTGAGTTCCCAAGAACCGGGGCAGCCAACAGTTGAAGTCACACCCCGTGTAGTGCCGTCGGCGAAGGTACCGGAGACGTTGACAGCAACAGGACTAATATACTGCATCGCGCTTCAATAGACACTTAATTTTATTGCAAAAAGCGAAGCGCTCGCGGTAGCAAGGTAGATGGTCTTGGTGTGATTTTTACAGCATGCGCAACTTTACTAAACGGAGTCACCGATCGCGACCTGGCTGTTTTCCTGTCCCGACGACGTTGGCCGATAGATACCCTAATCCACCAATGCTTATATCTGGATTCCAGAAGGGCGCGTGAATTGTCGGTATGGGAGCTATTATTGGGGAAATTGCATACTGGCAGAACCAATCAACGAATATCACCCGTATGTCACCTGACGCTAGAATTATATTCCAAGGGCGGCGAAGTCGTCTATGCTTGCGTCACTCGGGAGACTAGTAACTGCAAGAGTCAGCACGGGACGGACGCCTTCGAGTTGTTGGGACAGTCCGGGACATGTCACGACTATTCCCGTCTACACATATTTCTAAATCCCGACATCGGTACACTCCAATTGACGTAGCCGGTGGCCAGGGAAACTTGGTCTACTGTAAATGCTTTCGAAAAATTCCAGACAGCCTTTGATCCTTCGCCTTCGCCCAGCAATGCAGATATCTCGCCACCCCATACATGGTAGGTACTCTGTTGGTAGGAATTTCTCACATAGATCCGCAAGCCCCCCCAGCGCCAGTAATCCTCGCTGAATATATGATGGTATGCCTCCCTAGATAGTACTTGTACTTGCACCACTTGTACTTGTGTTGTAGCTGTAGTAGGCCGCCCCGTATGTAGTTCGCTCGTTCCAAATTGCTGCTACTATATGCCCCGTGATATAATTCAAGGAGAACCGTTCACACAAAGGAGATGGGGGTTGTCGAGGTCGAGAGAGATGATTTGCCGGGTCACGTGTCGTCCCCTAGTGAGTAGATGCCCTTCAGAATCTCCCAGCACCATAGAGCAGTTGCGTCCGTGTCTTTCAAGTCCCGTATCCAGTCGATGCACAGCATGACCGTCTCGTTGGCGTCCTCGTCGAACTTAGTTCCCATCAGCGTCGCTCGTATCCGCACCAAGATCGGCACCTGCTGCGTCAGGTGCAAGATCAAAAGTATTCCGAGCAGGTTTTGCGACCAGAAGAATAAACATGGGATGAGCCTCTTGTGGAAGCATGTTGGCGACATCGTAATGGGCCATTTCAGCATAGCTTTGAGGCATTCCGCCACACCCTCCGCGTCGTCTCGTGTCACCTGCTCCGGGTGGTGTAGCGCCTTGAATATGAATGGCCGGTAGATGATATATTTAACGTAGTAGTATCGGGTCCTGAGAGAAGCTGCCTGTATGTCTACGGCGTAAGGATAAGTCACCGGCGGATTATCCAACTCTGCTGAAAACATAAAGTGTGTATGGAGATCGGGAACTGGGGGTGGATACATCGATTGGTCGTCGTATAACTCTTCGGCCGGGCTCGAGAACCCCCCCGGGTTTTCTTCCTCCCAACGTAAGTAGACAGGCAGTAGCCCTCTCCATTGGTCCAGCTGCGCTGCCATCTGCTTCATCGTTACGGCAACTGGGGGGATTGGTGTTTCGACTGGGAGATTCGTGGGACCAAAAGCTTCACAGGCCTCGTCAGTCACTTCTTTACGAGGGTTGGATGATATGTGCACGAGTAGTGTACGTCCCGTACTTTCTTCGTCTTTCTCTCATTGGAGTACCAATTCCGCTCAAAATCTAAAGGGGGTCAAAGGGGTTGAGGACGTAACTTACCATTAGTCAGCGTAGTATGAAACTCCACGGAGAGTCGCCGAAGCACTATTTGCGAGGCGAAATGCTCTTGGAAGTGAGAGGCTTGGTTACCGATGTAATCTTCCTCGCAGAATGGCCCGCTGAAGTCGGGTAATCCTACTAGGGAGTCTAGTTTGTCCAGCCCAGTCCGAGGAATATTGAGTTCCATGTTCAGACACCTGGATCCTGTCAGTTTGAATGTCAACAGGGCTGAGCGCAGGTGAAGGCGTACGTCTCCATTATAGAACAATGCCAGAAGGCCCTTCGTACCAAATCGCCTCGGTGAGTCGTTAGCACCTCCGGGTTACTAAAGGCCATGTTAACATGAGATCAATCTGTATTTCTGTGATACCCACCTCGTCAACAAAGCCTGACACGCCAATGACGCGGACGTCGTCATACGCCAGAATTCCTGTAGCAATTAGTATATGAGGACTGAAGATTATCCCGAATGGGTTCTGGTTACCAAATGATGACAACATGTCCCGTAGTATATACTAAACGGAAAATCGTGAGTGGTAACGCGAATCTCAGTCGGAGAGGTACTTACGCTGCTAATGCAAACATCTGAACATTCTCCAGACTGCAGTCAGTCAGATTAAACCCCATTCGCTTCCTAGCCTCGTTGAAGAAGAGCAGCCCCGGTGGCCTTTCCACAGTTCCTCCCCTGATGCCGCTCGGGCGACCTTTGTGTGTCTATAAACATCAGATTAGCCGCTCTTCCATCTTCACAGAAGTCATTGGGGTGTTTTCGGGATACTTGGATGCCATACAATGCACCCAAGGACCGCGATACAGGCGAATTAAAAACTAGGTGGTTAAACCTACCCTGATGGGGGGGCCTTGAATAGCGCCTATGGCAACTTCACCTAGTGCGAATACCAAGCATGCCAACGTCGAAGAGCTACTCTCGTCAAAACCGTTACTCGCAACAGCGGGTAAGACTTCGGATTGGAAGACTTGTCGGTCCATGATCGGGTATATTAAGTTAATTGTGTCGAAATATGACTTGGTAAGTCGCTGCATCGTTTCCCAGTTCATGTTCAGGCCTCCTATTTGCATCTCATCGACTTGGCCCGCGGGAGGAACTTGCATGGAAAGAGACGCCCCCTCGGTCCCAATATGGTGAGGTTCGTAAATGTTGGTTGGTAGAGAGGTAACTCGGCCCTGTAAGCCTAACAACATGGCCGCCCCGTCCTTTTCTAAGCTTGCCAGGTCGAGATTCGGGACCTTGCTCTCAAGGACTTGTTGCACAAAAGGCCAAGAGAGCATTTTATGAGTAGCGGAGACATACTGAACATCTCGAGGCGAGGCCGGTGAGATTGTTTGAGGTTGGATATGAACATTTGCGGCGGCCCATGCACTTGACCGGCTAGCATCTATCGTCGTAGGGGGAGGGTTGGGTTGGATAGGGCCATAAATAGATAGGGGAAGGGTGCCCCGAACATTGAGGCTATCGACTTTCCCATCAAGATTTTTCAGACCTCCTTCAAGGCTCTTCAGTCGCTCCAATATCTCAACAAGGGTCTTGTCTTTTCTGTAAAGAGTCAGTGTATCCGCCACGTAACTGTGCAACACCATTCGGCTTAGGGCTTCTGTCGAATGCATCCGATGATGATATAAGCTGCATTCGGACGTACGTACTTGGTCGGTTGAGGCTCTCGATATTTGCATTCCAGCTAATGGGATTAGTAAAAGAAGGGTGAGAGGCGAGAGGATCCATCCTTACATTCATTCGCTGTTCCACACTCCGGAGTTAGTCAACTCTACCTTGCGGTTCGGCAGTCACTAGGAGCAGAGCCAAGGAGCAGGCGACAGCCGGTACAACCTCAGCGCCATTTTCTCCGGAGGTACCCTCAGATAGAATCGAGTAGTTATGAAAAGACTTCGATTACTGACCTGACAAGTAGCGCATTTCGGTCTTTCTTCGCTACATCTTTGTTTACGTTGTCTGCAAGACTCACAGGCCTGGGTTGGTTGTTAAAAACTAGTTTAGGTATAGAAGACAGGAAGGATGGAATACCTGGGCTGCTATAGCACCCCGCTCCTTTCTGCTGTTGGTGGGCGTCGCGGGACCAGCGGAACTTGAATTATTCGAGTTACTCTCGGGATTCATCTCTAAGAACAAAAAGCAAGTGGGAAGGGTATAGAGGTGAGGATCGAGGTCGATCGAGAAAGCCTTCTATCGACCGGGGACATGACAGACGACAAAGACTTTAGTGCTACGGTAGTGCCCAGACACGACCATCCCTAAAAAGAAGCGCGAATCTGAAAGTGTGAGTCGATGCAGATCAGGCGCGGTATACTTTCCGTCTGGGAACTGAAGGGGCGGTCGCCGGGCCGGACCGCAACGCGTTGAACGGTGGTAGTATAAACTCGGATATCTAGGGACCCTAGGTAGACTAGGATGGTGGCTATGGGCCGGCCTGGATCAAAAGTCCTGCTCTACCAACAGGTGTCATGCAATAGGGGGTCTTCAGGATGGCACGAGGGCAAAAGGCTGATTGAGATTTTGTAATTTTTGGAGACTTTTGGGCTAAAGCAAGCAAAAACAGAATGTTTTGATGACTGTGGAGGGCGGTTCTCACGGAGGAAATGCCCGACTCCGCTGGCCGCCTCACCAAAGAAAGGGAATACAGGGCTCTGTTTTTAACGGGCGCTCGTCGTTGAGAGGGCGCTCTCTCTTGTCGGGCCAAGTATCAATTTACAGCACGGCCAGCGCAGTGAAGCTCGGTTTGCCAGACCGCGATACACATGACCCCTTCGATCCCCGAAGGTGCTCTGAAAATTTTATGGTGGTTGATGCCACGATACCGGCTGGAGACGAGAAAACAATTGAGCGTGGCTACAGCACTTGCGAAGGAATCCAAGAGGATACCTAAAGTAAAGTGGACAAAACATCAGGGGCTGAAAGGCGGCTACAAGCTAGGAGGTAGGGAATATTCGAGGCTTCAACCCGCCCAGCCATTGCGAATTGTACCTACCATACCTGACCTTTTCTACCTCGTTCGTTAACCTACCACGTGTGCATTCTAATATGTTGAAAAAACTCTAGGAACCACGCTTTGCGCTCGCAGTCTGCTAGGTTCTCCAGTAGCAATTCTGTGCCGATTCCATGAAGTCCATGGTCTCATACGAACCTTGGGCCTGGGAGATGAAAGCGTCTTGCGGTTGTGCCGGATGCGAGAGCTTGTCGCCCGGCCCACAGGTGTTGAATTGGGACTTAGCAGCGCCCAGTTAGGGGCCATCGTCGGGAGACGTCAAAAAGGGTTAGGTCTCGACGACGGCCAGTAGGGCTTGGCTGCCGAAAAAAGAGCTAAGCTCGACGTCATGCCGCACCTTACCGGTGATTTATAAGATATCAGATGGAGACGGCATAAGGGCGGCATAAACGGGAAAGGAAAAAAATAATAACTGATGCCTGTCAAACCATCTGCTCGAGATCGGTCAGCGTCCAGGTAGCTAATTAGCTGGAGGAAGGTCTGTGACGAGAGGTCTGATTGGGGGCAGCGTATGTCAGGAGGTCACAGGAAGAGACAAAAATACGCGTGGACGTATGCAACACAGCTGTGAAGTGGATACCAGAATCGGAAGAAAGGTCAATCAAAAAAATAGATTAAAATGGAAAAAAGAAAAGAAAGTCATTGCGAAAGCAGAGAAGGAACTGGCGAAACAGAAAAAGGAAAAGCCCGATTATCTCCATAATTCCAGGTGCTATCCAATTGGTGATGAGACACTGGACCGACAAATCAATCCTGCTGCCCGACATGCTTACAGGTACATCTGTAGCAATCTAGGCGTAGTCCAGTACCTTCGGGTACCTAGAACCGAGCCGTGGAGCTAGAGCAACTAGAGAGGTAGGGTTACCGGTTAGCGGGAAGGTGGGGGACCGTCAAGAGCTAGAGCGCTAACGATTCCGAGTAACGCGTACCTGGTAAATGATGGAAAATCCATGTGGGGGATGGACGGGGAACCGCGAGGGACCCCGGTGTGCACCTCACCGAGAAATAGGGACCGAGTTCGCTATTCCTCAAAACTTGGAAGTATGGATGTTTCGTTATACGCCCCTTGGATATTCATTCCCCCATCTTTTTGCAACATATTTTATTATATTTTATGCCAGTTCTCAACGCGCGAGACACAGGAACGTTGGAGGTTATGACAAAGGTATTACGTAGTTCTGACGGGCGCCGCTAGATGGGCCTAGACCGCCCCTGAGTTATCTATCACAATATTCATTCGCGTCTCGCCGGCCCAGGTCTATGCAACCAGGCCCTCAGCTGAGGCTCTCTCAGATACTTTATTGGAGAATGCAGTCCTCGAGTAACAGATGATCTATCGATGATCTTCACCTTTTTCAGCAACCCTCGCTTGAGCCGCAGCCGAGTCCGGGCGACGACATTCCGACTACATGTCTATTTGACAAAGCAGCCAGACCGCTTATCCCACGTGTTTTGCCTCCTAACTTGAAGTTCATAAACCAACCACTTATATGGGCGGTGTGGCCCCCTCTTTGCCTTTGCCGATGATCGCTACGATGGGTTTCCTAGCCCTACTGGTCTCATGTCTCTTCACAACTGCGTCTGGCCTATCACCATCATTACCTACCTAGTCTCGCTTACTCCGAACTCACGAATGCAATACGACTTTATCATGAATGAAACATGCCAAGCATAGAACCAATCGAGAAAAGACCGGCAATCTATTTCTAGTAGCATTTGGTCTAACCCTGGGACTTCTCCAGACTCGTGATCCTACTCACAGTATCCATACCCCCTTACCCATACCCATATCCATTCTACACATCATAATTTCACGGATCGACATTATCTCCAAATCAACTTAACACTTTCCCAATTTGGAAGTTACCTCGCAATAAATATGACACTAATACATGCGTATAATGATCAAACGCACCAATTTGGAGTCAAGACACGACGCGAAGCGAGCGCGGAAAGAAAACCGCTAGGTCACTGAGATATGATGTATCGCATTAGTGACTTCGTATCAGCACCAATAACTCGAAAGATATAATTATAGAAATCCTAAGGGAATGGCTGTCTTCGATCGAATGTGCTAAGAGGTACGTTGATCCTCTTTGAAGGATCGTGAGCTGGACTCTCAAGATACGACGGACTTGTGAGTATATCCCCGTCTCTCTATATCGTAGATTGGCCAAATTACCGAAAACAATTTAGTGGACGGACGAGCTATGGCTTCAAATCCGCAGAACCCCTGGGTCTATGGCGCCGGCAGCCAGGCTACTGGTACGTGGCAAAGCCGTTAGTATTGCTCCATTAGGGTTGAATCCGATTGGGTCCAGTCACTAGGTCCCTCGTGACATCGACGAAGGAACGACAATCTCCATAGGTACCTAATATAAAAACTAACACGTGCCGATGAGGAAGTAACTCTTTCGTATTCGTATAAAGTAAATAGACTCATGACTTTTTCTATACCACTCAAAGGGTTAAACGCGAGGGGCAGTCCTAGGTTCGCTACGGACCTAGGATAGGGAATCTTTAGTTGACAGCCAAGCTCTAGCTTCAGAACCTGTGATATGAGTGTGTCATATGATACAGAGGCAAAAAGGCCGCGTTTCATATACGAAACGGAGACTAAGCCGTACCTATGATGTACTAGAGTCTAATAGCTGACCCGAACTTCATTCTGTAAGGATGCGTGGCAGTCCTGCTGGGTTTGGAATTGCTCCTCTCTTTCTCCTAAGAAAGACTTCATGCCTTACGAGACAGAGCAATGCAGCTAAACCGCAGGTCCTTACCTCCAGCCTCTTGCTCGAGCCGAATAACCCTTCTAAGTCCCAGGTCAAGCGCTTTCGGGCTCAACACGTCCTCGTCGTCTCCCAGCAAACCCCGATCTAACGGGCCCTTCCTCGATCCTTCCAGTTCCCAAAGTCTGCCATCGGCTTTGACGAACGCCACGAAGTGCTGTCCTAGGTGCTCTTCGCTAATTGGAACCGTGTCTCCTAGGGGAACACACGACTTGTGGGCTTCCTCGAAAGGGACGCTGTTGTAGAGTAAGTCGGCCCGATCCTCCATTTTGAGGGGAATGGCGTCGCGACGGATCTTGTCCAGATCAGAACCAGGCTTGATGTACTCGGCGGCGGGGCCGTTGATGGCGCAGTGTAGAAACCCGATGGATCCGCAGGCGTTGCCGATGGTCTGCTTAAACCAGATCACAGGCTCTTCGGGTCCATGTCCTTCATAGTCGCTCTTTCCAGCGTCTTCGGCTTGGCGGTCCCTGCCCCACGCCGGGGTAAAGGGTAAGATGACCAGTAGAGCTAAGGCTGGACGAGGGATGTGGGCTAGCAGTTCAGGTTCGTCGAGTGACCAGACATCGTAGAAGGATAAGTCGGAGGACAGTCCCAGCTTCTCCGCCAACTGATTCATCACCTCGGGATTGTTCTCTGTTATCCGAATTAGAGAAGCTGCCTCATCTTGGAAATCAATATGCTGAACGGTTCAATTGTACCTAGCATAACCCACTTCTTCCGCTCCATGGTGTTGGTTTAGTTGCGACACAAGGCTTTATTCAAACAATCGGTGAGGCGTTCGCCCAGGCGAATGGTCGATTTGGTATTGATAGCATGAATATTCACAGAAGGCGACCCTTTAGGCAAGTAGGCAGCAATTGGGTACTCACATGTAGGCTTCAGCAGGCAACTAGGACGACGTCACGGGAATCTGCATACATGTACCTAGGTACCTATCTTAGTAATGTTCCAATGCATGTTCCTGGATAACCCGGGCCTACCCCACACTAGATTTGGTTTGGCCGTGTGGGGGTCCATTAGCTCCCACTCTACCGGGAGCGCTAGTCTAGACCCCTTCTAGGTTGTAAGCTTCAACTTCGCCTTTTTGACATGTTCAATAAGCCAACCTCGAATGGGTACGGATACTACCAATATGTCTCTTTTAGCGATGTGTAGTAAGAGTTTCAACGAGCTTCACAATAAGTTGTTAGTACGGCGCAAAGTAACTTGATGGCGAGTGCATTGCGCGCGATACCCTCCCACTAGAAACAGCCAATTGTAATTGATAGTATGTTTGCTTAAATCCCAGTGACAGTTCAAAATGACTATCATCGTTTATTCTGACTTGGGCTAAGTAGTAGAAACTGGTATGTAGCATACCACTACACATGACGATTTCTCCCAACGTAATACGTTGAAGGTATGCTAGGTAGTTCTTCCACGCCCCTTAACCACGTGCTGTAAGCAAATATTTACAGTTACATTACCTACCTTCTGGCAAGCATATAATTTGCCAGAAATCACATACGTACCCCTACGGTACCTACCTCATAATATGTATGTGTAAGAATTAGTTCAGCCCTATGGAACACCAAGCCCCACCACAAAACGTGGGGGTTCAGTCAGATGAACCACCAAACCTTCCGATCTATCTCACTCGCAAGAAGTTTCCCTGGTAGAAACATAGTTGGTTCCCTGGACTCACTAACCGTTAGCTTACCGAGAATCCAACCCGTCGGTTCCAGGGCAGGAATGTCGTGCATGACGGGAAGTAAGGGGCGCGACGGAAGGTTCCGCCGGCTGTCGTGTAACCTCAACTGACGTTGTACAACTTGGCATTACTCCATGAAAAAGTTTTTCCGTTTTGTTTTTTTTTTTTTTTTGGTTTTCTCTGTCGGTGATTGAACCAACGCGCGGTAGATCTTGGTACGTTAAACGCCGCAACAGAGGCACCTGTCGAGTTTATTTCGACCGAACACAAGAGCGGAATCAAGCTCCCCTTGAGGACACGCAAACCCCGAGAAACGGGAGAGGACGTGGTACAACGTTTATGAAAACAAAACGTGGTGGCTTTATTGAAGTAAGTTGGGATTTCCAGAGCAATCAAATCGTCACTCGAACACGAGCTTCACGTCAAACTAGCCCTCCGGCAATCCACAGATAGTTGAAGGATCCGTTGGTGGTGTTGTGATCAGGGGGCAAGCGACTCCTACGGGGAGAGTTGATACATGGACTATATTGGTTCGCTAAATGCGTTAGCAAATACTCTGATGAGAAGGCATGAAATTAAAGGCCTGTGATTAGACTAACACGACGTGGGAATGTAATGGCATGTCGTTGCTCTCGTGGAAAAAAGGAGTTCTCCCTAGCATGAGACCAGCGGCTCTTATGGATAGGTGTGATGTTTCAGTGACGCGTCACAACAGCTACCCGCGATGTATGCTATTAATGGGTGAGGGATGTGTCCCGAACGGCATCTTAGCGTATTTTGGCGTATCGCTTGCTTTACCGACAAGGTCTAGTATGGCATGCATAGCTTTAACACAAATTGACTCCATCTCAACCACAATCAACTGTCACAGGATTATAGTCGCCAGTCCGTCTAAGGAACATATACCTAGTTGGTTATCCTGCTGGTGTTACTAGTAAGATAACCACTCATAGGTCTCCATGAGACAGCCACCCGCCCCCTTATGCAGCCCTGGCTTTATACTTAAGACCCGAAATAGCATTGAGCTGTACATGTAACCCGTTCATATGGGGTTTGCATGACACGGCATTACCTCAGGTTTGCACGAAGGCGTCATGGCGGGAGGCCATGCGTTGATAAGGATTATCGAGAATGGTTTGGGGTATACACAGCCCCTTAATCAAATCGTCATCGTGGTTCGCCATCATATATGCCTTTCGCACTTTCCAAACTCACAACTCTGCCGTCAACTTTCACAAGCCTCGTCGGCTGACCCTTCGTGATCCGTAGCACGAGCCTAGGTAGTTTTCGAACAACAATTATTCCTAACACTGAATTCTAGATGGGCCTCCTAGGGAGACCTGTACTACAGCGGCAGCAACTGCCGTATTAAGGAACTGGCAGAAGGAATGTCGCCACTTATTTCTTGTGCATAGTTCACTAAAAAAAAGGATCAGGTTAACCAACGATTCTAGGCCATCGGCGTATACCTCGTGGTTATCGCCCTTACATGGCTGGCCAGGGTTGTTTGCTTCCAACATGCACTGCATGGGTACATGCCTCGGTACGTTCGTCTTGTGACCAACGCGTCGAGTGCATTATCCGAAGGCGGCCATAACTGCAGGTAGTTAACCTCCTCATACTGTGACTGCGACCTTGAATCTTCCAAAGTGTAAGATATGGTTATGCAAAACACCAGAGATGTCGTTGTGTTAGAAACCACAAGATATTGTACTAGAGATTACACCCTGAAATCCCATTTCATAAAGAATTTGAAGAGCACATATGTGATAAGTTTAGAATACGCGTCGCGATCCCCGAAACAAGAAAGGCGGTACCCCAAGATTTCAAGAGCGCCAAGAAGGGGGTCAGGATATCGCGCCCTCTATATCAATGAACAAATCTCGACCACTACCACGCAGTTCTAGTGCCCAAATATCTATAGTTACAATACTCAATCATCTCGTAGAAAGTGACAATAATTCACATGAAATTCGTAATATTTCTGAGGTATCATAATGCAATTAAATAAGTAGGTACATACAAACGAGCGGCGAACTCTTACGTCACCGACTCGAATATTTTTCTTTTTTTATGAGGTAGATAAATAAGGTCTAGGTCTGAACACATGACCGATATTGTCGCGCTTCCCCTCTAGCAAGCATGCGACCCACTGCTGCCCGACCATAACGACGGGGTACGTGTATAAGAGAAATGGTCTTAGACCTTCTCCTCGATGGTGTCCCCGACGAGAGCCGTGTTGTCCTCGACGTGGTGCATCTCGGCGGCGAAGGTGTGGCTGGGCTTCCATCCGGCCGAGCGGCGGGGGCTGACTTCCTGCATACACATATCGGCCTGTTCGAGAGACAGACCCTTGAGTTCGGGGACAAGGAAGTAGGCGAAGGTTAGAGACAGGCAGCAGAGCGAACCCCACAGGAAGAACACCTTGGGGCCCAGGTTGGCCTCGTCACCACCGACAAGGTAAGGTGTGATAACGGCAATGATGGTGTTCCAGAACCAGTTGGAGGCGGTGGAGATACCAACACCACGGGATCGGATGGGTAGCGGGAAAACTTCACCGACGACGACCCAGGCGGTGGGGCCCCAGGTAGTAGCGAAGAAGGCAATGTTGATGCAGATGAAAGCAATCATAGCCTGGACGGCGGCGGTGTTGTGAACCTCCTCTCGTCCCTGAGTGACGCCGACGGCACCAACGATGAACTGCGAGATGATCATACCGGTCGCACCAGTCAACAGCAAAGCACGACGACCGAATCTTTCAATGGTGTAGAAAGAGATGGGCGTCGACAAAACGTTGACGAGGGTCGTAACCAGGGAAATGAGGAAGGGGTTGGAGATGGTCCCAAGTTGCTTGAAGAAGGGAGGGCCGAAGTAGAAGACGAAGTTGATACCAGTGCACTGTTGCATGCATTGGAGACCAGCACCGAGGATGGTTCGTCGAAGACTGCTGTTACCGTGGGATAGGGAACCCTTGAAACACGCAGTCCAAGAGCCAACGTAGGAGGTCTGGGGAATGTGTTGCAATTCGTATTCGTTGTTGGCGACAATTTCGGCCAATTCGTCCTTGACGTAGTCGGATTCTAGGGGCTGGCCACGGACAAAAGCGAGAGCCTTGGCAGCTTCCTCAATCTTTCCTTTCTTGACGTAGTAACGAGGAGACTCGGGGAGGATGAAGAGACCAGCACCAAGAATGATGGCCCACAGGAACTGAACACCAATGGGGATTCTGTAAGAGCCCGAATCGGAGCGGTTTTGGGTGGCATAGACGACGCAGTTGGCCAAAAGGATACCAATGGTGATACAGAATTGGTAGCCAGAAACCATAGCACCACGAACCTTCTTTGGTGCAATCTCAGACATGTACAAAATGACAACGGCAGAGATGAAACCGACACCACCACCGGCAATTAGACGGCCGAAGACGAACAGAACTTCCTGGTTGCTGCTGGATATCTGCATGATGCAACCAACAGCGAAAACGAAGCATCCTGCGATAATAGTAGGACGACGGCCGATGAAGTCTGCAATATCACCACCTACGAGAGCGCCGAAGAATGTACCGCATGACAGGATCGAGGTGAACAGGGACTGCATCGAAGAGGGTAGCACAAAGTCAGCCTTGTTAACGCCGATAGGGCCATTATTTGCGTAATCGTAGGGGATTCCGGTGTACAGAGAGATGAAGTATGGCATGGCAAGCACACCACCCATCCAACCTACACATATCTGATTAGAGCCCGAGAACGTGGGCATGTTAGACACTCGGGACCTCAAGCTTACCGGTATCATATCCGAAGAAGATACCGCCGAAGGCGGCGAAGGCACAAATTAGATAGGCCTTGAAAGTGATGGGCGCCTCGATGCGGCCCAAGTCGGCGGTGCCTGTAACGACAACGCCCCCAGCCATTGTTGTTCTTTTCCCCTGCGTATATTGAGAAAGGTGAAGTTGTCACGATCCAAGGCTTGCGTCACCGGTTGAAGTAATGGCAAAGGACGGCGCGTCTGAGACGAGGGTAGCAAGGGAAAGGGGATATAGGGACGGTAGGATTGGGGAGTACAGCCAGATATTATATAGCTATACCAACCTGTAGGACGGGAAGCAACCCATAGACTGCATGCTACGAGATGAATACACCCCCCTGCGGATTCAACCTGGTTAACGGTGGACCCATGATCCCAGTCCGGGGGAAACGTGGTACTCCAGCGGACAGGTAAGAGCTCAGCAGACTTGTCGAGGCGTATATGGAATCATTGTGCTATTCTTTGTCGTAGTAAACTGTTACACGCCACACGCTGCACGTATTCTGCACTTCTTTGTTACTAGTACTAGGCTTATTTGGGGGTGGATCATTAGCGAGCAGATTCGGGGCCTCCTGTCGGGTCTAGACTGGAAAGGGTCCGCACCTTCGAACCAGTTGCGGTTGATGGACCAGCGGTGATTGGGCTGCTGCACGAGTACGGCCAGGGTACCGGCTTATAGACAAGGGTGTAAAAGGGCCGTCTCAAGCTTGGAGGGAAATCGACTCCTGCTTGGTTTCGCCGACATGCAGCTTGGATCTGACCCACAAAGCTGCAAATATCCCTTGCCCACCAGAAATCCCCAAACTGGAGATTTGGGGAAGATGGAGATGGAGAGAATAGACAATGGGGAAGGCGGTTTAGTCTAAAATTATTCCAGCTAGCGGACATCAAGCTGAGCTAGGTTACTCCTAGGTAATTAGGTACGAGCAAACATCCAATGGAATATTGCTGGGATCCTACTCCAAAAATCCACATAGGCCATGATTCGATATTAGGGGACTTTCCAGGCTGATTGTATGGTGCTTAATACGAAATAGAAGGAGGTGTGACTCCGGCCTGGTGGGATATAATGTTTGTTGCATAGGAATCCCTTACTCTCGTATACGTATTTGAAACTCATCCGTCACTTGATAGATTGCCATAACTTTATGATGTATGTATAATGTAGATCTTAAATTGTTGAGATAGATCCCATGTAGATGCGTATGCACAAAATTATGATCCCTACAGCTAGTGTGGGTATCCGGATTGCAACTTATGATAGAGTACTGTAGGATAGCAGCGCAGTGCTGTGCTGAAAATCCCCCCATGCAGGCCGCAAAGTCATCAATCTCTGTGATATTGGTGCAATTAGGGAGAATGTGCAAGAGCAGGGGTCGGCCAACCAATTGCTCAATTGGTACTTTCGTACATCTTAGGCTGGTTGGCTCGGTTGGATGCTCAAACGCGTTGAAATAGCAGATACGCCGGCGGCTGAGCGTGAAAGATGTGGGACGGATGAAACAGATTGGGGGGTAGAAGGATTCCTTTGTCGTTCCCTATCGAGGGTTGTGATCCATGATTTTTTTTTTGCTCGCGTGGTAAGCTTGGACATGAGATTGGCTTTGTTGGCAGCTTGCCAGGATGCTGACTTCGTAAACCAAATTCCTAGACTTCTCAATATTTCAAAAGCTTAGAATAAGCGATCAAAGAAGTCTCGTTCAGGTGGTAGTCCGGAACGCGACGTTACATGCTCCCTAACGGAATGCGGACTAAACGAGTACAGGCTCACAGCCCGAGACCGGGATTCTGCCTATCATACTGGTCCAACCTGCTTAGGTCGGGACTGGAATTAGCATTATTATTGCTTCTCCATAACGCCCTTTTCCCCTTTCTTCAGTCAAAAGGTTCCCCATATCCTGTTAGCATTGCGCGGGATAGCCCAATCCCGTTCACTAGAAGGTCCCAGCGACGTGGCGTTGCGACAAGCATCAGCTAGTGTGCGGCGTGACGGTACGGCGTCTAGTCTTTTGGGCAGGACGACAAACAGTTGCTGCAGGCTTATCATTACCGGGTGACGGATCCCAGTGTAACGCTAACGTATAGGTTGTTGACTTTAGGCCCCGGCCGGCGCTGTCTAAATAGACGTTATTTCAAATAAGATGCGCCGGAATCAAGCTAACAAATACGCGAATAGATGTCTTCTTGAATGGCAATGCGCGCCACTAGACGTCTCTTTAAATGCCGTAGATTGGCGTGATGTTACTGACATCATGACCTGTCCGTTCACGATCTGGAGGTACGTAGAGTAGAAGTGATGGACTTGCTTGATCCACTCGGTCCAGCAATGGTATGAGAAATGATGATCAAACGGTCGAGAAGCCTCGCCTATCTCGTCTCACAGATCCCCATTGCAAATCTTCACAGATCAGATCTCTAAGCGCTGACGGTTGGCAGTCTCGGCGAGGTTGATCAGCGCGGCGCGGAAAAGGAACAGTTCTAGAATGAGCATGGCACGATGGAAAACCAAAGCAGGAGAAAGCGCCGACAGGATTCTGGCGATAATCTGGTTCCAACGGCCAAGTAGCTGCGGTTGTGTAAAAGGACCACGCCAGTCCCGATACGGCATGGTCTAAAGCTAGTAATATGGAAACTCCTGTTAGTAAGTTGGCGGGGCCCCATTTGGGAAGGGGAGGGAAGGAAAAGCGAAGCTGGAGCCCCGCGTGCTTGCCCGGGCCCTGCCCGCGCCCCTAAAGTCCCTAAAGTCCCTAAATTCTTCTACAGAAGCTGATCGGCCCGAATACTTAGCGACAATTTCAACCTACTCGAAGCTATTCCAACTACTTTAATCTCACCAAACGGTCGTCGTATCACACTCCCTTATAACTTTAACCTTATTAGAACTTAGCTCTCCTCAGGAGGCTCCCAGCCCTACTAGTCCTGGCGACGTATTCCCAAAGCAGCCGCATCCCGTGATAACCCAACTAAATAAAGTATCAACTGCGTCGAGATAGCTTCTTTGTGTTCGGCGTAAATGCGGACGCTTTCGGGCAACACAGACTTCGAAGAAAGACCAGGTCGGCGGTGTACATAGTATAGCTTGGGCACCCGCCAATTACCAGTCCCGCGTGTTTACCGCCAGCTCCTTCTAGCCCTTGGCGCAGCATGTGTTGGTGCCCCAGGTTTCAGTTGCGCCCAAACCCGCAGCATCTTCCCCAGGCTCCAGTTAATAAGGGGATGTTAGTGTGGGAAGGACCACATGTTTCCAGTGGATGGTGAATTCCAGGTTCTCAGGCTCCCCAGGCTCCAGAGCCGCCTAGGCACACGCTAGGAATGGAAAATGGAAATCTGACTTGCATCGACCACGAGGTGATCGACCTCCAGGGTGTTCTCCAAATGTGCTGTCTTTACGTTACGTCTTTGGAATATTCCGCTACCGAAGCTCTGGAACCTACCGGCCCAACCCAGTCCATGAACTACATCAGCGATGCCTAATCTCGTACCACCTGCTCACTAGGAAGCTTATACGCTCAAGTTTGTCAATTATTTACAACCATTTTACCCCAATTTAGCAATGCATTTGCTCTTGGATCTGTTTCCTATTCGTGGTATTTCTCTGCCGAGGCTCAATAGAAGCTACCCCTGTCCAAGTGGGATATTTAGCCTTCACCTGCTCGCGCCAAGCTAATAAATTCTTGTCGCTAATATGGGAGCTTGACCTCGGTGGTTAGCTTTACAAATACCTAAGTGACCGAATTCTAGCAATAAGTAATTTCCAGGAATAAATTTTACTATATTGTCAGGCCCGTTACCACGGAACGCCTGCTGTTATTAGACAGTGTCCGATCCTAGCCAGACCATCCAATGTCTTCGCATCTCTACAAACGTCAATGCTCGCCTGACCGCCCTCCTTAGCGGAGAATAGGGATTGCAATAGTGGCTTCAACTAGCATTATACGAGCGCACTGCAGAGTACACACTCAAAGGTAAAGATACACATGAATTCGGATCCCCCAAGACAGAGTATCATTACCGCCTACTACCCTCATTCACCGTCTTTATCGCCGTTCGTAAATCCGCTGGCTAGGTACCTAGGCTCCGAGAGCCTGGTGTCCATTCAATCCAGTAAGCCCGAACCGACGGCACTCACTCTGTGGTGCTGAAACCTTGTTCCACACCGGCAGCATGTCCACACCGGGACCGGCTGACCGCCTTATCAACATTCAAAACAGAGGAATCAGAGACCAGTTGAATGAATGCGCCGCATACCACTTCATAGGCGGGCTGTTGTTGGCTGTGCTCACATGACACACACGACACCCCGTGATCGGCTCTTTTCAGCTCGTGGGGCTAACCTCATGACTCTCGGCGGCTTTTATTATATTGGCGAAGACGACAGCGCCTCAAATACAGCACACCGATAACCCCTCACCGCATACCTGGGACGTCAAGTCGGGGCCGTTGTCTCGCCTCAGCTCTCTCGTATCTCGGCGCTCGCGAAATGACGTACTTGTCCCATCTTTGGTTCAGTCAAACTTCCAATTAGTCCCAGGAACACTGACCCCATCATCGTTATTGATGAGAGTTATCGCTTAGCCCAATCAAGACTCACCGCTAGAATTTACGGTGGATGGACTGTACATGCGGTTCGTCCCGTGCGAGATCCCCGTACGACAGACCGTTGCGACAACACCGCGGTCAAAACAGCTCGTGACCTAGGTGAGTACGACCAAGAATGAAGAACCATGTATGGTTCAAGTACGGTTTCGTGGTGGCTTGATACAGCTACTTGATTGTTGTACCTCATGTACCTCATGCACGTACGCATAGACGAGTTGCTAGCAATCCCGCTACACCCTTAGTATGGGCTTAATCAACTTTCTCATATTGGAAGAGATATTCCAGGTATACAACCATTATCGGTATGGTAGAAACCTTGATCTCGCATGAATTTGCTTCTACTCCTGCGTAGCAGGAGGTTGCATTCTTAGGCGGAGATGGTTGTCGATCAAGGCTTTACCGTCTGATTATCGCACGGAGCTTCAGCGAGACAATCCAAAGAGTAGTCACCCGTGATTATAGCACAATCTTTACTTCTGCCTCCACCTCACAGCATATAAATATAAATATTTCCCATTATCGGCACTAGGTATCTAAGCCATCTTTGTTCGTTTTTCAGGAATATCCAGGTACCTGACTCATATTACTTCTCCAACATAAAGTTACAAGGTTCTTATAGTACCATCTAAACTCGACGGAAGATAAGATGCAGAACTGGCAATGCTAGAATTTCTCTCCTGAGCCGGAGATGAATATGACATCGTTTTAGCCAAAGAGCAGGGTCGACGTAGCTAAGATTTGACACTTACTCCCACTAACCGAAGTGAGCAGGGTCATTAGGTAAGATAGAGAGGCCGGACCCCTTGAGAACTTCTGCCCGGGCCGCTATTGGTCACTAATAGCCTCTTTTCAAAAATTTACATCTTTACAAACTACGGTCATAGAACACGAAGGTTTCAGGCATCATCGTGTCATTGATATCATAGATCCGAGGCTTCGAGGTTCTTCCACGGGGCTTGGACCAACACTAACGCGTATCCAACGGGGACGATCTCTGCCAGGTCTGATATTATCATCATCTACGACGATATCTGCTATAGATGACCTTCATCACTGACTAGGTACCTATAAATGGCAAGATGTTAAATGGCCCCTCGCAGGTTGCTATGTGCCTCAAGACCCCTCATAACATTCTTTGCTGTAAGGTACCAGAGCGGGATACCCCCTGGAACCAACAACCATTTCGCATCCAGATACGCAAAATTCCTATACAAATGGTGTAATAAGATTACGATACATTTCTGTATCGACAACCATTATTGCGATGTAAATATTAGCTTTTAATTGGTTGATATTTAGTGGGTGGGGCGAAAGTGAAGCAAAACCTTAAAAAATAAAAAAATTCGAAAAAGGCTAGGCTCGAACCCGGGGCTTAACGGTCCGTGCGAAACATACACGCAACCACTAAGCCACGGGTCCAAAGTGGCCAGCCTCTTTACCGCATTAAAAACCTTGTTGTTATAAAACTTTATAACCTACACTTGCGTAGTTACGCGCCCTACATATATTAACCAATTAAAAGTTAAAGATCAGTAACGATTCTCTCGCGAGTAACGCTTTTTAGCGTAATAATGGTTTTTAGGCGTAACAATGATTTCTTGTAACAGCATTTTCCCGTTATGGTAGGTATATGGAAACTAGTAACACGCAGCCTCGATATTGAAATAAAGCGAGTTCAGCATGCATATGGACGCTTCACTGGACTTTCTCACCTTCTTGTTTGTTCTACCACTGCTAGATAGAAGAGGGTAAACATTACTACAGGTATACAGCTACTAAAGTTAACCTACCCAGCGATGGACCCAGGCCACCCTTGTATTCAATTCCAAGAGGCCAGCTCTTCTAAAACAAAACTTGACTCCTGACCAAGTTGAGTGTCTGTCTTTATATTGAGTATCTTGCCGTCTCTGGACTACCTACGTACCTAGGCAGTAAGTAACCAGAGAGCCGTGACCGCGCAATAGCAGCAGTACGCAAACTCCCCGCCCCTCTCCATTCCGATGTATGCAGGCATTTGCACAACTAGAAAACAAAAAAACATGTCGCGTCGTGGTCCTGTTCTCATAACCCGTGCAAGTGGTTTCGTCACACCAAGCCTCCTTCTGCCATAGGTCCCTGCTCCGTAAACGCGATCACCCCCTAAAGTTCCAATTGCCAAAAAGGGGGAGACCGGCCATGTATACTCGTGTACGAGGAGTAAATTCCATTACGAGGAACCCGCCCATTAAGGCTCGAACAGAGCCGTGTCGCATCCAAGCAGAAGAATGGGGTTAGGGAAAACAAGGAGCTGACGTGGGGGTATAATCCTCTACCTGTACCGTCGAAAGAAACAGAAGCGTCTCGCGTGTCCTCTAGAGCATGAATGAAAATCCTAAAACAGTCTAGCATCGTCTGGCTGCTTCGTGGTCACCGTTGCGTTTCATCATTTCTTCTACCCCCGCACCTACTTCTGGAAGAACCAGCTGCTTCTCTTACCGGAACTGCCTTCATTCTGTAGATTGGCGATAGTCGGAACCTGAGCCGGGGCGTCACCAGCACCACCTCCACCGCGGAGCGGCTTTGCGATGCGGCTGCCCGCGCTGGCAAAACTAAAGCCGCCGGCGGACGCCGAGTTTAGGCCGCGTGTAGAGCCAGCCTTGGCGGCCTCAAGACGCTCCTTGACAGCAGTAAGTTGAGACTCGAACCTATTACCGAGTGTTAGCAGGGGGGCTGTTAGGGTGGGGAAAGGGGATGACAAACCTGTGGTTCGCCGCCGTTAGCTTCTCTTGGCTATCTTGCAACAAGCTCTCCAAACTAGAGATGCGCTCATTTCTCGCGATGAGTTTCCTCTCAGCGATAGCTACCTCCTTCTTCAGGCTACTATTTTGTTCAACGAGTTGACGTTGGACCTGTGTCAATTGCTCCAGGTTGCGCTCGAGGAACGCCATCTTCTTTTGCTGAGCGCGGTTGTTAGAGGAACGTAGCACGTTGTTGTACTGTTCTCGCGTCTCGTCGAGTGAGATCTCGAGCTCGACTACCCTCTCACACCTGTTTTGCAGGTCTCGCATCAGACTCTTCTTCATGACATCAAACTCGGCAATCTGCTGTTGCATCGTCTTGCCATTGGCCAGACCCGGCACACCACTGTGTAGGGACAATTCTGCTTGTCGAACGATTCCTTGCGTCTCAACCAACTTCGCCTTGAGTTCTTGTAAGTCATCTGGCGGAATAGGGTCTCCTGATGTGCACATTTCGTAAAGTGCCTCGACCTGTTGGATGGCATTGACAATCGACTGTTCATTGGCGCTGAACACTTCTCCACCTAAGTCGAATCCAGCCATCATCTTCGCCATCTTCTCGGCCTTCTTCTTCTCCTTGTCGTCTAGAACAGCACTTGTTTCCTTCGCGCTCATCTTAATGTCTAGGAGTTGCTGCTTAACCTCATCGAGTTCGGTCGTGAGTTCTGCATTTGCTTCCTTCAACGCGTCCATCGTGATCTGGGCCTCCTTGCTTTCGAAGGTCAGGCGCTCGAGCTGCATCTTAGCCTCGTTGACTTCAGTTGTTAATCGTTCGTTCTCTTTGCCCAACTTGCTGTCGTGCTCCTTCAAGAAGGATAGCTCTTCCTTGGACTCCTGGAGTGACTTCTCGGCTGCTGCGACAGCTGACTCTTTCTCCGCTAACTGATCTTGAAGTTCATTCTCTCTTCGGAGGAACTCTTCTCTCTCATCCTTATCCAGAGGGAGACTTGGAGTCCCTGAACGCTCCGTTAGCGCAGGCGTTTCAGCACGACTCTCGGGTATAAGTCGGGAGGGAGTTGAAGGCCGGTGAGCCTTTGCGTCTGCTCTTGTACTGACGACACCGTCCGCTGCCATAGATGGCACCCATCTTTCCTTGGGGACGGTTTCACCACCACGCCATAATTGAAGCTCTCCTTCCAAGTTCGAGATATATGTCTCGAAGGTCGTGATATTGGCTTTGGCCTTGGCAAGCATGGCTTTGAGCTCTGCGGGGCTGAGTTCGGCATTGACCTTCGCCTTGTTCTTAATCGATTTCGCTCTCATACCAAATCGTAGCGTGCTCAGCGTCTCAGCATCGTTGTAACTACTCGGCGAGCAGTTTATAATGAGCGTTGTCCTACTGTTTCCACCGAGAGACTCTTGTAGAATTCTCGTTAATTTAGAGTCTCGGTAAGGGATGTGAGAGGATTTGCCGTCGGTAAGCGCATTGATAACCATTCCCAAGGCACTCAAACTCTTGTTGATCTTCTTCGCTTCCTCAAGAGTCTGACCACTAGCACCGGTCTTGCCGACCTTTTCACTACCAGCCAAATCAACTAAGAATAGCTGACCGCTCTTCATCGAGCCGGTTTCGAGGTTCTTCTGAGATATGGTAATGACGAAAATGGAGTGCGAACGTGAGGATTCCTGGTTCATGTTGGTGGCTGCGACAGCTCTTGCGTTTCCACCTCTCTTCATAACCTCGAACACCTCCTCTACACTTGAGACATATATCTCAAGGAGACCCTTGACATACACGCCTCTGTTCTTCTCCTCGTGCACTGGTAGGTTGTCGTTTTGCGGCGCTAGCAGATCGCGGATACGCTCCATGTAGATTTCCATATAGCTGACTCGGACGGTGTATTCGATGGTCGGTGGGCTGGACATGATACTACTAAAGATCTGTTCCACGATGCGGGGGGTAATACCCTTGCCTTCTTCATCCTCTATACTCGTTCCCATCATTGTATAGGACTTTCCCGCACCGGTCTGACCGTATGCAAACACTGTTCCATTGTAGCCGTTGAGAATATCGTCGACGGTGGGTTTGATGGAGTATTCGAAAATGTCCTTTTGTTTGCCTTGCATGTCAAACACTCGATCAAACGTGAAGCTACCCGTGGCTTCTGCCGACTAGACTCGGGGATGACATCGTTAGCATGAGCAGCAGTAAAGTGGGAGATGGGGGGATGGGGAACTTTGGTGGGTAGACGCACATTCAAGGTACATGTATCGGGGCCATCGAAAGAGACAATAGGTTCTCCGCCTGAAGCTAACTCGACCTTGTTTTGCGGCCGGAAACGGGCAACGACCTTGATACTATTTGCGCTCGCCATGATGACGTTTGGCGTTTGGAGACGGGTACGCGCAGGTGAATTATGTACGAAGGGGAGGCCTATTTCATATTAAGAAGGTAGGTTTTTAGACGGTATAGACACAGCTCGGCCGACAGAACGGCGAACAGGTCAAGGAATGTCGAATGGGTAACAATAGGACTAGGACTCGTCGCTATGTCGTGTTGAACTGGGCGATGTTGGATGGACCTGCTATGGTGGTGGGAAACGTCGCGTCAATTTTGGAGTCGGCGTTTGTATTGGGAGAAAACAGGCCTTCACCTTTTCGGTAGGTTTCGGCCGTGCCTGAAGTTCGAGAGCACCTAATCCAGGGGAACTGCCAGGTGCAACCTGCAAGGAAGTGAAACGCCACAATTTTTGGGCGGCACCAAGCACGTACTGTATTCGTACCCTTAGGTGACAATGAACTAAGGTTTTACTTCACCTAAGGTTTTAGTGGCATTTAGTTGCTTAAATAAAACAGTGTACACAAAGGTACTTTGTATGTACACAAAGCCATACATGTACTTGTCAGAATACCGGTACGTGCATCATAAGCCTTTTATCAACATTTGAACGTTTGAACGTTACCGCAGCAAATTCAATCATTTTCATCCCACCTTTTAGATGCACGCATCACAGCATGAATACAATCCCTTAGTTAATATTTCCAAAGTCAATAAAGAACGCATACCTGTTTGTCCACGTACCTACATAGGTACGTACATAGGTAGGCGCCTACAGTACCTATGAATGACAATACACGGTGTTGCCTCGCAAATAGCCAAGGACCCGGTCTGAATTTTATTACACATGCGGGCTTCTATGCAACTGCCCAAAATACCAGTAGTTCATGCATTCGTTTAAGTGGCTAGAAGCCCCTCTTCCCCAAGACCAACTCTTGATACGGAAGGCTAGCTGGACACTACGCAGGTTTTATTATCATTTTCTATTTCTCTTAACTACCATCGCAAACTGATTAACTAGGGACTAATCATGCCTGACATTCCCAAGTAAAGAACGAAGCGAGAACGCCGGGGCTGATGCGGGGATCTGGGAAATGACTCCTGGGAAAAGTAGTAGTGTGTAAAGTGATCATCCAGCCATTAAGGAAGAGGGAATTCTCCTGAGGACCTCAAGAGTCTGAAATATGATAGCCCTTCCTATTCGACGCCTGCCAAAACGCCGAGCCCTGTCACCCCTCGCAGATGATTCTGATCGTAAAACCGAAACGGCATCGTTCCATTACGTCCGTGCAAATTCTTATGCTCTTTAGACTCGCACCTTCGTAGGCAAACATAAATCTTCGTCGAGTCGTGTATCATGAACCTGGAAGCTCCTCGTTTCCATGGATAAGACCATGGGACGAGTTTAATCTTCCCAACTCTTCTCCACGGTCTCGCGGACTCGCTTGGTGTACTCCTTGCGGTTGTCCTTGTAGAGGTTGGAAGCTTCCACATTCGCAGGAGAGCCGGTGTTGGGGTCGTTGAGCAGGCTGGTCCAAAAAAGTTAGTATTTAAAGGTCTGGGTAATAGCGAATCTAGTGCAATCTTTTCTCACCTTTGAATGCTGGTCAGGATGGCTGCGACATCGTACGTGGGACTCCATCGGTTCTGCAGAATATCCAAACACAGCTCTCCGGTAGCGTAGACGTTGGGGTGGAACATCTGGCTGATGAACTTGACGGCGGGTGGCTTGTTGGGATACTGCTCCTCGAAGTGCATCACGAGACGGAACGTTCCATCTTCGAACGGGGTGTCGGCGGGTCCAATGATGACGGCATTCCTGTGTGGACCTAAAGTTAGTTGCATCTTGCGATGAGAATTGAGTGGCCATTTCCAAGCTTACCAAGTCATGACATTGTCGGGAACAGGAGATGCAGATACGCCGGCAGGGGGGTCTGTCTGCATGCGCTACATGGTCTTGTTAGCACACTATCTGTATATATTGAAAATCAACATGTATCTAACCTTGAAGTCTCGCATCAAACGGCGACGGGCAGCGGTCGACATCTTGGGCTATGTCGGGATGAGATTCTTAGAGCGACGGCGGGAGAAAGGGCGATCTGGTGGTGTTCGTAGGTGAAGATCTCTGTAAACAAGTTGAAGCTTGCTTAGAGGATTGAAGAATTGATTCGTACGGACGAAGGAGAGACGGAGATGTCCTTTAGCAGAGGAGGCAAAAGAAGTTGACTAATACATGTAATATGAGATTGTGTTGTCTTTGGGCGGCGATTGTTCCAACACAAGTATCGGAGGAAGGAATTGACGTGATAAGGAACGGTACTTAGGTACTTGCCGATGCAATCAATGAACGACTTCCGCAAAGGCGCTTCACACGTGACAAGTCCAGTCCAGTCATATGTCACACTAACAAGTGCTTGCATGTGGTCAGTGCATACACGTACGTTCTTTCTCCCTTCAATGTTGCTACCTCTGTGTTACCATATAAGTACTTCTAGAAGTTGCCATCTCCTACTATAATTGTAAGTACCTGGACCGATTGTTGAAATGTACCTAAGGTATCATGTTGCTAGCCCAGTGAGTCTAGGTAGCCCAGTTGCGTCACTCTACACAAACAAAGGCAAGCAACACAGTCTGAATAAGGTAGTAAACGTGAAATTACCTGGCAAGATACACTACGAAGGGTAGGCTCTATAAGGTTCAATGCCTGGGAATGCATGTGGAAGGAACGGCTACAGACTGGCAGACAGCTTCCCCGGATTGTCCAAGGATCGGGATCCTCGGTTGTGGTTGGTGGAGGGGTAGAACGTTGGAGGAATGGACGTGCCACCCAGCCCGCTACAAGCCGAGGTGCTAATAAGCTTTGATGGATAACGGCGGACCTTAACCTCTTCATCATCTCTCGATAACAAAACGGCCATGACATTAGATTTCTATTTTCCTTCCTAACTTTAATAATTCAAATACAATTCTTTGGTTCCCACTCCTGAATTTGCCGTCTTATGTTATTTGAAAGCACCAAAATGGCATTGCGGCCAGGCGTAGTTGGATCAGCTGCCAAAAGCTTGTCTCTTCGGGCGGGGAGTCGAGCCTTCGGAGCACCGCGCTATTTCTCAGCGCAGTCTGCCCGGCGGCAGGAGATTCGGGACGCATATATTCTAAGTGCTTCCAGGACACCCACCGCGAAGGTAATCTTGGTTCGCGACTCGAGGGCCGAAACTTCTGCAGCTAACAAAGATAATAGTTCAATGGCTCTTTTCTCACAGTATCTGCCCCGCAGCTCGGCGCCGTCGCTATTAAGTCTGCCCTCGAAAAGTCCAAAGTTCCCGTCGAGAAGGTGACAGATGTATATATGGGAAATGTTTTGCAAGGCAATATTGGCCAGGCACCCGCCAGACAAGCCGCCATTTTCGCTGGTCTTCCCAAGACCGTCGAGGCGATTACTATCAATAAGGTTTGCGCCTCAGGGTTAAAAGCCGTGGTTTTTGCAGCACAAAATATCCAACTAGGTCTAAGTGAGGCGCAAATAGCCGGCGGCATGGAGAATATGTCGCAAGTTCCATATTATGTCCCTCGTGCGAGTTCCTTACCCCCATTCGGACACGTCAAGATGGAGGATGGCCTCATCAAAGACGGATTGACGGATGTATACGATCAGTTCCACATGGGAGTTTGCGCAGAAACAACCGCTAAGAAATACGAGATCTCTCGGGAGGCACAAGACGAATACGCTATCCGATCGTATGAACGATCACAAGCTGCCTGGAAGAACAAGGCCTTTGCGGATGAAATTGCCCCCGTAACTGTAAAAGGTCGGAAGGGTGACACCGTGATTGACACTGATGAGGGTTATTTGGATGTTAAATTGGAAAAGGTCCCCACGCTGAAACCGGCTTTCATTCGTGACGGGACAGGTACCGTCACCGCAGCAAACTCATCTACACTCAACGACGGCGCCAGTGCGCTGGTCTTGGGTAGTAGAGATATCGCTAAGGAATTTGGAGCTGGCTCAAGGGTCCTGGCGAGAATATGCGGCTCAGCCGATGCTGCGGTCGACCCAGTGGATTTCCCCATCGCCCCGGCGAAAGCTGTGCCAATAGCTCTAGAGCGCGCAGGCATTACAAAAGACCAGGTCGCAATTTGGGAATTCAATGAGGCCTTTGCTGCTGTTATCAAGGCCAACGAGAAGGTAAGGGCTCAAAACTACCTAAAATTTCAAACCATTCAATTACTGACAAGGGATATTAGATCCTTGGTCTTGAAAATGCGAAGGTCAACCCACTCGGCGGTGCGATTTCGTTGGGCCACGCGCTAGGCAGCTCAGGGTCCCGAATCCTCACGACGCTATTGCATCAACTCAAGCCAGGGGAGTACGGTGTTGCTGCTATTTGCAATGGAGGCGGTGCAGCCACCGCCGTCGTTGTTCAGCGTATCGAGTCTGTATGATTAGAATGTCACATGGAAGGAAAACGTTATACCCATTGTTTCAAGTGAAGCCATAGAGTAGGGACTCTAGTCCGTAAGCTTCAGGGCTGTCTCTATAAAAGTTCAACACGATATAATGTGAAAATGCACTACAAAAGCAACGACCGTTTAGGAATTGTCACATGGATGTACTCTAGCTACATGATGCTGTACTTTTCTATTTAGCGTAAGATGACGTCACATACATCCATCCATGGATGCTTAAAGTGTGGGCCTTCATTAGCGTTTGCAGCTCCCCGAAAATTCAATTGGCTTACAGCGGTACGCGTTCAGTCTCGTGCAGTAGCTCCACAATTTTACCTAGAACATCAATCTTCCAACGTTGAAGCTCGCGTTGAGAGGCCGAGAGCTCCAACGTCCGCGCAATAAACCGTCGAAGAGTCCTCCAGGATTGCACCCATCATAGTCTCTGCTTCGACAACTCAACCCAATTTCGAATACCACACCGTCTGCCTACCGATTGCGCAATCACAGCAAATGCAATGACCTGAACGAAGACAACCCTCTCCAATCCCCAAGCTCTACGACTCCCCGCGACTCTCGACAATGTCTGTAACAATTCAATTCCTCGCGGGCATCCGCAAAATCCTCAAGACTCTCGATGGAGAATCGCTGCGCGATTGGCTAAAGGTGGAGCCGCCTTTACCACAGGAGTATTATAACCTTGCGGCTGAGCTCAAGGATGGCTATCAAAACGAAGACGCTCTCTTGAAGCTCGTCGAATCGAGCCTGCCAGAAGAAGACGATGTTCCGGAGGGTCAGGGGACGTCATGGCCTGGATTCATTTCCTTCATGAAAGACTATCTGGAGTACTGGAGAGACGTGGACTTCGATAGCCTCCTATCCGCCCATCAACTACTCACCGCGCTGGCCAAGTATGATAACCCAACCTCCCGAATCTGATGTCGCACACATCTAACGAAAGTAGTTCATGTGCAACGGCGCTCAATAACCCCACCTATGGAACGGTAATGCTGCAAACGGGCATATCGATCTGCAGCTCTTTTACGACCCTATCTTTAACGCTAAATAAACGCCCGGATCTCACAGCGATGCTGGCAGCTTTCAACACTGGCGACGAGGAACAGAAGACAGTTATCGAGACCACAGCAGAGATCATGCAAAAGTTCTTCACTGCATGCCTCACAGACCGATCAAGCCCCAGATATGCGCAGCCTACGGGCAAGAAACTTGGCATCTATATCTTCGCCAATAAGACCTTAAAACTACTCGTGATGGTATGCTATACTACGCAATTATATCGCTGGCCTACTCGATCTAACACTAAACTTTCCAACGCTTAGAATAATAAGTCATACCTAGCAACTCAGCTTCTAACGAATATCATGGCAAAGTCGCCGCCCTTATCGTACTACCCAGCTTCTCAAAGAGTAACATTCCTGTACTTCTTGGGTCGCTATCACTTCAACCACGATCTATACTGGCGCGCCGCCCAGTGTTTCAAGGAAGCCTACATGCAAACGCCGCCGCGCTTCCAGAAGCATCGCCGGATCATACTCACATATTGGGTAGCGTCCAATTTCACCATGGGTATCCTGCCCTCTCAAGCTCTCCTGCAGCGGCCCGAAGCCCAATCCATGGCTCCATGCTACTCTCAGATCTCGGCAGCGGTCAAGAAAGGCAACTACGTCGCCTATCAGCATGCCATCAAGCAGCACGAGGAATGGCTACGAAGCAAGGGGTTCCCCCTATTCACCACCCTCCAGTGGCGCATACGGCCCATGATCTGGCGAACGCTCGCGCGACGCACGTTTCTCCTGACATACACTCCACCTGCCGAAGGCGAGTCGCGCAAGGCCGCTGTCCTGAAACTTGCCGACTTCAAAACGGCTCTGAAGTTCGTCCAGAAGCGGCTCGAGGGGTACGTGCCCGCCAATCCAGCGCGCAAGGGACCACAGGCAAATGTCAACACTTATCTTCTGAAAGCCGTCTCCAACAGCGCCGGTCGTCGCTCTCGAAAATCGACGCTTGTGCCTCCTCCTGACGGGCCCAAGAAGCTACTGCCCAGCGAGGGCGTGCTGACAGGAAATATGCCTATCACGGACCACCACGTCGAGAGCATGGTCATGTCGCTCATCGGCCAGGACATGCTGCACGGGTACATCGCGCACACCCAAGGCGTCTTCGCCATAATGGGCACGAAGAACAAGGGCAGCCCTGTGGTTGCTGGGTGGCCGCCCGTCGCAGAGGTTATTTTACGGAGGTCCGTCGAGCAGTTTGTGCCTGGGTGGGTCAAGGATGAGGCGTAGTAGAGCTTGCTCTTCGTATCGAGGGAAAGGGGGAGCGACTCTAGGAAAAGGGGGAATGGCAAGCAAGGGCAGGGATTAAAACCTGCCTTTGGATACAATCGTATCTGCACAGCATTGGCCATAGCACTGGGATGATGGCACATAGATGGCCCAGATGTAACGATGTTACGAATGATACCCCGTATGCGCCGGCTTGTTTATCGGGTTGGAATTATTTGTCTATATACTGACGTTAAATCATGGTCTTACTTAATTACTGGATACAAAGTACCTAAATACAGATATTCACGATCTTTTGAAGCTTTTTGGCTCCATAATGATTATCGCCGAAGAAGATTGTCGGCGATGAAGATTGTCTCAGGATGTCATGACTGGTTCCCGAACCTTGAGTCAAAAGCCAATTAACCTAGCAGGTTGTCCTACTTGAACTTTTTATGTCTGGTGCTCCCGTAGTAGTGTAGTGCTGTCGAAGTTTCCTCAATTTAGTACGATCCCAAGTGAAGAAGACCTTTTTTTAAAAAAAAATTGTATAGGAGTGCCAACTATGGTCTTGAGGTCCTGGAATATACCTTGGTAGCTTGGGAATTACATTATGTTACACAAGCCCATGTGATACCTACTACACGAGCACGTATGTAAGATGATAATATTCTAGAAGGTAGAGCTCTCGCACTATGTGTAGGATGGTCAAATACAACCAGAGGCTTCATCGCGGCTGTGACGAGTGGGGATATTAAGGGGCGGGCGTCTAGGCATCTAATTAGGAGATGGGCTTGGAAGAGGGAAAGGAGAGCGCAAAAAAGAATATCAAAGCGAAAAGAATGAAAAAAAAAAAAAGTCGGCACGCAGTAGATTCGAACAGTGAACCTCCCGAATATTGAAAAAAAAGAAAATTAACCCCGAGGGTACTTCGAGGCCCAGCCTCCGGGTCTAAGCGCCCGGAGCTACTGCGCCCGCTCCTCTGCGCCCCGCGGAACCCTCATCACTCGCCTCCCTTTTTGTTTACGGGGTAGGGAAGCGTTGCGTCGGGCCCGCGAGCATGTGGCAGGATCTAAGCGTACTTATTTGCGGAATCGAACCCTCGCCTGGGCTTGAGAGGAGCCCAGGGTCCTGAAGTCCGACACCGTGTCTGAGGCCTCGCACCACTAAACCAGAGAGGGGGCCAATTCTCTCGGCTTGGTGGCGCATCTGTCGGCCGCTGTAAAATACTGCTGTTTGTTTGACCATATATGCTTAACTTCGGGTCCCCAGGTGCAGGTGCGGGAGGTGTGCACAGTGGTGCGCCACCTGGCGGACTGCGTCACCCGCGCAACAGGCAGTTGCTGCCCGCTTCATCCACCCGCGGCTGCCTAAGAAGCCTTGGAGGCCTGAACCTTCGGAAAATAGCAACTGGACATTACGCCTGGAGCTATCTGATATATATGCGCCTTCAAGCGGCAGGCATCTACTTGGCTTCACGCCGAAGGTTCCCTCTCCCTTTCCTGATTCCCCATCTCTTCTTAATAGATACTTGTTTCACCTTGGAGATTTATTTGATACTTACCTACGGGTATTTTCTACCATAAATTTTTCTAAGTCTACTACTTCACCGTTACTGGAGATAATGTTGTTAGCCACTACATGGCAATTAAGGAGTCAGGGTCAAGGCAAGGTAGACTTCGCTGGAATGAGTACAATACGGGTAGGTTATAGGAAAAAATTATCAAAGTAGGTTCGGTATAATGAATTCTTCTCAAATATTCAAATATTCATCTTCAATGACATTATCATACCCTAAAACCCCTTCAGCATTGCGATCATTTGCTACTACACGCTCCTGGTGAAAGGAGAATGCGTCCAGGCCATCATGAGCTACCCAATTCCTTCTAGATCTTAACCTACTAAGTCTTATCACACATATAAAAGACCATGAAATGTACTTTACGAGTTGGTTGAGCAAATATATGTGTAAGGGGTTCCTCCGACTGAAAAGGGGGTCTGACGTGTCACGTGATCTAGTAAAGGGGTACATGTAGATAGATAAGTCCAGGAGATAATTCTATAACGAATTGACTTTGAGACATCGGCTTTTCGGTATGTAAGGCATGTTGCTCACAGGGATGAGGTATCTAATCCATTGATGTAGGACGAACCTTATGAAACCCGATAAGCGGACGTAGAGTGTTTGCTAACCTTACGTATTCCCATCCCTTATTAGTACCAGCGGCTTGGTTGCGAATTTAAACAAGTGTCACATTTATTATCACAGGGATTTCAGAATCCATAGTAATCAACTTCAACCAACAAATCTCATTTAACGCTATCAAAAGTGCCATAATCAGCAGCAGGCACATCGCGGCAGAAGGTATAAAGCGTATCCACAAGGAACGGGGGATCTAGATCTCAACCGTATCAACCAAAATATATCCATATATATCTACCAACCCTTCAATATTGTTTTCCTTTGATCCAAAGACTCCCTGGCCGCGGCGCCCCAAACTCAGATATTTCATGAATACAATGCAAATCTGATTCGCGTCTCGTCTTGGTCGTGCATCTCTCTTGGCTCCAAACCTCACCCTTTCTCTTTCTCTTAGCAAAGCTTAATCCGTCGAGAACATTCGATTCCACTTGCTCCGGACGGGATTCGACATATCGCTCTCGGAAAGAAGAATATAACAAAGCTCCAAACCGTTCCGTCGCAGGCGCTCTCCGCAAAATGGGGTATATTGAGAAGACAAAAACGTATGCAGCTCAATGCGAGCAAGAATGATATCCAAGAAGGTACGTGATAACTCCGGAGATTATCAGTCGCTAGGAAAATAGATAATAAACACTACTGACTAAATGGTTCGTTATATGCAACCAGCTCCGAGTGGAGACATAAAAGCCCACCAGGCTGTTATATATACGTAAATAAGGCGCGCATTGCCGCGGCGAGATGGCAACATAGATATCGACAATGCCGGCAGCGATAAAGGCCTAAGTGCCATGGCAAAAGGGGATCATCATTCCCATTAGCCGTGGCCGAAACGTGCCAGAGCGCCCGTGCGTGCTCAATATTCAAGCGAATAAGAAAGTTCGCGTTCGCGTATCTGCCACAATTAGGCGCCCAACTACCTTAGAGCAAGTAGCTGGCAGCCACGAAAGCAACAATGAGGCCTGCGATGGCAGCGCCGCCTTGTCGTTGACCTGCGCCTTCGTTTTTGTTTGTGTCGCTCGAGGTGGATTCATCACCACCAGTGGAGGCGGGAACGGGTCCAGCTGTGGAGGACGGGCTGACCCAAGAGAAGGTGGTGCTGACTGTACCATTCTCTTGGAAGACACCACCCAGGAAAGGAGTGGCGCTAGCGCTAGTTGATTGAGTTGAAGATGGTGAATGGCCGCTACTGGAGGTGCGGCTAATTGCCGACGAGCTAGTTGCCGCCGATGAACTTGATGTGGAGCTGCTCTTCGAGGAACTTGATGTCGTCGACGCGACAGAGCTTGACGTGGGCGTGCTCGACGTACTGGAAGCCTCGGTTGAAGAAGGCGAGGATGACGAAGAGCTGGATGAGTCATCATCCCCTCCAGAGCCGTCCAACGTATAAACGACAATGTTGGCCTTGCCTCCCTTCGGAACCGTAACAACGCAGAAGTCGGAGCCACCAGCACCAGATGCTTTGTTGTCGCTCTTGACACCATCCCCATCAACTGAACATTTAGCACCGTTACAGTTCCCGTCGGGGCATTCGACCCTTAAGCCGAAGTTCGGTTTCGTATTGTAAAGCGAAGAAGCTTGCCACACCGGGTTTATCCCAAGCTTGACATAAGTCGAGCCGTCTCCGACGGTGTTCGCTCCAGCAACGTATGGGGACCAATTGCCGATCGGCTTCGATTCATCTCCCCAGTGGCACCCCTGCGATGAATCAACTCCAGGTGCATTGATATAATAACTAGGCATGTTAACTAATATCAGGTTCACTTGAAGTCATATACTTACTGAGCTGCAGTTGAGGCCCAATAAGTCATATCCGGGACAGACAGGGTAGCGGTATCCTGCACATCGGTAGGGATGATCATATCTTCGTATCCCGGCAGACAAGTTTGGCAGAAAGACACAACCTTTCCTGCTTTATTTACGGCTTCTACTGTGCCGGTGCCGTCGACGCACCAGGGTTTGTTCTTGAACGGAACTTCAATTTCGCCATCGTCATTGCAGTACACACCACCGTACTATAGCTAAGTTAGCTTCTCGTCACGTCGATTTTAGGATGATTCACTAGGTACTGACAGTCGATTCGGGATACTTATAACTTGTACCAGGTTTCCACTGCGCCATAACTTGGCCAGACGGGCAGGCGAAGGGGCACCAGGTACCCGCTCCGCACTCTTGATCAGGAGCCATTGCCCAACCGCCATTCATCCCGTCTGGAGTGACGGCAAACAGGCCCTTATCTGTTGGGAATTTGCATGTCTTCCCCCCGTCTCGCGACACAAGCGCCGAGCTATTTCTATCACTGTACTTTGGATTGTAGGCATCCTGCTGAATCTGAGTATGAACGTGACTATGGCTGTGTTTCTTATGAAGATGGTGGTGCCGATGCTGAGCAGTAGCGGCGCACGGTTGCGCATTCAAAAGAAGGATTGCCGACCCTATGGCGGCTTGTATCGTTGTGATCTTCATGATGTTCGCGAGGATGATATCGTGTCAAACGAGTGTATACTCCGATTTAGTGAAGCTAAAGGCGCATGCCCCTCGACTAGTGTAGAGAGCGATCAACAGCAAGATCAACACTGAAGGCGACGATCGATCGATGTTGTAGTAGTTTAGTTGCTGGGATGGGCAAAGCTGAGCCTAGCTTCTTGACGGACTTTCGACAACTTCCTTGAACGAGTGTAATATTTACTCCGAATGAGTGGCACGGAGAGGATTCTCCACGATAAAGACCGACAGTTTACAAACAGGAAAAAACGAGTGAAGGGGAAAGTTAAAAGAGTGAGGGATTTGGGGCCGCGATGCTCGAAAGGACGGGCGGCTCCAGCAAAGGAGAAGGAGACAGCGGAGACCGGTGGATAAGAGCAAAACTAGGAGACGGGGCTACTGGGGATCGCGCATTGGGCATTTTCTCCAGGGGCGTCTTGGCGGGTTAGCCCGATCCACCGTCGTTACCATTGGCCGCTACTGATGAAGCTTACTGAAATTTCTTGGAAATTGGCCAATGAGACGGGCTGGATAAATGAGCTAAAAGCAAGTACGGGTCCTACTTCCCAAACAGGTCAAGCGAGAAGGCGCAACTACCGGAATAACCTGTGTCAAATTTCCCTTTTCTGCAATCCCACATTTCACCAATCTTCCCCAAGATCACCTCAGTGGAAAAAACTAATGCAGGAACCAAAGCGCAACAAACGGTGCGATATTTGATCGGCATGAACCCACCGCCAAAATTTCGACAGCGCACCAATGCGATGGCCATGATCTTTTCGAGGCGTTCCCAATAGGCTATGTTGATGTTGACCACAAATGAAGGCAAACAACCTTCGGCAGTAGACCATCCGTCCCTGAATATTGAACGTGTTCTTCGAAATCCAAGTCCACGTGTGTATAATGCCAGCACATAACGTTCGTTGGATGTCACGTCGCGCGTGTTGAACGCGTTTTGACGTGACCTACCCAGCTGGTAGTAGGGCTCCTATGAGCTGGATGATCCGAGTGGAGGTATAGTAGGTATAGGTGGTATAGGTGGCAGAGCGGGAGCAGGCTTCCTATTTATATTGCAACGCTGCGATGCATATTGACACATATTAGATTGGCTCGCAAATCAGGATTCGGGATACTCCCGGTTGACTTGGCAAAAGTACAAATATCACATGCATCTCGCTACAGAAGGCAGTATAGCACGGCATCCTGCACGCGACGGGCACACGGCATGAAGCTGCATATGACATAGTATAACCAGGTGATTGGTTGTTTTCATACGAGCTAAAATTGATTAGACGGATCTGGGAATTCTCTGAGCCGGGTCATGATTACCTAACTCAATTGTTACACAGGTCGACAGTTGCTTTTTCCATCTGCAACTTCGAAGTTATAGGCCGGGGTGCGGGGATTCAGCGGTAGCAATGTATACCTAATAAGCCAGGAACCTAAAATATACGAGGTTCTTAGGTCACAGAAGTAGCGACATCAAGCCGCATTGTTCAGCCGTTATAATTAGTAGGTAAGTCATCTGCGAATGACTGGTCGGTTTTGGTGGTTGTGATTAACTAGGTAGTAGGCAGCTGATGCTCAACTTTCCAGCCTGTTTTCGCACGTATCGCTCACTTAAACCGGTTGAGCCTCACAATTCACAATGAAGAGTCCGTTATCAAAGATTGCTGACTCGGGCTTTGAAAGATAGAAAACTACCATATTACCTAAGTTTGGGGTATTCTGATGTGTGAGATCTAGAACATTTGGTAATTCTTATGCGAAGATAATGCGCATCCGCATCTGAGTCAGCTGAAAAAGTCCCGAGTTCGACCTTTGCGGCTATGCGTGGACGAGCAAGAATTCAGCTCTATTAATCATAGCTTATCATTGGTCAGGTCTAGGGATCCTTCACCTAATACTACCTAAATACTACCTAAACTACCATGCCCGACTAGCCAGCGATTCGGGAATTAACCCAAGTCCCCTCCAGAGCTTGGAAGCGAAGCATTCACAGCTTTTGCCGAATACCCTCCTAATACGCGCATCTCTAAATATGAGGTAGACTTGAATATCTTAAGTGCGTAAGCTCCGTGGCTCGTCGTCCGGCGTTATCGTCTATCCGCGACTTGATACCAAGACTCCTTACATTCAAATCACGAGAGTCAAGGGGCCTTGCATGCATCGTAGGCGTATCATGACGCTGATACTAGGAGATAGGCGGCGGCGCGGCGGTCTCCCGGTTGAAATCTACTTTAACTTCAAAGTTTGTTCCCCACCCGTATTCAACTTCGAATACGTCTTTGTTTAGAATTAACTCGTCGCTACGTAGCATCGCGTGGACGCGCTAAACAGACGCAGCTAGTATCTTAGGTGAGCACCAAATCGCAAAGGAAGCGCAGTCGCCTCCATGATTGGCTCATTCGAACTAACGGTCTGCTAGTGTAGCTCTGCTTCTGATGTGACTGAGCCAACTGACGGTGTCGATATTTTTATCGCACCATTACGCCATCATGGCTGGTCCGGAGACCCATCGCCCACGTTGCGGCCATGCAGCTAGCTGCGGTATATGTCCAATCAGCTGTCTCCCCAATTGCCTATAAGCGACCCGGGAAATCGGTAGCCGTTATTGCTCAGCCCTGCGGAATTCTTGCATTCCATCAAAGAAGCTTTCGTCAGCCACGACGGGGCCGGGGAAGATGGCTATTGGCTTCCTCGCTTATACGCTTATACGGCTGTCCGTGAGGACTCCGGAAGGGATATATATAAGACTCGGGTGCAACCTGTGATGAATACCTCCATTTTCCATCATCACCATCAACCAACAAAATCAAATCTTCTCTATTTCCTCTTATTTCCTCTTGTTTCCTTATTTCCTTGGGTCTTTTCCTTATTTCCTAAAGTCTCAATTCTCCTTCGCTTTCTCATCAACGCAGTCGTTCTCTTGGACCGATCTCCTTTTCACAGCCAAATCATCTAATTCATCTAATACCATCACAATGCTCAAGACCGGTACCGTCGCTGCCATCCTGGCCTTCTGCGCCATTTCCTCGGCTGCCCCAGCCAACAAGTACCAGGAGAGCGGAAACTTGTCCTCCTGGACGACTTCGACCATTCTCGGAACTGCTACTGGCTGGGCGCCCCAGTCGACCGCTGACAGCTCGGACTACTCGAGCTCGCTGAGCTACGCTCATGGTGGTAGCTACAGCACAAAGGAAGCTGACTCGACTGCCACCGGCACCGCTGCCGTGCCTACGGGCTCCAACTCCGGTGCCTCAGCATCATCAAACACCGGTGCCGCTGCTCCTGCTACCCCAACTGGCTTGAGCAAGGTTCAGCAGATCTTGCTCTCCGACACTCGCGCCGATGCCGTCAACAACGTGCTCAAGGATAACTCTGACTTCGTCTTCGACTTCAACAAGGCACGCAAGTTCGGCCCAGGCAAGGGCGGCGAGGTCGTCCTAGCCAACCGCAAGGCCTTCCCCGCTCTGACCGGAACCGACATCGCCATGGCGGTCACCTTCCTGGGCCCCTGTGGCTTCAACACTCCCCACGTCCACAACCGCGCCACCGAGTTCCTTATCGTGACCAAGGGCAAGGTTATGTCCGAGATGGTCATCGAAAACGGCGTCGGAGCCAAACCCCGCGACATCATGAACACGATCGAGGAGCTACAGGCTACGCCTTACTTCATGGGCTCTCTGCACACCCAGTTCAACCCTACCTGTGACGACGCCGTTTTCGTCGCGCCCCTCTCTGACGAGGATCCCGGCACCAACACCATGGCGCAGGCTTACTTCGCTCTGAACGACGACACTATCAGGGCTGCTGCTGGTAACGCCATCGACGGCGCCGACGTCGACAAGTTCCGCGGACTTCTTAGCACCAACGTCGCTCTTGGTATCGAGCAGTGCCTCAAGCAGTGCAACATCTCCAAGCGCAAGTAAATATTTACCACTCGAGATGAGGATTACGATTTGAAGGACTTCTACGTATATATTTGACGAGGATATGCATAGACGGGCTGGAGGGGAAGTGGTACATATGACGGATAGACAGGACATATGAGCGATGGTTTTAGAGGCATTTGGCATCGGTCTGGAGTTTTAATTGCATTGATTTTTACATTTTAGCCATACTTTGAATTCTCAACTATCTATATAACACTATAAAATCCACCAGCTTCTGAATATATACGCTCCTTCTGGTAACTTTTGGGTCTATGTTCAATCAACTGTAGTCATCGATCAAGAAGTGCTTAAACGACAACTATAACCGTCGGAATTTCATACAGATGTATTCGTAGGTAGTTATCTACGAATTATTTCGCTTGCGCGGCTAGGATTTCTTTGTGATCAGGGCACTAGTAATTACCCCCATAAAGCAGTGGTCGTGTGCCCCAGAATTCGGATCCCTATAACACAAAGACTATAGCGATAGAGGTCTTAAGACACCTCTGCTATAGGGCGCAATTGTTGCTATAAATAAATTTCTGGGCTAATTTCTATTTGTGGCACCTGACTCTAAAGTCACGCCCCGGCACTTCGGATATGTTCGTCATTTGACAAGGAGATACCCAACCAGTATAGTACAACACATCAACCGAAGCAGTTTTGGACCCCCGATTATTCCCGTGTGCTTTCAATCTGCGGACCAACCGAATGCCTACATCTAAACGATGCGGTGATATATCCGCACCCGCACTTAAGCGCAGACCGCTTTCATGCATCGACAGTAAGGGGTTGAGTATCAGTAGTCATTGCTGATCAATAATACCGACTAAGAGTTTATAGCTTATCAGTCCGGGTAGAATCACATCCGACTATTATAATTAAACGTAGATACAAATGGTCCAATCATGCGTAGATGAATTGCAATACAAACCAGAAATATGGGCTCTAATTCACTATATACTAATTGGATAGTAATTGCCGCGGCACCATAATGCTATTCTTAAGGACGGCCAGCACAGCACAGCCTTTACAAACCTCTATTCCGGAACGGCTTTCCTATTCCACTTAGATTAGCTGTCTTCTGTGTGTAGTGACACTCGACCCACTGGTACCTATGACTTTACCACCACAGGACAGAAATCCTAGTGTTCCTTGCGGTACCTTCTCCCGAGTCCCTGCTTGAGGGTTGATGCCTATCTCTAAGCGTGTAGACTAATAGGGGCCAGGCTAAGCGCAGAAGGCGAAAGGTTGTCTTGGCCACGATACAAACCTTAAAGGGGTAATGACGAAGCTATCACGCGAGCAGACCTAAATTTATCTGCCAAGTTGCACGGACTATGATCCTTTGTTTACAATGTCCCAGGCCATCGAGTCTGGCAATCTTTAAATAGATTACCCCGGGCCGATGGTCTATTGCACACATTCCCGTACCTGGACGATGATCCTCGCCATTATTAGTGACACTCATACCAACCACTCATATACTCAGGTAACTAGAGCACACTTCGTAGTTTGCTGATTGCGCCACTCTGGATATTTTTGATAAAATCAGAGCTTTTCACTATCATGTGGTATTATCTTCACATGCCAGTCCACCTATTCCTTCAGATGGTTACCAAAATAGGTACCTAATCGTTGGGATCGAATACCCTGGACCAGCTTTCAGAGTTTCGAGCAGCCGTAACACCCGTCCGTCTTCACATTTCCTACCCAACTTGTTCACCATCATATAAATCTGCCGTGAAAGTAGAAGGCTGGTCGTCTCGTTCCCATGTTTGAAACTCGCAGACCAAGACCCTTTCAATGTGTCTTCCGTACACGTGCTAAGATCTTGTTAATCAAGCTTCTTTTCATAGACGGTAAACGATTATATACACGAATTTCCGTACTCTCATCACAATGATAAAATGCTGGCTCGCCGACGCGAGCACGCTCTTGGTACCATATTTGTAGAGAGCAGCGGTACGGATTGGTCTGCGAAGAAACCTTGAAAAGACGACCTGCCTAGGTTAGGCAATTGAATGGAAAACCCTCATTGCAAATGGGGTAGAATTATACCACACGTGAAGCAGCATTACGTAACCAGGATTCTGGTAAGCACGTGTAACTCACGTGTTTTCTAGCTGACGCGGCCCGAGGTGGAACGGATCGGGATGCGGTTCGGGGTGCACATATCGGGTGGCTGCAAAGGGGGTCTCGGATTCGGGTTTCAACGTTCTTTTATTCTGTCGTGTAACACAATTCTGAGTGAACCAACACTCAGAGATGAGTACCCTCAGAGAGGTCCCCTCTCCTCCCCTTCGCCTTCTCCCTTCCCTTATTCCCCCCCTCCTCCCTCCACGCTCTCTATCTCTCCAGTTTCGATTATTGGTAACCGAACGCAGTCTTGACTAGAAAGAAACATGGCTTCAAAAACGGATTATGTTTTCACACGGGACTTTCTAGACAACAGCCGGTAGGTACCTTTCTCGTGCTCTCATATCCATGCTTAGGTGTTCATCGGAAAGTGTTGTTGAGATTATAGCCGTAGTAGACTAACAAAATTTCCTACAAATAATATAGCATCAACTTGATGCACCATTTCTGGACGAAGCTGTTTGGATATCTCATCCACCCGAAAATCCCGACTGAGAACTCCAGTCTACGAGTAGCAGACGTTGGTGCCGGTACGGGGTCAGTACAATTCGGCTTCGCATTCCAGTCTCATGGGATTTGACAAGTGGTTGTTGACTGGCGCAGCATCTGGCTCCACGATGTCGGTGATAAACTTGGCAAGTCATCGCAACTCGTCGCGCTCGACGTCTCCTTCGACGCCGCCCCTCCACCAGAGACCCTCCCATCTAATATGACATTTCGGCACTTGAGCGTGAGAGATGACGTCCCAGATGATCTCTTGAACGTTTTTGATATCGTCAACCTTCGCTTCTTCTCCTTCGTATTGTTGAACAAGGAAATTCCCAACGTTGTAGACAAACTATTCAAATTATTGAGTACGCCAACACCTCATTAATTGACATGCACTATTCTATCTGAACTAACCATCAACTCGGCCACTCTAAAGCCTGGTGGCTATGTGCAATGGGGAGAACCTGATTTTGCAACAGTTCGAATCGACAAGACGAAACCAGAGGTCAAGACAGATAACACAGAAGCGCTGATGAAGTTATTGACAGTTCAAGACCCACGACTTAACCCAAGCTGGGTGACTGAACTACCCAAAACCTTCTCAGCTGCCGGGTTTGTGGACATCGAGACGGATATTCGTGATGCCTCACCTTGGCTAGCTTTTATGTTCCACGAGTGCGGCCTCATTATGCACGAGTTGATTGCTCGCAAGACCAAAAATGAGAAGATGGCGCAGGAAGTCAAGAGGCTGCTTCCACTCGCCGTCGAGGAAACTAGAAATGGGGCGTATGTGACCGCCGTTCGGTGGACCATCGTTGGAAGGAAACCAGAATAAGTAGCGTTTAGGTGAATGCATAGGCAGGGGATGCAAGCAGGCTGGAGATTGGGCGTTACTTACAGTTTGGCACCAATATTCATGTCGACACTCATAACAAGTCGCTCAGCAGGTGATATGAAGTCCACGGGTGCCTAAAGCATCGGAATTGAGAAAACCAACAGATAATTGAGAATATATGAAACTTCTTAGCCCATTGTGAGTAATAGGGGTGAAGAGATCATACAATCCCAAAGAGTAATTCTATGAGTTTAAAGTGGTAATTAGTATGATGATAATCAGAGACTAGGAACAATGATACGGCTCTTGTATCATGAATCCCGATATTGACAGAGTAACAGTAAGAGATTCAATAATAGGGTTTAGAGGGGGGGGGGGGGGGGTGGATTAAGGTCCTTTTCTAATGTCCTCCAGCCTCCCATTCATAAATATCCCATCTTCCTAACTCTCCTCGTGACCCACTCCTCAAACTCCTCCACGCCTCCCTGCAGCACACTCATCTGCCCAAGCCGAAGCTTATATACTATTCTCCTTACCCCGTTCGCGCTCCCTCCCCTTTCTTCCTCCTCATCGCTACCCTCGTCGTCATCCAGCCCCTCCACCACTCCGCGCATAAACCACCGATCGTGACTTACTAGCACCACCGCGCCCTCCCACTCACGCAGGGCCTCGCGTAGTGCCGCCACGGTCTCGTAGTCTAGATGTGTGGTGACCTCATCGAGGACAAGGCAATGCGGGCGCTTCCACAGGATCCTCGCCATCTCGAGGCGTACGAGCTGACCACCGGATAACTTGCGCACCGGCACATCGGATGCCAGACGTCCAGGTAAACCCAGCTGGCCCAGCATGCCGCGAATTTGCCCTTCGTCCAGCTCGCCTTCCACTTCCTTCGTTAGTAGACCTAGACCCGTAAGTTCTGGCTCTGTTCTCCCTCTTTTCTGTAGCTCCTCAACGGCGTGTTGGGCATAGTACCCAAGTTTCAACCTCGGATGCTTCGACAACGTCCCAGCCGTCGGCCTAGTTTCCTCGACGAGCAACTTGATCAGCGTGGACTTGCCGCTGCCATTTAACCCCAGGATCCCTATCCGGTCGCCCATGTTAACGCTCAGACTCACATCCTTCAACACCGTTTCGGTCTTCGGACTCGTCGGGTACCTAAACGCGACCTTCTCCAATGATATCAGCGCCCCGGGAAACCGGAGCTCGGGCGGATCGGGCAGGACGAAGCTAACGGGCCTCTCGTCCTGCGGGATGTCGATTTCGGCTCGGCTGGTAAGGTGATATCCCACGAGATCCCTATTGAGTTTGAAACGGCCGCCCTTGGCGCTGACCTCGAGGCCCCACCTGTCATCGAGCTTTTTCTGTCTCGACTTGGCCTGGCGGATCTTGTTCTGGTCGTCTTTCGCTTTGCCCTCGCGCATATTGCGTTGAATGGTCTGCTGTATATGTTCCTTCTGCTTGTCCTGCGCCTCCTTCATCTTGGTCATGTACGCTTTCTTCTCGGCGCGCGAAGACTCGTAAGTCGGCAGGTCACCATGAAAATATGTCAGGTTCTTGTCCTTGATGATGAGTAGGTCGGTGCAAAGCGATATGAAGTCACGGTCGTGAGATACTAGGATGAGGGTTGGCGGGTCGGGCGACTCAGCCAGCGCTGTGAGATGCCGCTGGAGCCAAATAATTCCCATGAGGTCAAGAAAATTGGTGGGTTCGTCGAGGATCAGTATGTCTGTGTTTTGTAACAATGCGGCTGCTAGCGCCGTTCGCATCTTCCAACCCCCTGACAGTGTTGATACAGGTTGCGCCATGCGGGATTCAGTGAAACCAAGACCTGTTAGTATCATCTTTGCTTTGGACTCAATTTCTGCAAGTTTTGACGGCTCGACCTGTAACTGGAGGTCGGCGAGCATATCCGCGGCTTCACTTATCTCCTTCGCCAGTGTTTCGGGAGATATTTCTTCGTCTTTCTGTTCATACCTGATTCTTTTATTAGTATTGACTATCGAGCTATATGCAGAGGAATAAATAGGAACTATACTGAGATTGGAATTCAGCAACTTTCTTCTCCATCGCGATCAATGCTTTTCTAGCCTGCATGCCCCTGGCGCCGCTACGAAGCCTCGCATCTTTGTCTTTCAGAAATAGCTCTTTCTGCAGGCGTCTGTGCTGGATCTTTCGAAAGGCCCTTAGAGCGCCCAATGAATCACCGCTATCCACGCCTCGAGATAGAACTATATATGACTTGATTAATGGCGGGGGGGAGGGTGAGGGTCAATGATGGTCTACTGACTTTCGATCTCTTGTTGCACCTCCTGCTTGGCAGTTGCTCGTTCGATGACCTCTTCTAATACTGCTGGTCCCTGACCCTCACTAGGCTTGGGAGTCAGGCCGTCGTCAGTATTGACATCTCCAGCATCCGTCTGTTGCAGAATAACTATGCGCGTCTCCTCTGGTATACCCGGAATAAGCTTCTCGGCGATTGCTTTCAACAGAGCTATGGTAACCTATAAGCTATGGGTTTTCGGTCTGATTCGAATCGATCTGGGCTTACTTGACTTTCCAGTGCCATTTCTTCCGATCAGCGCATACCGCTGGCCGGCTTTTAATCTCAGCTTGGCATTATTGAGAATCTCAGTGCCTTCGCTCTTTGCCTTGCCCTTGCCCTTGGCGCCAGTCTTGGCTGCTGAGGTGACAGTGATATTCAATCCTTCAATATCTAACTATATTTTCCTCTATTAGAATTCGCAAGGATAGACAAGCAGGGAATACGGAAGAAGTACCTCTCGATAATTAGGAGTTGCGATATTGAATCGAGTCTGTTTGGAGGTACACAGAATGGTAGTGGCGCTCTCAGCTTCCATGGAGGTCATGTTCGCAGCGGTATGAGTGAATTGTCTGACCACGAATGGAAAATATGAACTGAACCGTCCAATATTGGAGAGGAGGAAGCATCTGATATATAGCCTTTATCTTGCAACATATTGTTATAATTATCACTGCTCTCAAGTACATAGAAGTTTGAGCCGCGTTACATATACTATGTCCATCCTAGCCTTCAATTGCTAAGTCCCCGTCCAAAGATCGTGCCCGTCCGATAGCGTCGGAATGCATGCTGGGCTGCAGTAGCGCGGATGATTCATTCTGGTTCATGGCTGTAGCTTCCGTGATTGGTCAATCTAAGGAGTATATTGAGTCACGCCGTTCGGTACCTAGGTACCTCTTTATGGGTATGACCAAGTAGCTGTCTTTTGTTATCTCATGAACTATAGTCAATAAACCGCAGAGTTCATTCTTCGAATCGTTGGATAAAGTTAGAAAATGGTGTAGATATCATGGACAGAGCCTTCTATCTCGTCTGATGGCTATGGCGATGAACGCCACACGATACAGCTCTATGCAGCCACTGACCGATCAACCAAAACCTGCAGGCGTGGCTTGTCCTCCGTCTTGACCGTCATGACACCACCCTGGGGTAACTCTACAATCGTGCCATCGATACAGACCTTTCTCCATCTAGCATCTTCTTCCAGCGTAGTGACCTTGATCACATCAAACTCATCATACCCAACCCCTTCCTCCTTGCCATCTTCGCCAGTCCACTTCATGCCGACGTGCTTTCCGCCGTCATACGCCGCCATCATGATCTCCATAGTCTTCTCCCCATTGACCGCCCCAAAATGCACGAGTCTCAATTTGCTGTCTAACGGCTTGGTGGATGGTGAAATCGTAAACGTCTTCTCCAGATTGGAGACCGCTGCAACTAATATGTATGCGTGGCGGTCCCGGTCGAGCTTGTGTAACCGCGAACCGTCTTTTCCGGCAAGCTCGACTGTGGCATTATACGCGTGGCTCTCCTTGAGGAGTTCTTGCGCAGCCATGCCAAAGCGCTTGGCACCGTGCTTTCGGTACTCCGGTGTATCACTCTCCCAGACCAGCTGGCTGTGGAAACCGTAACTGGCAACAACGGCGCCGTGGAGATGTGTTACGAGATTGGTCCAACTCTCAGATCCGTTCTCGGACTTTTCAGCGCCGACAATATGGGATCCAGGGGGAAACTCCGCCTTGAAAGAGGGTAGCGGTGCAGCCTTGCCGGTGAACAAGGTGCGCAAACCTTGGACTAGGCTAGAGGGCTCGGGAGATCCAGCTTTTGGGTACACCGATTTGTGAGATGAGTGGAAGAGTGCATTTCCCGTGCCCAATGGTAATACGGCGACCAAAGGTAAATTGTGTTGCACCTCAGATCCCTCGACGGGCGCTCTACCATTGAGCAGCTCGATAACGCCTCCGTCGCCACTGAGTAGTACAACGGTGTGCTGCACGTCGGAATCTTGGTCGGTAGTACCGAGACCCCGGGCGAACTCTCTTACACTGTCGGCGTTCTGCGTGATATGAAGAGTATAAGTATTCGGTATCGACCGCCTTCTTACCTCGGCCGATGGATCCAGTGCGACCATGCCTCGGGCCTCCAGAAGAGGCTGGAGAACCATCTTGTAAAACTTCAAGGCGAGACCTGTCCCGGAACCAGTCGACACGAGAACATGGACATGCCGCGATGGTCCGCTTTGTAGGTATTCCGGAACTTCTTCAATCATGAATTCGTCTAGCAAAGATTGTAACACACCCGGAACATTTGCTTGCAATAAGGTGAATAATGTCTCGTTTTCCTCCGTCGTCTCCTTCAAACTGACCACGTCATATGAATCGGGCTTATTTGACCCAGGTGACCGTTTAAAGATGAAGACGACTTCCTCCCGTCTGAGGGTACTAGGATCGTCGCTTTGCACGAAGACGCCATCGGGCTTCTTAGCAGACATCTTTCGTTTCTGGGTAGGCAATTATCTGCTATATTATTACAAGAGCCAGATATTACGTTTTATTAGCGTTGACGAGGCTGCCTATCGTCAAGTGGATATGCTAACGGGACTGACCTGTCGGCGGAACTTCGAGGTTCGATTAGTAATAAGGAGCGGGCTGTGAATGTGAATAATGTTAAGCATCCTACGGGCGTATAAGTGTTACACGAAATAAGCAACCGGGATCTCGAGCCTGCATGATGTGCTGGATTGACCTTATTGCATAATCCTAGGTCATAGGGCGTTTTGTGCGAACTCCAGCAGGTTGGTTAGGTGCCTGATTGGTGCGGCGGTGTCGGGTTGCATAGTGGGGGGTCTGGACCCTCCTATTTTCCCCATCTTCACTTTCACCACAGAATCAGACGAAATATGGGTGGGAAACAGAAGGGGTATCATTGACCGTCCTAAAACTGACCATCGCATTCGTAAGAATCGGACCCGTCTTCGGATTCCTAATCCTTATAAGCTGAGCTACTATGGCGCAAAACTAGTGTGCCCTTGCCCTGTTCTGAGGGCCCCAATTCTCTCTTGGGTTGGTCTGGTATCTGATGAGGCCTTTCTTGGATGTGTCTCGTCCGAGTTTCTTGTCAAAGACAACTTCCAGCTTATCAACCTCGTCGCGTTCTGCATCCTTCGTAGTCTTATCCTTCACACTCTCATCTTTCGTGGCTTCCTTCTTACTTAATCTGAGCAAGGTGTATGCTGGAGTATTCTCCTTGATGCTCTCAACGTTTACAGGTGCTTTCTGACGAACCCATTCTCGCATTATATGCCAGATAACCGACCAGGGTGCATTTGTCTTCAGACTACCGGGCTTGCAATGACTACGAGTAACTTGATAGCCGAGATGGCGCAGGGCACCCCTAAAACTATCCTCGTCGGGGCAGATACAATGTATCACACGAGCGAGGCCTGTCGGGTGAAAGAAGAACGGATACGGCTCAACTGCGGCGAATTCATCTTCCTTGATACTCTGTAAGTCGTCTTCTGGTGGTGGAAGGAATTCTTCGAGCGCCGTTTGTAGCATCCCTTCTATCCGCGGTTTCGTACCATACACATCGTCGGGGACATTGGGCAGGTCATCCAAAATCTTCTTGATGAAATCGGTATCATGCAGCAGCCCACCATACATCGGCCCGGCTAGGTGCATCTTGCTACCACACTCCTTACAGAATCGATCGGTAGTGGGCGCCATTGCTAGTCCGTACTTGTAGAATACGCCTTTCCCGGACTTGTTGGGTGCCTTCTTGTGGCGAAGTAGGAATTGAGTCTCCCAGGCCCCGCACCCTTGGTCGCAATTATAAACGACCATGGTCTTTCCTGCGAGAAATTTGACCTGTGCGGGAGACTTTCTGACCTTGACAAAAATTCGAGTATAGTAGTCGATTGACAGACTTAGGAGTGGCTCTATAGCCAATCCATACCTTGCTGCTGTTGAGGCAAGGCTATGAATTATCAGGCGCAGCCCAGCTTCATGTGAATGGAACCCCTTTACGGGAGCACCGCCGTAAAGAGCAAACGCCTTTTCCGGGTATCCATTAGACGCCCACACGCTAGAATCTGTACACGTCACACACAATAGACCACCATCATCTCGTATGGCATTAAGTGCTGCGTCGAAGAAGATTGCGGCGGTTCCGTAAGGATCTAAGTCGATTACATCATATTTGTTCGGCTTGGGGCTGCCTCTCTTCTGATGCTTGCTCTTTGCACCGTCGTCTGCAACTTCTTGAGTTAAAAGGGAGTACATATGCGCACGGGCATCACCCGATGTAGCATTCACTTTAGATTCGACACCATTATGTTCAGCATTGCGCTTGATAGCCTCCACAGCTGATGGGCTGAGATCATTTGCGGTGACTGACGTTACGAATGACAGCTCTTGTGCGTATCGTAGGGCTCGGAGTCCCGTAGCCGACAGCGCGTCAAGGATGGTAAATCTAGGCCTATGAGTTGGACCTTCTTGCTTCGCGTCGGTAGGCTTTGGCCCTTCTTTAGTTGGTTGCGCGCCTTCGGCAGATTCGTCAACATTAGGTATGCCGTCCGTACTGCCCTCGTTGTTCGCCGAAGGCCGTTCTTGAGGTTCCTTTTCTTGTCCATTCTGCGTATTCGAGGGAGTTATATCGATTTCGCTCGGTTGTGCTCCATTGTCCTTGGGCGCGCCAGCTGTGGATGTAGCCCCATTTGCCGGCTCTATTTTCTCCTGCTTCTTCGGCCTACCACGACCAGTATCTGACTTATCGCGCTTCCTCTTAGCTACCTTATCCGCATTCGCAGGACGTCTCTTGGCTAATACCTCCTGGCCGTAGGCTTTGATCGCGAGAACAGTCAGGTCGCGGTTGAACTGTTGTATGGGATTGTAGAATACTTTTTGCTGTTCCTCGACGTCAATCGGCTTCTTGCCTGCCGCATCATTCGCCGAGAAAGGAACGAGGATTCGAGCTAGGCCCTCCTTGACTTCCGTAAATTCTTGCCCATCTCTCGTAATTATTTGGATCTCGGTGGTCGCCGCCGATGCGCCGTTCTTAGTTTCTTTCGCCATGGTGTGCGCAGCTTGAAGAAAGCACGGCGTGGCGAGATGTCTATTCACATTCCTGAGAATTAGTCGCGAGGGTATATATGAAGCCGAGAAGAGCATACAATTAGACCCCAAGACCAATACACTAGCAAGTTTGGACAGAAGAATAGAGATTGCGCAAAATCAGAGACGGGTTTGCGAATAGCTCTAAGAGGTAGGTATCTTTTTTTTTTTCTCTTCTTTTCCCTCTAAGGTGGGGTGCACTGTGCTAGCTCCTGTTCTGCCGGGCGGTCAAAGAAGCTCTGTAGCTGCCTCCAGAAACGCTATAATAATCTGGGGTAGCCACCGGGAACTTGCTTGCCGGCTAGCTAAGATGATGGATGCAGCTTCCCCAACCTCAACCCTATAGCAACGATTAATTGGGAAATACCGAAGAGGGAAAGGGCAGAAAGTGCTGTCGCTATTAAGTCCGGTGGTTATCCTGCCGCCAGACTGGTTTATCTGACCTTGGTACCTTTGTACCTACTAGAACAAGCTGACGACTTCACACTTCATACCTAACCTCTAAAAGCAATCTTGGAAGTGCCAGGTCTTGGATTTAAATCTCAAAATGCAGCATTCCCAATTCTATGAATTGCTAGCATATAGGTAGGTACCTACACATGTCCATGAGTACCTCGTAAAATATCAGGAAGCACCTGCTACCTCTCCTCTACGTTCACATGCTTACCGTCCTTTCGACGGGGGCTGCTTCTGCTAAAGTCGCGATGAGAAATGGCAGTATCAATACTGCCCTCGGAAGGAAGTAACCTTAACGGGCAAACACTCTTCTTCTAACGTACAGCCACATGCAAATAGGTAGGCTAGTAGTTACCATTTTCCTTCTCTCGGTCCAATCCAACTTCAGTCATCATGCGACTACGACGAGCAATCCTGAAGGCCACTTCCTCGAGTATCTGTACGAAGAGAAGTCGTAATTGATTATATCCTCTAAGTGGAAGTAGTTCCAGTCGGCAATCGCATTCCCCTGGGGATCATCTATCTCTGGGATCTCGCCCTCCCTTCTTCTCGTCTGTTTTCTGAAAATCAACTTCACCTCGTCTAGGTAGAGTCTGGGGATGGCGACTACAATCTATCCAGCTAAGAACTCCAACTCCAATTCTCACCGTTCTCGTTCTTCTATCCCTCGACTCAACATAGACACAGCAATGGCCTCTCAGCCACTGCCGACACCACCCTCATCCTCTCCTAAACCACACAATGGCAATGGTCATCATAACCATGGTAATGGAAATGGAGGTGGTGCCCCTAAGAAATCCGGTGATCCCGACAAGGTGGCCTACCGGCTCCTCTCCCACGCAGAGTGGGTTCAGTTCTGTCGAGGCATCGGCGTGTTCAGAGATGATGAGAGTGAAGAGGTCATCCGTCCAACCAGTCGATGGTGGCCGCCAAAGGGATTCAGAGATGGCCTGTATCAGGATGTCCTCACCGAGAAGACCAAGTTTACGTATTGGTTTCATTGTGTTGGGGTTGTCACCTGGGTCTTGATGCTTCTTCAGATTGCAATGAGTGCTGTCTTGACCGCTCTCGGATCAGTAACAACCTCATCCACAGCCAAGGATGGAACAGCAATTGTAAGCCACCCCCTACAGACCGAATCCTCAGTCATCATAGAATAAATCTACATGACACTGACCTCAATCATCCAGACGTCAATCGCAGCGGTCAACACCTGTGTCGGCGGAATCCTCGCCTTGTTACACAACAGCGGCCTACCAGACCGATACCGCTCAGACAGGAACGAGTTCTACAAACTCGAAGAGCACCTCAAGTCCATTGTCGACACGGCCCTTGTGCCTACAGACCAGGACATCAACGAGGTTCTCGCCGGTTGCTACGACATGTTCCGAGACGCCAGGCAAACTGTTCAAAATAACATTCCGGCTTCTTACACCTCCGCCCCATCAAGCAGTAAGACACCAGGTGCCAGGGCCTCAAAGATGAGCGAACCTAAGAAGTAAAGCGAGATCCATTGATACACGATAATCAGACCATTCGATAAACAGCTTGAGTCGTCACCCTGGAAAAGTATACCCATTGATTGAAGGAGGAGAGATTTGGAAGTTGACTATTCTCTTACCGGTACTGCATGTTAGGTTAGCTTTTCGTTAATCAGGTTCGGATTCAGTTATTAGGACGCCGTCGATGATCGGGCTGGAAGTCCCGCGAACTTGGAAGCATCTTGGTAATTGGACCTATATTTTATGTAAGTAGCAAGGTTCATCATTCGTTCACCTGCCAGGGTAGACGCAAGGAGTCGTGTCTAATTGCAAGGCGGATAGTCCAGGTTATAATTGACTGCTAATTCCATTGACCCTCTACGTCTTCCCGTAGCTTATGTGGGATACCATACTAGTTTGCTTGGGGTTGGAGCTAGAATATTCCTCTTTAGGATGCGGAGTATACCAATCAGGGGTTCGACAGGGGCCCTAATATGCAGCGAACGGTCTCGATGCACACCGAAGCTCGCAATCTTGGAATTACAAGCTTCTTCCGGAACGATCGCTCCAATCACCTTACAAGGATAGATCCTCGAACTCGTTATCTTCCCCTGAGCTTAGGGGACACATCGCTACTAGCTGTTAAGGTGTGTTATATCTCCCATTGGCATAATGGGCATAATTGCCACTTATCGGTAAAAAGGGCTGTGTACCGTTACTGGACACGCGGTACTTGAGTGCTTGTAGAAGAGGCGCCATTTTGATGTGTTCTTCCCCATTGATACCTTTTTGTTGCTGCTCAAGGAACTAGCTCAGCTCCATCCTCCCACAATGAGACTTTATACGAACTAGACACTGCTCAATGGTGCGACGGTGATCACAGCAGCAAGTGTTTCCCTCTGACCCGAGTTGTCGGGTCGCTTACCATTCTTACCAGAATCAATCCCCTGTCTCAGCGAAGTTTGCCGTCAACTATTAGCATGAAGTCATCGCGACGAGTTGCCCCTCTCTCACCGTCCATTCGCTGGCTCTGAATATCATCCATCACATCTAGTGACCTTCACTTCTTACACTCATTCACAATCTATATCTATTTAACTCATAAAATATCTGTAACCCATCCCGGTACTATGTTCCGGTCAATCGCCCCTCACGGGCGAGTCAGGACCTTACAGATCCTAGCGTCGTTTCTCGTCTTCTGTATACTGCTCTCAACGCTCAGGCTATACCGGCGGCAGCCCCCGCCTCCGAGTATATACGACTACACAGACGGGAAGACGCGAGGCGCGCGGCAGAACGAGACTGGAATTACTAGGCCTGTATCGGACGAGACATCGTACCTAACATACCTGGTCCATGAATATGACCTCTTACGTCAATCAACCTACCTCATGCGCCGGATACGGCCGCAATATGATTCCAGAACCAGGAACAGCATGACGGAGATCTCAGGCTCTAATTTCATGGCCCGGGATTTCCAAACGATTCGCGCGACCGACGATTGGCTTGACTTAGACGCCGGGAAGCCCGTCACGGTCTCGCTGGCCAAGTCACCTACGCCGGATCAGGTAGATGCTTCGGCCTTACTATTCGGTATATCGACCTCGTATGACCGTCTTACATATGGAAACTCATCACTGATCCACGATTGGGCGCGGTGGCTCACCAATGGTAACGGAACCTCGAATGGCGCAAATCTAGTACTGACTTTGCATCGCGCGACTTCCTCTGAGGCCAACCACATTAGCAGCAAATTGCATGAAGTAGGTATCGATGCCGTCGTGCACCCAGCAGATGATACGCAGGGCAGCACGGCACGATACCTGGACCTCGTTCACTTACTCAACCATCGCAAAGATGAGTTGAAGAACGAAGGGCATGAGAAGAAGTTCCTCGCGCTGGTAGATGACGACGTATTCTTCCCTTCCCTGGGGAAGCTACTCTCCCGCCTAAGCAAGTACGACGCCAAGAAGAAACTATACATCGGGCTACCAAGCGAACGCGCCGACTGGACAGTCGAGCGCAACGTAACGCTGACCTACGGAGGCGGCGCCGTATTCTTCACCCCGTCGATGCTAACCTCCCTCGCGCAACTCCCATGCGTGAACAGCACAGCCCAACCCTCCTCCTCATCCACTACAGAGACCAGGACGGGGCAATGGGACGAAGCGCTCTACACATGCATAACCACACAAACAGACTCAAAGCTGCACATCATCCCCAGCCTGTACGCGCCCAGCGACGACTCGCTCGCAGGGCTGCGCACGGGCTACGAGAGCGGCGTGCAGCCGCTGACGCTGCACCACTACAAGCACCGGCACCGGTTCGAGGCGGGCAAGGCGCACCTCGTGGCGTCGCTGTGCGGCGAGGCCTGCTTCCTTCAGCGCTTCTTCTTCCGCGACGACGGCTGGGTCCTCGTCAACGGACACTCCGTCGCCCAGTACCCCGATGGCGTCGACGTGTTGCCCGTGACGGGGGGTTCGTTGCGGGAGAGTGGTGCTGGGATTGGTGTTGGTGATAGCAAGGGTGGTAAGAGTGGTAAGGTACGGGTGGATGAGCACCTAGTCTTCGATAAAGAAGATAGCCCCGAGAAGCGACTGGAAGATCGCAAAGTCGTGTCGTGGGCGGGCACGAAGCGCACGTGGCGGCTGCTCGACTCGCAGATAGGGTCGAATGGTGAGGTGTGGCAGGCATATGTTAAGCGGAGGGGCTCGCCTGTGACGTATGGGGATGAGGATGACCGGTTACCTGAGGATGATACGGTGCACACGCAGGATGGCCCGTCAGATGTCGATTCTATTATCGTTTTGATATGGGAGCCGTGATTTTATGTATGTTGGACGTGTATAAAATATGAAATGGCCAATATTTTGGTTAAATGTATATATTTATCCTTCCAATGTATATAAAATCTGTGCTTATGAAGTTATATAAATTCTTGGAATGACTTATGGTTCCGTTGGTTTTCGAGTTTTATTCAGCATTATTTCAAGAATATTCTGATAGGCCACTAAGGACTTCTTAAGAAAGAACCACGCCCAATTCCTATATTGCTATACTAGAATCTACCAGTCATGCAGCAAAATCCTAATTCTAAATGTTATATGTAGATGCTAAACCATGCCTCGCCAACTTTTCATCATTCATGCATAAGAGGCAGGTACCTAATCGCGTACGCCGTGACATGACAGCAACGAAATCTATGATATGCCGTAACCTACCATGTATCCGGACCAAAATGACTACCATTCGGCACCGTATTGTATGAACAAGCCTGCCAGTCGCAACCATTTCTATACACATCCGTTCCCCACCAGCTGAACCCTTCCATCCAGCCCGGGTAGATGAAGCCGAAGAACACAACCACAATACCAAAGGCAAGACCAGAATCGAGCGCCGCGCTGAGGGTCATGGTGTATTTGGCCCACCAGGCCGAGGCGCGATTCTTGATCAGGTAGTTGAAGATGTAGCAGACTACCGCCCAAACCGAGAAGTTGAGACCGGTGGCCGGTGGAATCCAGCTCAGCGATCCAAACAGCACTGGCAAATTGATCTTTCGAACGATACTGGACTTCCTGTTGCGACCGTATAGCCACAATGGGATCGGGGCGATAGCTCCAATGAGGAAGCACCACACCAGAGGGCGATATGTCGCGTTTGGCCCGAAGAACTCAGCCGGGCCGACAACACCCCATAGGATGGACCCGTTAAAGTGAACTCGAGCGATGGGGCAAGTGAACCCGTTGATAGCCGAAGGGGTGCATATTCCCGGAACGTTAACGAACATCCAGTTAAGCACGAGGATCTGTGTAACCGAGGAGACGATTGTCGCAACCATCTGCACCGAAAATAGAAGCCTTGGCGGGATCTTCATGTAATGTCCTAGTTTCAAGTCTGCTGCGAACTTGATGCCTTGAGCGGATGAAATGTAGCCGTAGGTCACGAAGACCATATTGGCAACAGGTCTCCCGGGAAAGACGACACCGCATATCAGCTGACAAATGAGATAGATGCTGCTATGTTGATTTGTCACCGCCATGACGATACCAATCGGTATGAATAGCACGGCACAAATTCCGAGAGCGAGTAGTAACCCATACCATGGTAGGTGGATCGGATAGCTGCCTACATGTTAGCAGAATGACTCCAAATACGAAATGTACAGATGACTCACTATTCAACGACGAAAATGCCTATTGCCGTCATCGAAATAAACGTCAACAAATACCACGTGATAGGCGCATCTTTGTATCTCCTCATAAGGCGGTTGTGTACATCTTCATGACTCAGAATGTTGTCGAAAGTCGAACTGGACCTTGTGATGCTAGGATAATCTCTGTTAGGGGTGGTTCCTCCATTGGTTTCGCTCTCGAGTGGTTGATACACCGGTCTATTCTCTTCCTCTACTTCTTTCAAAGAGCGCTTCCATTGAATGTAAATATCCTTGCCGTGCCAGCAAGTAGTATGAGTCAGGAGCGATGCCAATCCGGCAAATTGAAGTCCGTAACTGAGAACGTAGGTGATTGGCAGGAACACTCGACTATACTTGGAATATGCCTCTCTGTCGAAGAGAAAATCTGACGTTAAGATTTTGCTCACATCGTATATTTTGCCAGTATTATCGAACACGGAGGCTGAGAGAATCGGCATATAAGATGAGTAGAATAGATTGCAGTAGTACCCAATCGGCGCGATGATCCACATCACGATGACCAAGCCACCGATGACATTCATCGCCGCCCAGAAGGGAGTTAGCAGAGGCGAGCCAATGTACGCAATCTGCGCCCAGTCGAAGGTGAGCGGAAACAGGCCAAGGCCGGATACGACGCCAAACAAGTTAGCCACCACAACGTTGTCCGGAGCAAACCAAGTGATCACGTTAAAGTAACTTAACGCTGGCATTAGCAGCCCAGGAAGAAAGTAGAAGGCAAATCCGGAAATCCAGACGATGAAGAAGAACCTCCACCTGCTTATCTTCCAACCATTTGCTGGTTTATTTTCTTCCTTATGTAAGGTGGTGAACATAGCGGCCGACATTAAGGTGCCTGGCCAAATCATCCCGGCTGGGCGTACCAAGAACCGCCTTGCTAAGCCGGCGAACGTATAACCCAATATCTGGGTCGAGAGCGTGAGCAGTAGCTGATAGATAATGCCCACATCTTGTTTATAAAACTGGGTTTGCTCAACAATGACATCTGTCGCAAAGGCAAACCCGAAAGACACATTACTGCTCACATATACGCAGCTATGTTCTTTTTCGTTCCAAGTACCTTGCGCTAGCCATAGGCGGAGGCGCCCAAGGCGGCTTCTCTCTTTAAGAGGTGCTGGCGCATGGTTGTCGCCGTGTGGCGCGGCTGGCCTATCTATTCGTACACCGTCTTCGAACTCTTCCGGAGGATCGTCCGGTCGTTTAAGAATATAGTCCCATAACAGACCAAGGGGGTGAACAAGAAGCAATGCTATAACCGGTGTAATCGAAACGCTAGGGTATCTCAAAGAAAAAAAGAGATTCGTAGAAGAACCAAGTATGGAGAATAAAGTAGACAGAATCCACATGCGAGGGGTATTTATAGACAGGGACGTATTGTCGGTCGGAGAGACTGAAGCGCGAACTTGGGCGTAAGGTGAATTATCAGGAGGATCATTGTCAACTCCTTCGTTCGCGTCGTCGGAGCCATCTTCATCGTCAATAGCTGAGCTATCGGATTTCACGTCCGGGGCCAGATCGTTCGTTAGGGGCCTTTCGCTGATGCTAAAGCGACCCTCAGGACCGCCAACTACCGTCGAACCTCCAATCTCCTCGGATTGGCTCTTTCTTCTCCGACTCAGAGAAGATGTACTTGTTCGAAAGGTTCCGGAGCGGCCGGCGCCGACGGAATGGCGCCGCCTGGATTGGTAGCTGTCCGTGCTGACTCTCCTACTCGGCGGCGCTAAAACATCGTCATCACTGTCGGAGTCCCGGATCTCTGGATGAACAGGGGCGGCCCCGTAGGACCCCGTTCCGAACCCAGGCGAGGAACGGATCAGGAGGGGAGCTTTTGACATGGTCCTTGATCCTCGGCTATCGGCGGCAAGTTCAGTGTTCGCCTCGTGGTTGAGTTCGGTGTGATGGAAGTCATGGCTCGTGCTCGACGAAGAGCGAGGGGTTCTAATAGCTTCGGTCGAGTCTGACAAGGAGGCAGCAGTATTTGTATCGTGGGAGGTTGGCGGCGGGGGGTTTGGGACGTCGACGGGATCTGCAGGTAGGCAGGGTATGGCGGAGCTCCTGCTGGACTTGGAGGTGTTTATGGGTCGCAATGGGACGGTCTGCGAGTGGTCATTGTGGGCATCATGGGGGTCTAGAGGCATAAGCGATAAATCATCCCTGCCTTTTGAGGGAACCGCTGGCATTTTTCAGTCTAACGTTACGTAGCCGCAGGTGCGAAAGGGTCATATCATCCCACGCGGGAAGGAGCGCCTGGATTCACACCAACTAAGGTAAGTCTTGTCACGCCGTGAGTCTGTGGTACTTACGATACGTAAGTCTAATAAGTGGATTTCAGCTGTACATGTATTCAGGGTTGACGCCGAGCGGAAAGAGTGGAGTGGGAGGTCAAGCGCATCCGAGGTGTCCCTCATCTGTTTCTAGGTACATAATGCACGTGTATGCAATGATACATGCCCTAGGTACCTAATGTTCATCCTCGTCTTGTCGGATGTACGAATTTGGCTGAGCCGGCCTTGTACCTTACAGATAGGAATGTTCTTAATTCCCAAATGAAGCTGGACAAGTTGAGATTTGGTATTTGTGTGCGCAAGAAGCTGGCATGAGGCTAGTTCTGGTTTCACAGCAGGTCTTGGAAAAGTTAGAGGCGGCCTGACACCGAGAAGCTGCCCAAACTAGAGGAATCAGAGACCCATGTCACAGGTCTTACAGCGTCGGAGAAGACTAGCTGCTAGCAGCATGAACACGCTGCAGCTCTCCCAACCTGTCATGCAGAGCGGGTGTGGCCCCAACCACTAATCGTACTTCGCTTCAGTGGATCTCCGTTGCCATGCCCAAAGTCGATCACGCAGTCGTACGATCAATGATTGATTGATTAGATTACGATGGATTAGATTAAAAAGATAATACTGTATGAAGTGCGATATTCGGATTCCAGACAGGGTCCTTCATGATTCAATGTTTGCATCAAGGATATGAATAGGTACTCTACCTTCGGGTACATGCACTGAATATGTTTCTCGTCCTAGCATGGCGCAGCTTCGCAGTCTGTCACATTCGGAAAAGAATTGCGGCACGAGGTGTCCAAAATGGTAAGAGGTGTATAGTAGGAGGAAATTAGTGTTGAATTAGTAGGCCACTTGATCAACACGAGAATCGACCATCTGATATCAAGATCCATTATTCATACAATGATAGCGTCACTAGTAACGTCCATAGAAGCGGATGTACTTTTCATACATATCAGATTGTACTGCATTTCTGACCTTCCACCAGCCTTATCCGTAATTTAGTGGGACCGGTCACCGCTGATTCCGAATTACGGCTTTCGATCCTGCCGTTCATAATTCCAGGTTTTGAGCACTCGGGAACGCGGCCCATCCCGATGAAAGGTGTGATCTTATGACACATAGCGGGGATTCTATATAGTTTCTATCACATTTGAGAGCATGTCGCAGGGAATAGACATGAATTCTTCTGCGCTTAGTGCTGCCAAGTCGCAGCTTCGCTTGTCAATGAAACAGCGACTGGCCGGTCTTTCACAAGAATCTATCACATCTCAGAGTAAGTTCCTTTCACACGGCATAACAAGGGTTATATGTGCATATTCAGCGCACAGAGTTAACAATGGACGCAGGCACAAGAGTATTCGAGTCGATATCCAAATTCAAACCATATGTGGATGCAAAAAGAGTGGCGGTCTACCTGTCCATGCCGGGTGGAGAGATACAAACAGACCCCATCGTGAGGCATGCTTTGTCGTCCGGCAAACAAGTGTTCGTGCCTTACTTACACAGGTCCGGGTTACCACCAGGCGACGGACCGACTAGACTGATGGATATGGTGAGTCTAAGGGATATCAAGGACTACGAGTCTTTGCAGCGAGACAAGTGGGGCATCCCGAGCGTTGATGCCTCTACAGTGCATGAGAGAAAGCGAAGTGTGGGCGAGCTTGGTGGGAGCAGGTCAGAGGACATTTCCCTGGATTTGATATTCATGCCCGGGGTTGCCTTCGACATCGATCCGCAATCTAAAGCTATCCGAAGGTTAGGGCATGGCAAGGGCTTTTACGACTACTTCCTTCATCGATACGCATTAGCTGCTTCGCCCGAGGAAAGGACATCAGATGGACGACCAGCTGTATTGCTATATGCTCTAGCATTGAAAGAGCAATTCCTCTCACCATCATCGGGAGAGTCTGTGCCTGTTGGACCCCATGATCAACCAATAGATGGGCTCTTTCTCGGAGATGGCCAAATCAAAGAGTCTGCGAAACACGTCGCAAACTAGAATGAGTATACCTAGACCGTCTTCAAATGTCCATATTCATCCGCAGTGGTATCGTTTCCTAATGCTGTATAAAAGCACGGCCCTTCGTGACCCGACCTCCAACCGCAATTCACATTCCTAGACCATTTCATACAGCCTCTTGGATCAGTGATACATTGTCGCCCTTCAACAGGATTTGCCCTACGAATTCATTAGTTATGCGGGACAACGCTAGCTCTGATATATAATCGTACCCAGTGGCCTTCTCTTCTCCTCTGTATTTGTCTTCGTAATCTGCTTCACCTCGACCGCATCGTCGATAACGAGGTTCATGAATTCGTCGAATCCCTAAGCGTGTAAATATTAGCAATGGAAAAGCGAATTAGATGTAGGAGACCACAAGAAAGTTTTATGCGTACTCTAATCTTTCCTTCGATCCTGATTGACAACTGCTCGTATAACCAGATCTTGACGGTCGCGTGTGTTTGGAGAAGCTTGAAGATGAAGTTGATGGGTGGGAGCAGGATCTTGCGCCCACCGCCGCCGCCACGACCAGTCATTTTGATATGTCCAAAGGGAAGCCTATACTAGATATTTCTCCTTGACTTGATGGTCGAACGTGAAGGTTCGGCAAGTGTAGCTGAGGTACGCGTCACGACGTATCCGTTCCCAGGTTGACTTTCGCGACAAAATCCGACGAGGCGGAAAGAAGGCTGAATCAGTAGCTGCTAAAGTAACGGAAGCTAAAGATTGAAAATATTAGGAGTTAGGTACTTCGGTACATGCACGGTGCTACATTGAAGCCAGGCAATCAGCCAGGCTGCCAGGGTGGGTACCTCAATCCGGTCACTGCCAGTTGACGCCACAAAAGATCGACCCCTCCATCCGTCAAGCCACAGAAACCAAAGAAAAGCTCCATACTGTCAGGCTCACATGGCAACCGCAGAGCGATGATTTGATTATTTTCTTGGCCCCTCTTTCCTCCTACGCCGACACGTATAATTAAACCTTGCATCCAGGATTTCTTCGAGAACTTTGACGCAATCATAAATTTAGCCTCTTCCCTTATCGCTTGGGGCTTTTCAACACTTCTGCATTCCGTCGGCGTCGGTCCCCCATTTTCATTAATAGCACTCATTTTTACGCCTACTAAAATCTTGCGACCGACCCCGATTGGCAGCCACTGCTGCTGTGGTCTCGATCTACGTGCCCACCCCACTGCCGTTGACCTGATCGATACAAGTTGCGCATCATGGCGGCAAACGAAGCGCAACCGGCCTTCGGCCCTGATGAGGTGCTCCAGGCCATGCTGACTATGCGGGGTGGGGCAACGGAAAAGAGGAAGAAGGAGGCTCACGAATATCTCGAGCTCTTCCAGAAGTCGGTCAGTGTTGAGCCCGATTCCATCATGCCATTCTTAACATACGATGGGTACTAATGCATCGCATAGCCAGCAGCATGGACTACGAGTATCGCGATCCTGCAGTCCAACGCCGAAGCAGACGTCAAATTATTTGCGGCGACAACGTTAAAGGGGAAGGTGAGTTTCGGGCATGAAGCCTTGCGTTATAGGCAGGCAACGAGGCTGACTGAGCTACACACAAACTAGATAACGTATGATCTCTCAACCCAAGTTCCCGCGGCTGAAATCCTGTCTGTGCGAACCCAACTCCTAGCACTCCTTAAACGCTATGCGCCGGGACCGAAACCGATACGCGTGCAGCTTTGCGTGTGCCTAGCAGTCCTTGCTATACAGATGCAGGAATGGAAAGACGTCCTCCCCATCGTCGTATCTTCCTTCGGTAATGACACCGATAGCCATACCGTAATTTTGGACTTCCTCAAGGTCCTACCGGAAGAGGTGACCGAGGGACGCAAAATTACCCTGACAGTACGTGGACCGAGACAGCTCAATACGACCCTTGCTCTTTTATCCTCCGGCGACGTTTCGTGGTGATTACGACCCAAAGTGAATTGGAAATCTAATTGATATCGTTTAGGACGAAGAACTCAGCCAAAGGACTAGCGAATTATTGGATCAGAATGCTCCGCAAGTTGTGCAATTCCTGATCAGCTACGCCCATTCATCTCGTAAGGTTAATCTTGCCCAACATAGATGAACTCAGCTAACATGGGACAACAGCGGCGGCAGCAACTAATCCCCTGCTCTTTGACTGCGTTACCTCGTGGTTGCGCGAGATTCCAGTCAATGATATCGTCAAATCCCCTCTGCTCAATATCGTTTTCAACGCACTGGAGTCCGACTCCTCTTTCCAGGCGGCCGCCGACTGCATTTCGACGATGGTTAGAGAGACCAGGGACATAGACGATAACATCGAAACCATTCAAGTACTCCTACCGAGAATAATTGCTCTGCGGCCGAAGATTCAGAAAGTGGTCGAAGAGGAAGATGTAGAGTCCTACAAGGCTCTCACGAAGCTCTTCGGCGATACTGGATGCGCATGGGTTGTAGCCATCGCTCGCGAACCCACCCATTTCAGGCCCCTAGTTGATGCTATCCTGGAGTGCGCCGCGCGGGACAAAGACAGAGAGGTCATTGAGTTCACCTTCGATTTCTGGTATGATCTTAAACAGTATCTCGTATTGGAAAAGTACATACAAGCACGCATGGAACTCCTGGATGTTTATGCGAAGCTTGTCGATATTCTACTCAAGCATCTTGAGTATCCCCAGCCGGAAGCTGGCAACGAGAAAGACCTATTCGATGGAGATAGGGAAGCCGAGGAAAGATTCCGGGAATTCCGACATGTTATGGGCGATACTCTGAAGGACTGCTGTGAGATCATGGGTGTTTCTGAATGTCTCGCAAAAGTCCACAATGCCATCAAGGTCTGGATGCAGAAATTCGCAAGCCTGGCGAACGGTACCTCGGTTCCTCATTGGCAACAGTTAGAAGCACCATTATTCTCTATGAGAGCTATGGGCCGTATGGTTACCAAGGACGAGAACACCGTTTTGCCACAACTCATGCCTCTCCTGGTTCAGATGCCGGCTCATGAGAAGCTACGTTTTGCGACAATCATGGTTTTGGGCCGATACACGGAGTGGACTGCCGCCCACCCGGAGTTCCTCAGTCCTCAATTCAAGTATATTGTGGACTCCTTCAGCACGGATTCTAAGGAAATCGTGCGAGCCGCTGCAATGGCGATCAAATACTTCTGCACGGACTGCAAGCATCTTCTGAGCGAACAGGTTGTTCAGCTGCAAGAATTCTACAACCTGATTCTAGACAAGCTCCCCGAGGTTAGCCAAGAGGAGATTACCGAAGGAGTTGCAACCGTCGTCTCGGTCCAGCCAAAAGGCGAAATCTACAAACTTCTCAAACTATTCTGTGATCCTCTGATCCAGAGGCTGATGACGAAAGCCAACAATGCGACGAACGATGATGGGAAGTTAGCAGTCGCTGATCATTTACAGCTGATCACACTTTTCGCCCAGCACGTCGTAATCCTCCCACCTGTCGAGCGTGGCGAGGAAGATCCAGCCGTCAAATATTGGCAGGAGGTCTTCCCCATATTGTCTAAGGTCTTGGAGAACTTCCTTGACTTCGCTCCCATCTGCGAGAGAGTTTGCCGGTGCTGGAGATTCATGGTCATCTCACACAGAGGGGCAATGGCCCCAATCCTCCCAGATATGGCAAATCAACTAGCGAGCGGATTCGCTAGGTCAAGGCAGGGTTGTTTCTTGTGGGTTACCGGCGCAATCCTGCGCGAGTTCTCCGATGATCGGGAGCACATAGACCCAGCTATGACGGAGGACATATACGTCTTCTTCGATGCCCAGGCCACTAATGTTCTCCGTTTCATTACCGAAGTACCATCACAGGATCTTCCCGATGTTATCGAAGATTTCTTCCGCCTAGCCGTCGACGGACTCTTATACTACCCTCAGAAGTTCATCCCTTCGGGCCTATTCGGGCCCGTCTTTGAAGCAGCTTATTCCGTCCTCACCCTGCAGCAGCGTGAACCTCTGTCCGCCACTTTACACTATATCCGCGACGTTCTCGGATGGGCGACTCCATACCCACCATCTTCATACGATCACCTTTCAGCGTCGGAAGCCGGGTTTCTTAGAGAGGCCGTGAAGCGACTTGTCTTAGCTGAGGGGGAGACGTTGGTTAAACGCTTACTCGCCGGCATGATGATCACTTTCCCGAAGGACTGCTTCGCTGATGCGAGCGGTGCCCTTCTGACCTTGTTCGAGATATTCCCTAATGAGACCGCGACATGGGTAGACGAGACGCTCCGATTATTGCCCCAGGGCACTGTTACGCCAACGGAAGTCGATCGTCTCATGGTGAAGATTAGGGAGAAGCTTAGTACTAATGATACAGGCGACGTCCGGCAGATACGCTCAATTCTACAGGACTTCACTAACACCTACCGAAGAAGATACGTCGCTCCTCGGGACGGCTTGGGCGCGCTAGAGGGGTCACGATTCCGGTATTCGGGTAGTTAGTTGTCCCTATACCCGCTTGATCGTGACAATACTCGTACCGCATACACGTTAAGGAACAACAGGATACGCTGGAAGGCTTACGAACTTGATAATGAGGAGTACGATGAAGAGAGGGCCCGCGAAGAGGTGGAAAATATTCTCCGAGGACTTCCTGAGTGCATGAAGACAGGATGATCCTGTGGCTGAGGCACGGCCGCAGATAAAGTAGATAGGCATAATCTCAGTTTTGACGGGCTTGGAGTGGCGCTGGCGTAGATTGGGAGTGAAACGGGACGCAAAATGATACCTAGCAGTAACCTCTGCGATCATCGCAGATCGCCCAGAGATTGTACATATGCCAGATCTTGACAATATCGTTAATACGCGATGTTAAGCTTGTATGAACTGGGCTCCTCTCTCTGGAGTGAAAGGAGATCCCCTGGATTCATGATGCCGATCCTCCCGCGCGATGAGATGACTTGGCTATCCGGACATGTTGTATAGGGGCAGCATGACGCGAGACTTGAATTATTCAAACGACGTCCATTATGCCTTGATACATTCCTTACACACCTAGGTAGTAACTGAATTTCCTTTCTTAATCGAGTCATACGTCTCTTGTAAACCCTTCCAATTTCTTACGCCTCTATACGTGTCTAAGTCTTAAAACCCTCATCCACAGTTTGCGTAAGGGGACTACCAAGCCTCAAACTCCTGGCGTCGTTGGCACAGGAAGGACGCGGTGTAATCTAGTGACAATTTCAAGGTAGTCCGGCTCATTATCCTCCGCAATGATACCATGCCGGATAAAGAAGTCAATCATGACAGAAGCGCAGTTCGGTTTGAACTCGCCGCGGAGCATGGCTTCCTTGATTTGCTGTACGTCCCAGAGGTTAAACTCCTGGACCTCGTTGTCCTGTGGCTTAGGGATGACACTGGAATCCACCTCCATATCATACAGATACAGGACCCCCGACGCCATAAGCCCATCCTCAAGACCCGACCCTGCGTCGCTCGTACCCACGTATGTGATAGCGCCACAGGATCGTGCGTGCTGCCGCACTATTGATTCGGGTAGGGATGCCTCCTCGTCCGCCTCGTGCACGATACACTCGAAAGGAGACTCGTCGGCCCGGACGCCGCCCGCTATCGTAGAGTCTAGCTTGCCCGGGTACGTGTGGAGATGGGCGCTTCGCCGTGGTACCCAGATCTTCAGCTCGTCTTCGGGTGTTCGGGTGTACACGGTCATGTGCGCGCCCCGGCACGCAATGCCGAAGAGAGGCGCTGCCGCTCGCTTCATTCGCACCGGCGGATACTTGGCTCCCATGACCCGGTACTCTTCAGTGGGCCGCCGGCGGGATAGTGATGCGAACGTCCCGGCGTCCGCGGCCTGCTGTACGAGATCTAAGAACGCCGCGTTGCAGGCACCGGAGGTATCCTTCCCGTCTGAGCTGTCCAGGACCTGGACTGTGCGGGGACGCACATCCGGAGGGCTTACCGAGAAGGAGGAGGTCCAGGGCATTTTGGCGACGACTGATGGGTGCAGAAAGCCATGGGGACGGGGGTCATTTGGTAATAGGAGCTGATAGAAGACCGGGTCCGGCGACTCTGCGTATGGAGTTCGGGAGATGTCGATATAGGGAAAGCTAGGTTAGGTGAGTAATGTAAGATTCCTATAGCCGAGGGGTACTGCGTACTTGTCACAGGCCTTGATCAAGTCAAGGTAGGTCTGCGAGGGTGATGACATCTTGCCCCTGAGTATTCTCTCCAGCTTACACCTTCACGCCGCACTCGATATCAAGGTTCCAGGTCGAGAATTAGTCAGTTACGCTTCAGTAACACCGGGCAACTCGGATCCACTTAAGGTCATCCGATCCTCAACCAGTGGCTAACTACATGCTTTGCTCGAGCCCAGAAGCGTAGACTCACCGCGGTGAGACTTGAAAATGACGCATAATCTGACGCCCAGAGCATAAGCTGCCCAAGAGGTAGCTTGAGAGGCTTGATACCTAAAATGCTACCAAGACACCAATCCCAACTCAAAACAATTGGTATGCTGTGATTGGAAGATTTGGGGTCCGGGAAGACCAAGCTGGGAAATAAAACTTGTGAAGATCGTACATGTGCATAATTCCCCCCATAGTGGATGTGGATGTTTTGCAGTGCCTACATGTATGGAGAATAGTCACACCGAATACAGACGAATGAATGCCTGAAAGACAAGGGCGTGTCCGTGTCCACCTAATGTTGATTGATGTGCATAACCTACCTAGGTACCTTACGTAGACGGTAAGATATGTATATATAAGACCATTGTCTCGTACGATTGATGATGTGTGACAGCAAAACGTTGAATGTTTTGAAGCTGTCGTCGAGATTGGAAGCTACCTACATAGGCACCTCACACAGTACATCCTCGTAGGTGAGTTGCATTACTAATTGGAAAGTACCTACAAAGAAAGCACCCGAGGGTTAAACCCTCGCTGGCTCGATAAGCAGGGGCCGCGTTTAGCCCCGTTTGGCCATTTCTACACTTTTGCCGCGAATTTGCCGCTGCAGGAAAGGAAGGAAGCACGGCGGCTGCCCCACCAGACCACAAATACCAATCCCAAAATTGATGTCACTCGCAGCATGATTTTGCAGGTGGAATAAGCCTGCCCCGCTTAGCCCGCCGCCTGTGAATTTTCTCCTCTTGTACCCCTCCTTCCCTTTCTTTGCCCCGACAAATTTTCCTCTCCTTCGAAGCACGAACAAGCTTGGTCGTCGGTGGTTGCTTGCGACTTTGCAATTTACTGCTTCGTTTCTTCCTTTTCCTACTTTTCCTGCTTCGCTAACCGATACTCTCTAGAAGAGATCGTTGGTGATTTGTACGACGGCGAAGTGCAATCAGCCCACTTCCATCGATACAGATCGCACACCCCGCCTTTGTCTACCTGTTGAACAGAAAAACAACACTTAGCAGAGTTTTCGCATCAACACCGTCAAGATGGTCAAGTAAGTCTCATCGCCGTCACCTCCCCCGGCATCTTGCCGCTTCATCCACCCTGAACCCATCGTGATATCTTTGCGCGCGCAAAGTATTTCACTTGTCGCCTCCGGCCATGCCCAAAACAACCCCACCCGGAGATAAGCTCCGTTACATCCATTCCCAGTTACTAATATGCGCTCTCGAATAGCTTCACGATCGACGAGATCAGGGCGCTGATGGACAAGCCCACCAATGTCCGTAACATGTCCGTCATTGCCCACGTCGACCACGGCAAGTCTACCCTGACCGACTCTCTCTTGGCCAAGGCCGGTATCATCTCCACCGCGAAAGCTGGTGATGCCCGAGCCACGGATACGAGAGCGGACGAGCAGGAACGTGGTATCACTATCAAGTCTACTGCCATCTCTCTATATGGCAACCTCCCCAGCGATGACGACCTGAAGGACATCGTTGGCCAGAAGGCCGATGGCCGAGATTTCTTGATCAACCTGATCGACTCGCCCGGTCACGTCGATTTCTCCTCAGAAGTCACTGCTGCTCTCCGTGTCACGGATGGTGCTCTCGTCGTCGTCGATACCATTGAGGGTGTCTGTGTCCAGACTGAGACTGTCTTGCGACAGGCCCTCTCTGAGCGTATTAAGCCCGTTGTTGTTATCAACAAGGTCGACCGTGCTCTTCTCGAGCTGCAAGTCTCCAAGGAGGATCTGTACCAGTCCTTCTCTCGAACAATCGAGTCCGTTAACGTCATCATCTCCACCTACCTTGACAAGTCCCTCGGTGACCTCCAGGTCTACCCCGAGAAGGGAACCATTGCTTTCGGCTCTGGTCTTCACGGCTGGGCTTTCACCATCCGACAATTCGCTGTGCGATATGCTAAGAAGTTCGGTGTTGACCGAAACAAGATGATGGAGCGTCTATGGGTAAGTTTCATCCCAATCTCATGCTTCATTCCGCTCATGGCACACTTTGCTGACTGCTGCATTAGGGAGACAACTACTTCAACGCCGCCACCAAGAAGTGGACTACCAAGAGCACTCACGATGGCAAGCCCCTCGAGCGTGCCTTCAACCAGTTCATTCTAGACCCCATCTTCAAGATCTTCTCCGCTGTCATGAACTTCAAGAAGGATGAGGTCAACACCCTACTTACCAAGCTTGACCTTAAGCTGCCTTCTGAGGACAAGGACAAGGAGGGAAAGCAGCTACTGAAGGCCGTCATGCGAACTTTCTTACCCGCTGCCGACTCTCTCCTGGAGATGATGATTCTCCACCTGCCTTCCCCTGTCACTGCCCAGAAGTACCGAGTTGAGACTCTGTACGAGGGTCCCCCTGATGATGAGGCTGCCATCGGTATCCGAGACTGTGACCCCAAGGGTCCCCTCATGCTTTACGTCTCCAAGATGGTGCCGACCTCCGATAAGGGTCGATTCTACGCTTTCGGTCGTGTCTTCTCTGGTACCGTCCGATCCGGTCTCAAGGTCCGCATCCAGGGCCCCAACTACACCCCTGGCAAGAAGGAGGACTTGTTCGTCAAGGCTATCCAGCGTACCGTTCTCATGATGGGTGGCAAGGTCGAGCCCATTGATGACATGCCTGCTGGTAACATTGTCGGTCTCGTTGGTATTGACCAGTTCTTGCTCAAGTCTGGTACCCTTACCACTCTCGAGACCGCCCACAACCTGAAGGTCATGAAGTTCTCCGTCTCCCCTGTCGTCCAGCGATCCGTCCAGGTCAAGAACGCCCAGGATCTTCCTAAGCTGGTCGAAGGTCTCAAGCGTCTGTCCAAGTCTGACCCTTGTGTTCTTACTACGACTACTGACTCTGGTGAACACGTTGTCGCCGGTGCCGGTGAGTTGCATCTCGAGATTTGCTTGAAGGATCTTGAGGAGGACCACGCTGGTGTTCCTCTTATCTTCTCCGACCCCGTTGTCCAGTACCGTGAGACCGTTGCTGGCAAGTCGAGCATAACTGCTCTGTCCAAGTCTCCCAACAAGCACAACCGTCTGTACATGGTTGCTGAGCCCATTGATGAGGAGCTTGCCAAGGCTATCGAGGAGGGCAAGATCGGACCCCGTGACGATTTCAAGGCCCGTGCCCGTGTTCTGGCTGACGACTTCGGCTGGGATGTTACCGATGCCCGAAAGATTTGGTGCTTCGGTCCTGACACTATCGGTGCCAACTTGCTGGTTGACCAGACCAAGGCCGTCCAGTACCTTAACGAAATCAAGGATTCCGTCGTCTCCGGTTTCCAATGGGCCACCCGTGAGGGTCCCGTTGCTGAGGAGCCCATGCGAGCCATCCGATTCAACATCCTTGATGTTACCCTACACGCTGATGCTATCCACCGTGGTGGCGGCCAGATCATCCCCACTGCCCGACGTGTCCTGTACGCTGCTACCCTGCTCGCCGACCCTGCGCTCCAGGAGCCCGTCTTCTTGGTCGAAATCCAGGTGCCCGAGCAAGCCATGGGTGGTGTCTACGGTGTCCTTACCCGACGAAGAGGTCACGTCTTCAACGAGGAGCAGCGTCCTGGTACTCCTCTCTTCACCATCAAGGCCTACCTCCCCGTCATGGAGTCTTTCGGCTTCAACGGCGATCTCCGACAGGCCACCTCCGGCCAGGCCTTCCCCCAACTCGTCTTCGACCACTGGCAACTCCTCCCCGGTGGATCTCCTCTCGACAAGACCTCCAAGGTCGGACAAATCGTCGAGGCGATGCGCAAGCGCAAGGGTCTCAAGGTCGAGGTACCGGATGTCAACAATGTAAGTGCAAAACCTATGATCAGTACAGCTGTTTCCATGTTAACAATGAATTATAGTATTACGACAAGCTATAAGTGGGTTCCATCAATGCTCTATAGACTACGACCTAGTGCCATTATTGGCCAATACCATGAGACGGCTCGGCGGATTGTGTTTTCCTGGGTTAGTCGCATGAATAATACGATCTCAAGTGTAAGAGATCGAAAAGGAATGACCTGCGGCCGTGGATACAGAAAAGCTATGCAAAGGCATTGAACGCGGAACTTTTCATTAGCTATCGTACATCCCATTTGCCTGTACTCTGAGAAAGCAATTGATGAATGATTTTTAGACGAAGAATGTGATGTTTTTATGTGAAACCTTAGTCTTGGACATACGAGATAGTTCCCCTGAAATGAGACTTTGGCTTTAGGTAATGCCTTCATAGTTCTTATTATCATTTCGTAATGCAGAGATACTGACTTAGCCACCCATCGGAAAGACCAAGGTAAGAAATGTAGCGTATATGCCACTCTCCTCTCCCATGGATGGTACTATGGAGTTTATATCTAGCCTATTCTATGGTATGTAATAGTGCTGGTCCCCTGGTCCTTCTTGGAGACCATGCAGTAAATCTCATCGACCCCGTATCATGCCAGGTTCTCTTATTGGTAGACCTTATAACTTCCTAATAAGGCCTGCGGGGATCAGATTTGATAACGCTTATTGTCTTCGTATATCAATTACTGATGCCTATCAAAGTGAGCTAGGTGTAAGATTGGATGAGCTATACTTTGTCGTTCTTTGTCCACCGAGGTTCTCATATGAGTATTATATCCTATAAGCCTGATAATTTCTCAAATCATTGCTATCAAGTCGGCAGCCTGCACGGGTTGATACATTAGGTACTGTTGGTATAGATCGCATCTAGCATCTCATAGTACCGACCTCTTATCAGTTCGCCAGCGAGATATCTAGCTGAATTGACTAACAACGGAGGGAACAAACATATTGCTACTACGAAAAGAAACATAAAAAAGAATAAGAGCATACAATGGCGCCCTCCCACTCCTTCCACCTCCACGCCTCACACCAGCATCTGCACTGGTCCAACGCCCTGGCCCCGGTCCTAACCATCCCGTCCGGCGCCGAGGTGACCCTGGACCTGCCCGACGGCGGCGGGAACCAGATCACGCGGGAGAACGCCTCCTCCATACTCTCGTCCTTCGAGTTCGGCAAGTCGGACCCGTGCGTAGGCCCCATCTACGTCGAAGGGGCGGAGGTCGGGGACGTGCTGCGGGTGGATATCTTGGGTGTCGAGCCCTCGGGGGGGTACGGCTGGACGGCGATTTTTAAGGGCTTTGGTATTCTGTGCGAGGATGAGGAGTTTAGGGAGCAGAGCTGTAGGTTTCTCTCATGTCTTATCTCTCGCTCTACTCCCTTTTTCCCTGGTAAGGAGGTGCTCATTTATTAACACCAGCTCAGTAAAAATCTGGGACCTCACCGCCGCGGCTAGCACCGGCTACCTGGTCTTCAAGGCCGCCAACCCGCGCATCGTCATCCCCTACGCGCCCTTCCTCGGCATCGTCGGCATTGCGCCCTCCGGCCCAGAAGCCCTGCCCACCGTCCCGCCCATGCAGGAAACGGGCGGCAATATCGATACCAAGTACCTAACAGCGGGGTCCTCGCTGTTCCTGCCCGTCAAGGCCAAGGGAGCTTTGCTTAGCTGCGGGGACGCGCATGCGGCCCAGGGCGATGGCGAAGCTTGCGGCACGGCCGTGGAGATGCGGTCGAAAGCGCGGATCCGGGTTACGGTTGAGAAGGGCAAAGGCTGGGTTAAGAGCCCGTGGGTTTTGACTGCGCCTGCTAAGAAACCTACCGAGACGGAAGATGGGGGCGAGAAGGAGGGGAGGGAGTATATGTGTCTAGGCATCGACCCGGACCTGCGCGAAGCGACGCGCAAGGCGGTTAGAGGGGTGATCGATTGGCTGGCGGCGGAGAAAGGGCTGACGAGGGTTGAGGCGTACATGCTGACTAGTGTAGCTGGGAACCTGAAGATGTGCGAGGTCGTGGATATGCCGAATTACACTATTGGATGCTCGATCCCGCTGAGTATCTTTGTTTCTTAGGCGAGTGGATGAGGTAGTGCTTGGAAAATAAGAGTATTGGAAATAGGGGCCGCTGAAGAAGTTTGGAAACGTGATGTTTGTAGCGTGTTACTTTATCTAAATTGAAGAAATGAACATCTCTTATATGGAGTGATAGTATGCCGAATAAGTAATACTATTAGGAACTTTCATCCTAACGAAGGGGGGAAAATATGCTATATATGCCGACGATTGAATTCAACTCCAACTCCGAGTAGCAACCAGGCCATTATGTTATATGCGTCCTTTCTACAATAATCTCCATTTTATAAATCCCTATTGCGCCGGCTATGCTTTGATGAATAACTCCAATCCTCCCTTCTAACAATACATTCTTCCCCTTTTGTTTCTCTTGATTTTCTTTCTATTACGACGACCCTAAGATCTTCGAATACGCGTCCTCGACCTCGCCAGCAAGCTCAAGCAACGACACAATCACAATCTGATGCGTCAAATTAGGTAAGCGATCTCTATGCAAGCCGATCCACTCGAGCGGCGGCGTCGCCTCGCCCATATCCCTGAGCTGGGGCGTCTCAATAACAGGCGGCTCGAGCGCGACGTATTCGTATTTGGACTGCGGAACATTGACCTCAGCCGTGATCTTTTGGTTCTGTCTTTCTCCGTCTTCCCCTTCTTTCCTATCCTGCTCGGGTTCTGGCACGCCCGTGACCTTGATAGCCGACATAGCCGGGATCTCGCGACCAAAGGTCTGGGCCAGGGCTTTGGAGTGGTTGGCCCACATGCCCCTGATGTAGCTGATGCGGCTATAGTTCCATCCAACCTCGACTTTGCCCTCGAACGAGCTCTTGAAGATGTATTCGATTGTCCTGGATTCCGGGCTCTGCCAGGTCTGCATCATGGCTTCGACCTTGGGGACCTTAAGGATGGTGCCGCCTCGAGACCCGGTGGCGCTGGCTACCACGTCTTCCACGGATATCTCGCTGACTGCCTTCGGGGCTTCAACTCTGCGTACGCCTGCGAGACCAATCCGTAGTTGGCCGAGAGTCAGGCCGAGAATACTGTGAATACGCTTCTCTTCCATGCTAGCCGCGAACCTTGCTTGCGCATTCAGTGCTTCCAATTTGAAGACTTGGTGGTCCGAGAACGTGCTTGGGAAGATACCGAGGTTGAGTGCCTTTAACGTCACCACGACATCTGTATCAAGAGAGATAGGAGCCATCGTCTCTGATTTGTCGGCCTGTGGCTTGCTTAGGCTAGCTTGCATAGTAGACGGTTGGCTTGAGAGTGACTTCCTTTTCATGAACTTCTCAATATCCCGTAGCGACGTCTCGAAGCTTGCTTTTCTCTCCTGTATGAGCTTCTGGATAGCTTGCCATAGCGCTACGCTTTGGGCCGCTGAGGTTGTAGTGCCGAATACTTGGACAGCCTCTCCATCGAGGATTGCCACGAGCCTATCGCCGGATGCCTTTCGTTCTTGACGCACGTTGTACATGAGGAACTCCATCGTTGTAATATCAGCCACCAGGAACGCTTGGTAGTCGAACGCTGTCTTTAGTCTAAATTGACTAAAGCTGATTGAAGCCTGGATTCTCGGCGTTTCATTCAGCGCTTGCTCGCGTTCCGGCCATTCGATCGACGTGCGCAACTTGAAGTTCTGAAGAGCAACAAATCCGCTTAATCGACCAGTACAATCCACACCAATCCTTTCGAATCCTAGGCAGAGATTCTGCTCCCAATCCGACGTCTTCTTCGACGAGACCCAAAACTCACTTATAGCAAATTTGGTCTTACCAAGAGACTGTCCTAGGTCAACGTTAACATCTAAGGCAGCGATGGAGATTGTAGCTGTCCAGGGGAATGCTGCTGTCGCGGCGACCTGCTGGTACCTCTGTACAAGGTGACCTTGCGCTATTGAGTCTGCCGTCACCGTCGCAACAGGTGCTGTCGCACTTTGTCGCACCTCTCCGGGCATCCAAATTTCTCTGAAGAGCAAGAAGTCTTGAAGCTGTTTGGCGTTGATGGCCACTTCCATCGGGCTTACTTTTAGAATAGCAGAAACGCCGCTCGTACCGCTGACGTGTTTGCTATTCATCATTGAGAGCACGATCGAGTCAATCTGGAAACTGCCAGTGGATTCTCGAGAATACACGTGCTGCACAGATGTGTGGAACCCGCTGAAAGCACCCGAGATGGCAAAGAAGTTTCCATGTTCTACTGAGTGGACTGTGTTCATGGTGATATAGATATCGTCGAAACGAGTCGTAGCCGCAACTCGGCCAATGGGTTGACAGCTGAGAGTGAACTCCTGTTTGCAAATGCGCAGTCCCAGATTTAGTTTCATACGTCCCAACACTGCACTCGGATCGGCTGTAAGGATATTGTCTTCATTGTTAGACTTCGGTTTATCTGAATCTTCGCTCGGTATTGCTGGTGATGTCGGCGAAACAGGGGGCGTATCATCGCCAACCACCTCTTTGATACTGGAGGTAATATCCATGATGAGAGGGACGACGGTTGGATATAGAATGTTGCGCGATGGATCAATCTTGATCTCTCCATATAGTGTTGGGTCTTCTTGACCATTATCTCTGTATTCAGTCTTCCAAGCCAAGCCAGGGGTACGAAGTACCATGCTGCTGCCAGTCTCGTCTGTGCTGAATTGTCCATATTTTCCAGCCAAAGAGGGTCGGTCTGATTTTGACGCGGCCGAAGTGTCTAATTCATTTACAGGTCTTTTCCCGGAGAGATGCACCACGGCTCCAGCAAAGTCGGCGTCGATCAAGAGTGATTCGAGCCTCCTGCTTCCGAAGAGAGAGCGTCTAGTCTCGACTTCCTGCTCAGCTGGCCCGGCGGCAGGCTTTTCGAGTGTGACTATTGGCGCCCAATTGCCCGAAGCTTGTCGAACGTTCTTCGCCGATAAGCTGATCGAGTCCTGGAGATGTGCAGCAGGGATAATGAAACCAGAAGTCAATCGTAAATCGAGCGACTTCCCTACTGCCTGGAAGGCTAGTCGGCGGGCATCGGCTGTTGAAACAAAAGCAATGTTGAAGATTACTTCCGGTAGAAGTGCCGAATTAGGTGACCGACGAGACTTGTCCTGGCCTGGCGGGACCATCTGTAGTTGGAAATCCTCGATAGTCAATTTTGCCGAGTTCTTCTTGCGCGTAGCGAACTCAATTCGTTGGAAGGACAGAACTAGGTCCTCTTGACCGGTCGTGGGTGGTTCTTGAGTCGACACAAGCCAAGAAAGTTGGATATTCCGTATCTCAAAAGAATACATAATCGATGAGAGAAACGAGTCCAGGATATCGCTTTCTGTTTCTTGTTCTTCATCATTGATAGCAATACGGGGTTTTGATTGCCTCAGCTTCCGCAAGTATTCAAGCTCACGCGACGTATCGATATCTTTGATCTTGTCGCCCATGTAGCCAAGTACATCTACCGATGTTGAGACAGTGTCTGAAGAAAGGTTCACCTCAAATCCATCGGATTTGAAGTCAAAAAACCTCAACTCTTGTCCATCTTCTGATTCACGGCTAGTGGCGGTAATTAATGCGCCAAAAGCGAGGTTGCCGCAGGACCTCATCCCTTCGTCAGATCCCTTCTCAATGTTGAGCATGATCTGGCGGAGGTTAACACGTATCTCTGGATTTTCTAAAATGGGACCACCGTCTATCTTATTTGCAAGCTGTATTTGGACCGTATCCAGGCAGAATGACAGGCGCGCGGATTGCTCGGTATCCGATTTGATCGGTGCGGTACCCCATATTTCGAGTCCAGCAAGACTGCCATGAACGGCATATGTTAGCTTCGTCTCGATAGGACTTGGTGATGCCGGTTTTGTCGGTTCGGTCCTGTTAGGACCAAAAATCTCGTCGATGTGCTCTTGTATAATTTTGCCTTGTTCCTGAAGATCGTTGATAGCGTTCGAGATCTCTGGCCGATTAAGCGCAGTAAGTAAACTGTAAACGGCTGAGGCGTCTAGCGTTACGAGCTCTAATGAGGCTAACACTGTGACAATATGCTCTCCTGGAGCCATGTGACTAGTTATGCGACCATTTGTTGGAGGAATTTGCAGTAGGGAAATGCTGCGAGGTGTATTGTTGACTTCGATTTGCATATCATGTGAATTCTCCTTGATATCAAAGTCAAGTATCACCTCTCTACCAAAGTTAGCAGCCATGTTCGCTCGTGCGACGACTCCCGAGATGGTGTAGGTGAGAGATCGTAGCAAGGGCAGTGTGATCGTGTACGAATCTAAGAACATTGCTAAGTTGCCTTGGATCGTTGACAGTCGTCCTCCACTAGGCGTTTGAGGTTCAGGCGAGGGGTTTGAAGGGAACCTTTGTGCCAGCGCATAGAGCTGCGCAGCCTCGTCCTTTACCAACAAGTCCAGAACCTCAGCCAATACAATTGGATCTTGCTTCACAATGAATTCAAGGTCCTGGCTGCTAGCAGCTGATCTGATAGTGTGAGTCGAGGACTGCTTATCAAATTGTACTTCGTGTGCAACGATAACGCTCGGATGTCGAAGTCGTGAAGTAGCGAGCACTTGCGAATGGCTCTTGACCCGAGCAGAGGCGGACTCACACCCTAGAATGAGATTTGTGTTTGTAGTACCTCGCGCTCCGCTGGTTGTGAGTGCTGAGAGCTTCAGATCACTGCTTTGCCATCTGGCACTCAGATTAATGGCTTCAAGAGAGATGGCACCTTCGCCCAATACGCACACCACATGGAGTGGGCGAAATGGTACATGCTCTCTAGCATCTTGCTGCTTAGGAAGTGATTCTTCCGACACTGAAGCTTCCGCTTTCTTGTAGAGCCGGAGTATGTCGTCGGCGAGTTCACAAAGTTCCCAGTTGGTCTTGATGAATGCTTCGCTGCAGTATATATTGACGAGTGTTAGAGGTCCTCCGAGATCTATAGGTTTCTCGTCAATCACCTCGTGAGTACCACTCTTCTCTTGGACCCTCACGGTGAGATCAACGACAACTATCTCATTTTGCTTCGGACCAGGGTCGAGGATAAACTGCATCTCTTGGATCCTGGCGATAATCATCGTAGGAATTGGATTGGAGGCATGGGCATTTGGCTCAGGCGCTTTGCCAAAGATGTTGTCCAAGAGCACTGCGTGTCTTGGATCTTCCAGGTCCCAGCTCCGCCACCGCTCAAAAGCCGCGGTGACCTGATTCCTCACATCGGTAGGATAGTTCGTAAACCCGTATAGGCAGTCTCGCTTTAGATTCTCCTTAGCCTCAGAATCCAGTGTAGTCCACATTTGGCGTAATCTTGTAACAAGTTTCCAAGAATCGTATGTTCTCAGATGCTGTTCGGCTGTTCGCAAGATAGCTGACGGTCGAACAACAAAAGAGGCATCACTTGCTTGATGCCCTTCGGTCATGACACGATACGTAAATTTTTTCATGCGTTCATCCCCAGCCGAGAACGTGCCTGAGAATAACTCAGCGGTGTTGGTTGCGAGGATATTCGTCCTGTGTATCAGCGAAGCGAGATATTCAACCTTGCCCGAAGACGAGGAAGCATGAATGGCACCGACATCAGCATCGATATAATTCACCTCCTTTGAGCCCATAGAAACCATGATTTTCTCTATCCTAGCCAAGACGGCAGCTTGTGCCTGATCCAGGTTTGAGGGCCTTTCGGCGGCGGAAAGCTGCATAGAAGCAAGTCGGAAGTGGAACGATAGCCGTGAGCTACCATCGGCAGGAACACTGTCAGCTGCATTAGCCGCCAAACCAGATCGAGTAGCAAGTACGAGTGTCCTGAAAGAGACATCATATTGGTCTTGCGGCTCCTGAGATGAATCAGCAGAATCGGAACTAAAGCAGTTCAAGAAGCGTAAGTTTGCTTGCGGTAGCCGGACGATAAAATCCGTAACTGTCCCATTTACTTTTTCCTGTTTTTGGCCGTCGAAGATGTTTGTCACTGCTCCGATTTGGAGAGTGTCGAGGATGTCTTCGGGATCGGAAGGCGATAGAGCTCGCACCAATGACGCTATACTTCGCAAAGATGGAGCATTAAGGAAGATGCTTATCCCAGAGGGGAGTTCAAGGAGTAGACTTTGGTGAGCAAAATCCTCTCTTAGTTGGTCAGGATGAAGATTGTCCAAGTTGAAATCCGAAGAATAGAACAAATTGTCGTTTTCATCTTCTTCGATGCTATGTAACGACGCTTCACCTGTATCAGGCTGAACGTTCTGAAGAGGAAATGCGGGTGCAAAGTATTGACTTGAAAAGGAGATACTGGTATGGGGAGGATCTCTTCTATCCCCAGGTTCACCATAGGCACTAAACGGCGCTGAATAGCGAGAGACGGAAGGTGAATATTCACGAGGATGAGTTGGTTGCCTGGACCCGCTACCCTGAAACACCGCTGAATTCGAAGCAGTGAGGTTAGAAGCCCGAGATCGTTGAGTCGTTCTTATTGAACCTGGACGCAGAATGCTATTATTGCTCGAGCTAGCCAAGGAAAGGAATGAGTTCTTATGGCGGAGCCTAGTAGAGCGTTGTGAAGAGCCTGAAGACGTTATCGACTGCTTGTCGGCAACAGCCCCAGACAAAACTGGCTGAGGGACTGGCGGGACGCTTTGAGCTGGGTTATCAGTAGGATCGGGCGTGAAATCATTTAGAAGACCAGGAAGCAATAAGAAGTTGGTCCGGTGTGTTCGTTGGTCATGACGGCGCACGAGCTCTTGCTGTAAATGTCTCTCCTGTGCAAAGTCATATTTCCGTCCAATGAGCGCAAAATGTATATTCGTTCGAAGAAACACATCGGTGTCAACCCGAGAGTGGATTCGCGACCTATGTCTCGTGGCGGACTCTGAGTTGACGCAAGCAACCTCAAGATTGGGTATTCTAATGTCGGCACGCCTGGAATAGTGCGTCCTAGCCCAGTCATTGTAATGAACATCAATCGTCCCCATGGAGAAAAGGAACGCCGCCTCGTCCACGTGCAACCAAACCTGAACCGATTCAACAAAAACCTGAAGAAATGTTACGTCATACATTATGATCGACGAATACGGGATTAAAGCATTCTCGTCGTCATCAAGAGAGAAGCCGAATGCTTTGCCTCCTCTTACAAGAGTAGTCAGAAAGTCGGTCGAGCAATCCCCGGTGACGGCTCCCACTCTTAGGTCCCAATTGCAGAGATATGTGGGCTCTGTAGGCGGCAGACCAAACAGACGATGCCCGTAGATATTTAAGCCGTCAATGAACAGCTGAGTGCTTGGTATAGCACTCATTGGGCTAGTGGCACCTCCGTCCTCGTCTCCGAGGGAAAGGCTTAAAGGGCTAAAACATAGATCAAGATCCATGTAGTAGTTTGTAAAGCGGAGGTCAATGGCTAAGGAAGCGGCCTCGATGGGGATATTTCGTTTCGCGGAGTACATGTTGGCGGGAAGGAAAATCCTTGGGTCATCGGCGCGGATGCTCAGTATTACATCTAAGTCGTTTGATTTCTTAGGCGGAGGACGTTCCGCTGATTGAGCATCCGGATCAGCTCCTTTAGTTCGTAAGGCTTCCTGATGCTCGTCCAGGGTCCGAAAATGAATATGGTCGCCAAAGTAATTATCTTTCATCTGTAGGAAATAGCGAACAAGGAAGCCATAGAGGTAGGCGGTGGGGGATTGACCGGAGACGTCGAGGACAAGTGTGTCAGTATTTGCAGGTGAAGTTGTCGCATTGTAATGATATTTCCCTTCAATCGCAAGATTTTCAAGCTGTCCTATCTCTTTCGAAGCCAAGAACGTAGCTTGAGTATTCCATGGCGGTACATGTAAGCCAAGGCGAAGGGGGTCGGCCGTAACCTGGAACGCCACTGCGTTCTTCGTGGGGCGGTAATTATCTATCGGTATGCAAGTGTCTGTTACTAAACACGGAGTAGATAGGACTAAATACGTGTTCTCCTCGAAATTGGTAGGGTCATTGACGATGTTTACGTCGTTAACATTGAGATAAAGCTTTAGGTCCTTCAGTCGTAGGTTCATGAGGTATCTGAAGGGAGTGAAGAGAAGGTACTCGGGTGGTGGCCCACTTCCCCAGTCGTCTATCAGGTCTATGAGCAAGAAAATGTGATCCCTCAGAATGAAAAGCTCAAGGCCGTCACTCTCGATGTCAAATCGCCAAGTCCGGAGGCCATTCCACTTGAGGGGCGTAGACAGGTCACAGGATATTTGTTGGCGTCCGGATTTCCATAGGAGTCCATGATTGACGCTGGTTGAGACCTCGGTGGTAGGAAGATCAATTTTCAACGTGTTGGTATATCCAGTTGATCTTGCTAGCATGTCCATGTTGTACGAGACCGTGGCGTTCGGTGCAACCTTGATGTCAAGCCACCCATAGGGACGCTGCTCTGCTGCTGTGGTTGCAGTAGACTTCCGGTTCCTACCCCGTTCTCGTCGATTCCCCTGACTGCGCTGCTGCTTTACTGTGGGCGCGTCCTTCTTCCACCTCCAATTTTTTGAATCTTCGCGTGTAGGTACTCTCAGTATAACCTCTTGGTCCAACTCTAGGTAGAAATTGAACCGCGTAGGTACGCGATCTGCGCCAGGCTGTAATTTCTGTGCAGGTGTCGCATCCTTGCACAAACCAGGGAAGAAGACTTTCTGTAGTTCAGCTCGATGTCTGTCTGCCCAGGGTCCATAGTTGATGGTACCGCCTCTCAACGATAGGCTGATCGCCCAGGCCGGCGCTACAGTCCCATTAATGTCGTCTGAAGAGCTATCATCGCCTTTCGAAGGATGTAACGCGCCATGCGGTCCAACTTTTCCCGGAACATCCCAGAGTATTGTCAACATCGCCTCAGGGCTTTCAGCTACTGGGTTCACAGCGGCATACTCGACCGACGACCATTTATGCTTGTCATCTTCGTCACCATCATTGAGATACCGAGAAAGACCTTGCCATTGGCTAGAGCCAGGTATGGCAGCTTCAACTGGTTCTTCTCCGCCATCTCGCGAGTTCATCGAAAATGATTCGACGGACTTCCCCCAATACGGAACGAGATTCCGTAGCCGTTCGAGCACCCTACGGCGTTGTGTCCGAAAGAATGGTCTATTTTGAACAGGAGCGGAACTTTTCGCCGTTTGTTCATCCTTGACAGCTCTAGCGAGTTGCTCTTCCTTGAAGCCATCGTTCTCCTTCATCTCGATCACTGGGTCCTCAAAGCGAATCTTGAAAAGTTGCCGGTAAGGATCCGGAGTCGGGCAGTCAGAGGCGTCAACTTCCCCTGATAAGGATTTCGTCTTCGCGATCAAAATGGCTTTGGTATTCTCATTTCCCATGACAAGGGCTGCCTTATCGCATTCGAAGTGTATCGGGAACAACTGCAACATTAAGGGAAGATCCTCCTTGTCTGCTGTCTTATGATCACCGTCAGAGATAGAAGTAGAGCTGAAGGTTCTCTGATGGTGGTTCCCGAAGCCGCCTTTCTCATTAGTCAAGTCCAAACCATTTTCCTTGAGATCCTCGGGATCCTCATGAGATTTGTGAAGACGCTGTCGCGGTTTGACGGGGTTATTTGCCAGGCCTTCGGTTCCGTCCAGGGTATCGGCGGTTTTCGACGGAGAGAGCTCAGTCATTGCCTCAAGCATAGAGCTGTATGCAGCACTCCGGTTGTAGACAAACCACTCCAATCCATTGACGACGACATTGACACGGCAGGGGAGCTCCGCATGTTTGCTAGAATCCAGCGTATTACCATCTTCGGACTTCGCATCCTTCTTCCCTGCGCCAAATCCCACATCCCGTACTCTACGCAGCCAGTATGACCAGGTGATATGCCCATTTTGTATGAGGATCGTTTCGTTATTTCCATGGTATCGAAGGCCGGTGAAGAAGACGCGACCACCGAGTAAGGACCATTGCAGGGCTTGAATATCGATATAGACCCGATACGTATGCCAGGTATAGGCGCGGATGATGTACGAGATAATGGAGGCGAATACTCTGTTAAAGTATAGCAGGAAGAAGATGGCACTACGGATATGTCAGGTACTTAATAGGAGGGTTGAATGCGGTCGAGGTGACTTACAGGAAACCGCATACTATGATAAAAGCTAGGAATTGGCTTCTTCCAGTCAGTTCTGACATATTTTGGCTCCATCATCTAGCAGCGACACGAATTGACCTACCCGTTGAAGTTGCGCCAGCTCGGCCCAATGGTGTCAACCATCGTGACAATTCCCGAACTCCCCGTCCCCCCAAACACCCCCTACGATTTGCGGCGCCTAGGTTCTCTCCGCGATCCTAGCTACAGCAGGCATTGGACCTCGAACCGTAGTTTTCGGTTAATTTGTGGGACCTCGTTAGAGGAGCCTTGGTCGGCATTGGTCGTTTGTCGTCACGGTATGGGATTTGACTACGCCTGCGAAGTTGCGAATATCATCAGATTACCTGGTTAATTGAAGGTAGATCGATCCGACAGTACTTTAGTACAAGACAATATCACGGCTAGATCATCTGCATGACGCGCGACGAGCAGGGGTTTTTTAGCGGGTTGAAGGGAAGTAGCACGTTAGCGTTACAGCGGCCTCCCATTGGTGGACTAGGTTGCCCAAGCCTTAGACTTAGCTTTAGATGGTGTTATCGATAAAGCAGGCATCCACATAAGCTCCATTCAGGTAGCATTACAGCGCGGTACGTACCCGTGCTGGGTTCATGCTGTTTGAGTCCTTGATCAAATGACATTTCTGAGAGCTTCCCAGTCCTCCACTCCCACTTTCAACTTCCGCGCGTCGCTTTCGTTATCTGTTACAGCACCGCCGCTTTCAACCATGCGACCCTGAACTTCTTCCAGTGTTCCTTTAAGCAGGCAGAGTACGTATCTTGCTCTGCTGGTCGCAAACCGGCACCATGGCTGGCGGTACCGGCCAAAAGTTTACTACTGCCACGACGGTTATCGCTGGTGTCTTTTCTTTGGCAGCAACCTTGATGTCTATTGTGTAAGATTCAATGGCCTATTTATAGAGGGGTATTACATGCTGATATTCTATTGGAATAGTTCGATATGGCTTCAATTGTATGAAACCCCGATCTCGCAGTTATATAGTGCAACTAGTTAAACGCGTATACAGAAAGAATTACAGGAAGCCGCTCTTGCAACGATATGTCGTGCGAATATTGCTGATGTGAGACTCGTTCAAAGCCTTATCATTTGCTTCTCTGACAGCATTAGGGTTCCCATCTATTCAATAAGTTCGTGGGTTAGTATGGTGTCCTTAACAGCGGCAGCATTTCTGGATCCTATAAGAGATATATACGAGGTATGAATACGAAAGTCCCTGAGCTACCGACTTTGATCTAACTTTGGCGGAAAGGCTTTTACGATCTACACCTTCTTCCAACTCCTAATCAACTATCTTGATGGCGAACGAGCTCTCATCATCATGGCACACGGTCGTGCCCCAGTGCACCACCTATGGCCGCTAAATCATATCTTCCCGAAAGTCGATATATCCGACCCGTATACATTCTTGGCCATCAAGCGAGGAATTCTTCAGTACGCGTGGCTCAAGCCCATCTTGGCTCTCGCAGCGATCATCATGAAAGCAACCGGTATCTATCAGGAGGGGTATATCGGGATCTCATCAGGCTACCTCTGGAGTGGGATCATCTATAATATCAGCGTTACTGTCAGTTTGTATTCGCTTGGTCTATTCTGGGTCTGCATGCACAATGACTTGGTGCCCTTTCGGCCTGTGCCAAAATTTCTGTGCATCAAACTCATCATCTTCGCTTCCTATTGGCAAGGGTTCTTCCTCTCCATCCTCGTCTGGCTGGGAGCAATTCCGGACGACGTCCAGGGGTACACCTCGGATAACCTTGCCGCTGCCATCCAGGATGCTTTGATCTGCTGCGAGATGCCTGCGTTTGCCGTGGCTCATTGGTATGCCTTCTCTTGGCACGATTACGCCGATAATTCCGTTTCTTCAGCCAGATTACCCGTCAAATATGCAGCAAGGGATGCTTTTGGTATTCTTGACCTTATCGAGGACTCCAAGCAGACCTTCAGAGGTGATCAATATAGCTACAGGATATTCGACTCTAGTGGGAAAGTCATTGCTCATGAAGACTCGAGCTCTCGATTCGCAAGACTAAAAGATGGAATGAGGTATAAACGAGGAGGCGAGGCGAAGTACTGGATTCCCAAACCGGGCGAGGTAAGGGGAGAGATGAGCGCGAATACGCCGCTCTTAGGCTCTAATGGAGGCCCGAGTGGCACAAGTAATTCAAAGCCGAAGTATGACCATGGCTCTACCGACGAAGCCGTGTTAGATCCCGACGACGAGAGCCTCTACCATAAGGCACGGGAATTGGAGTTTGGAGATTGGAATGTGAGTTCAACTGGGATGATTATGCACGCTGCCACTAATATAATCTTCAGTACCCCGTTATAACAGCAAATGTGCCGACAAGAGAACGCTGGCTCTCTAGGCAACCAGTTGTGTACCAGTCAAGTACTGCCGCTTGGCGGGCATCTCGGTCTAGTTCGTCTCGAAGCATCAGCAACGTACCCACAGCAGCTACAGTCCCCAACTCCGAGACTATAGCCGAGACTGTGGTCGGCAAGAAGAAGAAGAAAGGCAAGCAGAAACAAGCCAAGTCTGCACCAGAACCTCCTCCAGAGCCGACAGCTGTCGTTGCTGAGGAGGAACAATCAAAGGGTCCGCTTGGCGCCCCTGTACTTTCAACAGCCGAGCCTCAGATTTTGGAGGAAGAGGCCGAGGAGGAAGATCCAACATTCAAAGTAGGAGAAGCAACACCTGACGAGACTACACCCGGCGGGCAAGAAAACATAAGTCCATGGGGTGGCGCCGGGGTGGAGCACAGCACAACTAGCCCAGTTTTCAGTACCGGCCACGACGACGAGTTTCGAAATGTTTGGGGCAGCGACCGGTTGTGATTTGGGATTGTTTATACTCTTTTTGCGCCGTTGTTATTAGATACCCTGGATTCGCATACGGCCATTCCATATTGATATGTTGGTAGGTAGGGAGCATAGTGAAGAATTTACATCTTCAGAACAAGTTTTTCTGGTTCAACCTGACATGATGTTCAAACCGAGTCATTCACGGGTAACATTATCGAACCCACCTAGATCTCAGAACTCGCGATTTAATGTACTAGTGACCACCGACTTCACCCCTTCACTATTATGTCATTGACGAAGCTGTATTGAAGTATGCCCGTCGAGGGCCCAATATTCCGTAGTTCATGTTGAGTACCTATTGACTTATCTACCTGCTCATCACATGCTTGATGACTTTGGTGCTGCTAGTGTTACTATCACTACCTCTGTCTCAGTGCGAGGCTCCTCACTTAGCCTAAAGCTGGGCTGAACACTACTATCCCCCCGTACTCGACGCTTATATCTCTACTTTAACCAGCGTTTCACGTATAGGCTTATCACAACGAGCACTTCAATCCTAGTGGCCGGGCTCACTCGAGAGTTAGCATTAGATCAAAGCGTTCATTTCTAACTTTTTGGCTGGGTCACGATCGTATATATACGTCAGCTTACCACCTAATAAATACACGAAATAAAATTCTCATATCTACATTCTCAAATTGTATATTCTATGTATCCCGTATTTACGATATTTACCTACTCCGAGACAACCAACCTCATCACCCTATTTTCATGCTTCCACCTACGAGCTCTCCGTAGCCGGACTCGGCGGCGCGTCTCCAGTCGCCCAGTTCACAGGGTCGGATCCGAGCACAAAGTCCAACGTGCCACCCTTGGCGAACACGTCATCCCACGTAACCCACGCCTTGTCCCAGCTCTGCCCGTTGACCTTGAGCGACTGCACATAGTATGCCGTGTCACTGCCACCAGTCGTGGTGATGTTCAGGTTCTTGCCGCTGCCAAGGTCGATCGTCAGGTCCTTGAACCACGGCGAGCCGACGAGAAACGTGGTCTGTCCCGTCATGGGATACAATCCGATCATGGACCATAAGAGCCACGACTCCATGGCGCCAGCATCCGAGTTTCCGGGCAGGCCACCGGCTGTTGGAGCATAGTAGCTGTTGGCTGTGTAACGGCTATGCTTGACGCTCAAATCCTGACGTCCTACGAAGTTGAACAGATACGGAGTCGTGAAGCTAGGCTCGTTGCCTGGGTTGAAGAGGGTGTGGTTGAATTGGGAGTTCCCGGAGCTGACGCCGCCCTCGAAGAACTTCTCGAGACGCGACAAGAACTTATCGTTACCCCCCGAGAGGTCGATCAATTTGTTGATATCATGGTGCGCATTGAACGAGTACTCGAAAGGCAGCGCCTCGTAGTAGGCGTCACCCCAATAGCATCCGCCGCAGCTGAGCGGGTCTTGGTCCTTGAAATTGCCGCTCTCGTCGATGGGTCCTAGAAATCCATCGAAGCCCAAAGCCGACAGGTCCGAGTTCCAGTGGTTACGCCAATTTCGCGAGCGGTTGAGGTACTTCTGCGCGTCATCGTCTTTTCCTAGACCCTTGGCAACTTGGTACAGGGCAAAGTCGTTTCCGGCACTATTCGATGTTAGCATTACGGCGTAAACGCAACAAAAATAAAGGGTGTCTCACTATTCGATCGCTCGACTAACTGAGCGTCCATACTTCGTGGTGATATAGCCATGATCTTTCCAATCCGGTAAAGCGCCCCGTCCCTCCTTCGTCGAAGACGACTTATCTCTAGGATCGTTATTGTTCGTGGGCACCGTCTCGGCATCGGTGACCATGGCAGAATATGCGTCTTCCCAGTTTACAGCACCGCGAACACCCTTCACGTAAGCATCGGCGAGGACATTATCCGCATTGGAGCCACCCTGCGTCGCGCCGTTGAAGAACGAGGACCGTGCGTCGGGCAGGAAACCGTCATGTCTCCAGATATCGACGAGAGAACGGATGAATTCCTCGTATGCTACGGGCTGCAGAATATGGAAGAGAGATGTCGTGCAACGGAACTGTGCTAATTAGACTCTAGAACGCGCCGTTTAGGAAATACGCGACATACCAGGTCCCAAAATGTGAAAATATCATCCCAATAAGGCTCACTCGACGACCAGAGCGGATTATCCCTAGTCTTGTTGGTCGGGATAAGGGACATGTGATACAGTGACGAGTAGAGGAGCTGCAGCCTCGTGGTGTTGGATGTATCCGTTGTGGTAATCTTGGACAGTACCTGGTCATTCCACGCCGTCTTCACATTGTTTTCTAATGTTTTGAGGGTTGTCTCTGCGGGTATCTCGTTGTTGACGTTTTTGCAGGCCTGGTTAGCAGAGATGAATGACACACCTACTCTTGAGGTGACTTCCGCCTTCTTAAACGTGAAAACAGCACCAAGTCGGGCCTCGGAGTCTTGTGTGTCCGCGCTGCCATAGGCTGCCAGGTCTTCACCAGTTGAGTCCTTACCAAGAAACGTCTTGAATGTCGCCAACTGGTCGAAGTAGCCGCAGAAATAGACAGTCCACTTCGGCGCACGATTCCAGCCATTGTCATAAGAGCCGTATCCTTCGTATTGAACACCGCCAGTGTATGTCGTGACCGAGATGTTGCCACCCAGATAGTTTTGGCCAAGGCCTTGACCCCTGTAAGACGGAAGAACGTGAGAGACATCGACGATGATGTTTGGAGAGAGGTTTCCAGAGAACTGGTATTTGTATAAGCCTGCTTTAGCGGTCGCTCCCAACTCTACGGTCACGTTGTTGGACAGGCTCGACCTGTAGTAGCCGAGCCTCGCTTCATCAGCACTGCTTCGATTAACACTCTGATCTTTTAACGGATTGTCAACTACGCCGACGGCGGGCATTTGCGCCACGACTCCATATTTGGGGGCACCGCCAGTGCCGCTCTCGTGTAACATGCTGAATCCGATGAAACTGCCTGTCGACTGATAACCCGAATAACTATCGGATCCGGTGTATAAATCGGGTCCCAGCTTTACCATCCCGAACGGTAGGCTGACGCCAGGAAAAGTATTACCTCCATTAACGGAGCCGGTCTTCGGCGAAAATTGTCAATTTTGAGACGCGCTTCGGGAAACATACCATCAATTCCATTTACTTACTAGTGGTAACACAAACCGGCTCAGGTCTGTGGTAAGGCCTTGCAATTGAGCAAGCGCCACGCCCAGCGCCATGCCGGCGGAGGGCTGCATTGTGACGATTAGACTTCGCGGTCGAAGTTGGCTAAATTAGCTGATACCAAACACAACCAATATTGGAACATTGAAATCAAGGGACCAAACTACTCCATCCGAAGGTATATACCTACACTACCTTAACGAGCGACTAGAAGAAAATGAAGAGAATGCTATGTGCCATTCACGTAAAGGGCCGGTGAATAATAGAGCGGTTACCTAAACGGCGTAGCGTTTCGTTTTTGGCTCCTGACAGCATGCCGAGGGACACATACCCCCGGAACCTACCTAATTTTGGACGTCTATATCGAAAGGAGCAACCGAGCCACTGTTCCTAGAATCCTGGTGGACCGGACTGCGCATGCTACTACACTAAGTGAGAAGGCAGGCAGCCGGGGGGCAGCCGGGGCAGTTGTAACGTTGACCAAGTTTGCGGGAAACCCTGCATCTGTAATAAAAGGGATGCCGGGGTGGAGTTGCCTGAGGCGCAGTGGCGATCACAACCTTGGAAGAACCCTGATTACGCCTTGGCAGCTAGACCTGAGGCTACTAGTTCGTAAGGATAGCGAATACTATCCGATTATCAACGCTGAGCTGTTCTATCATTAGTGTAGAGATAGACTGAGAACGTCATGACCGACTCGCTGAATAAAGAGTATAGCGACTCAAGTATAGACTTCTTTTCATAGCGTAGATAGGCCTAAGTTCTAAGCGACAGCTATGCCCTTTCTTGAGGCACGTGCCGGTTCAAGCTGTATTTCTGCATGTCAAACTCCCCTTGAAATCATTATGGTCTAGGCAGGTTATTTCCGATTCCCGTTGACCTTGCCATCGAACCGGATATGTAGCGGCGTGTGGCCATGGCCACGCGAAGGATCAAACTATCATACGTTCAGCGCAATTAAGTTCCGGGAAAGGCAGGTCTTGATCAAAATTAAAGATGCGTAGTACTCTACCGAGTGCGGAATACCTCATCACCCAAACTGAAAAGGCGCGGTGCAATGTTAATCTACCAATCATCGTTACAACAGCGTCCAGGTGCGTAGATCTTGCATAGGCCGTTTGTTCCGAGTGCCAACGTAGCGGCGATGCGGGCTGCAGGATTGAAGCTCTAGAACGCGATTTATCTATGACGGGTGGATATCAATATGCCTCTCAGCTGATGGTAAACGACGATTGCTAAAGGGTTTCTTTTACGGCATCTTTGAAGAAGAGATGCATTATTAGTTTGGTAGGTAGGGAACAAGGATAGTCGAGGATTGGGTTTTATGTAGGCTGATTATGTATTTCCTGATCCTACCGGGAAATTTTCCAATATGCGCTGGTTAGGTAAGCAGGCGTTTAGAGAGCTCTATAGAATGAAAAGACTCAATACACCAGTGGTAGAAGCACATGCACATGCACGTTTCGATGTCAATGAACTGCACAGAAATAAAGAGAGATGAGTTGGGCCTAAAGAGGTGCATAATGTATACCTGTACATGTAGTCGGAAGTCAAATTTACTGTGCAATTGCTATAGGCACCTTAGGTAAACTCTAATCATACCCGTCGATTTCATCGTCGCGGGCAGAATGAAGTACTATGCAGCACTCCTATGGTAGATGCACTGTGTGTTACAGTACTATCCGCACATGTGGCACATACCAGTCTGACGCTACATTGTAATTCTGGTGGGGTAGGTATACATTATCGACGTACCTTCAACACCCCACCATTAAACCCCCACCAGGGCTCAAAATTCAACCTGTAAAACGGGTCCGTGCAGGCACTCGTCTGTTTCTTTTCTCACTCACCGCATTCAAAATTCTGCCAGCTTTATCATCCACAATCGCCGACAGTGACGACATTGCCGACATTGTCAATCGACAAGATGGGTCGACGACCCAATCCGTTAATCCTCGAATTCTTCGAGCGAGGCGCGAAGCTGAACGACAACAGCAACAGGTACCACCACCGATGCAAGGCCTGCGGCGAAGACTTCCCCAAAGGTCGAAGCGACAGCCTCACCGCGCACCTGACTAGGAAATGCCCTGCCATTTCCGAGGCCGACCGAGTCAACGCCTGTCTCGCCCTACACGGACTTCCTAATGGGTCGAACCGTACCCGATTCGACGGCCTCCTCCATTCAGGCCCGAATCCCGGTCCTCCGCCTACCGCCCCGACCGCTCCCTCTCTCGAGCAATCCCAGAATCAGATATGGACTCCGCTAGAGACTCTTGCCGAGGTCTCGCGCCAGATCGAGGCCAATGAGAAGCATGATGATCATATGCCAACCGCTCAAGATGCCATGATTGAAGCCAGTCAGGCCACTTCCGGAAGTTCAAACCCTTTTGAGTTACAGGAGCAATTCACTTTGGAAAACCCACCGATGAATGTGGACAGTCGCGAACAGCTCGCCAATAAAGGTACAACCCAACAGAAAGCCCAAATTGCAAGAATACACGCTAACATAGCTCTAGATGCAACGCAGAACCCTTCTGATACCTTACAGACCGACACCCGTCGCCGTGAAGCCCTTGCCGCCGAGGAGAAACTTCGACGAGCACTTGAACAGCACCTCTTACCATCCCAATCGGCACTATCGGTTGCAGCGGCAGCAACTGCCCGCCTGAATACGTCGCTCCTAGACCCCCAGCTTCTTTCCGGCCAAGCTGCTCATGAAGCAGAGCAGGCACATCAAGCAGATATGCTGATTGAATATCCCCCTACTCCGGAAAAGCAGCGCGCACCAGTCCATGTCACGGAATCAAGCACACCCTGGGACGGCATGACATACATCCCAGAAGATATCCATGCACCAGCAACCGTCAACGACCATGGCCAGCACTTGGCCGCAACATTGAGCAGAGGTGGCCTGAGAATGGACACCAGCAACGGCCTTAATGGAGCCCGACACCGTCACAGCCGTTCGCGCTTCGATTCCAATCGACGAAAGGAAGTTCAAGAAGTCCGCCGAATTGGTGCATGTATCAGATGTCGCATCTTGCGCAAGACATGCTCCAAGGGCACACCATGTGAAACATGTAGGAAGGTCTTGTCTCCTCGAGTTTGGCGCGCAGGATGCGTCCGAACGAAGCTCTCTGAGCATATTGATCTTTATTCGGCTGGTGTTCAGGCAGTAATGTCTCAGAAGCGAATTAACGGTTACAAGACGACTCATCACCTTGAGAACGTTGGTGTTATAGTCGAGGTTTCGCACTTCCCTGAGACCGGCCATAGCGCCATATTCCAGGTTCTACTAGGAATCCCTAAAGAAGGCGATGGGAACACTCCTCACGTTGAGCCTAATCGAGTCATCTTACTCGACAATAACACGGAGGATATTCCTGGCAAAGTCGAGATTTACATGCGTCAGAATCTCCTTGAGCTCATCCGCCGTGAACCGTCTCACCCCGTTCGGGTTACCTTGGACACGGCTGTTGCCGTTGCGAACGAGACAAATGATGAGTTGCTCAAGAGATCCCTGGAGCTCTGGGGAATTGTCGACATAATGGATCGAGAACGACAGTGGGCCATGCTGGCAAAGTCACCTAAGGAGGACGTCAAGGACTACTGGATCAACGATGAGTTCGATAGTGAGGCATACACTAACATCTGTATGCAACTCACCGCCGCTGCCGAGCGCAAGGCTTCCGCAGCAAGTAAGAACTTGCTGAACGGTATCCAGCGCAACTTGCAGGATGGCAAGACGAAGCTTGGATTTCCCATGTTCTTGACTGTCATGCTTTTCTTGAATTGCATGGAGAAGACCACCTGGGCTTTCAAAGCCTGGGATGAGGAGAACCTTCGGCCCAAGTGGCCATTGGAGAAGCCACCTAGCAATTTCACAAGCCAAGGACAGGAACTGACCGAGCTCTTGCGAATGCTGCTAGATATTCGCCACATCCTTCCTAGGACTATCGCTACCGATCATAACTCCCCGATAATAGCGGATGAGAATGACCCCAACATTCAGCGATACTTCCAGGAGCTTGCAGTTACCCCTGCCTATTTACACGCGCGACGTAATCAGAACAACTTCCAACCCACTGATTCGCGATCTTTGGAGTTCTTGTTTTGCGCGCCCCTTTTTCTTAAATAAGATCACCACTATTCGATCCCATATATGGTGTGCTTATTATAGGATACGCCACATCCCCCGGGATCCCTACACAAAGCCTGTTTTTGCGAAGCAACTGTCAGGGCTTGTCATAAGCCCTGTCTGACGTACTATAAATATTTCAGAAAGAACACGATTCACGACCACCATGACTATAGATTACGACTAATACGACACACGACAACACCACCGTACACCCAAATTCACACGATCCGGGTGCACTATATACGCCATGCATGAAGTTTCCTTCCAGCATCTCCGAAATAGAAAGGGAGCGGGTAGAGAAAAAAGCAACTGAATTTCGGCGGAATACAGTACCGTCTCACGACAGGAATTTCTCGATCGATTCATGAGGGTGGTCTCATTTTTATCTGGCATTGGCGTTGATGAGAACATGGATGGGAAGAAAAGAGCTCCTCTTTTAGTCCATAGACTGAAATGCCCTACTAATGTCCACACGATGATAGAATGGCGTTCTGGTTGCTTCACTTTACTTGATTCAACTTGACTTGACCCTAACCGATGTCCACTCTATATTGTCAGCAGAGGGGACGAGTCGTTTGCTGTCTACTGTAAATAGACGCGATGAATTGACCTCACTGATCACGAAAAAGCCTACCGTAACTTCGTTGTGTAACGTAGATACTCAGCAGGTATATCAGGCTTCCGATCCAATAGGAGCCAAACCGTGAAGTAGAACCCGCAACACGTTGCTTATTTGTGCCTACCAGACTACCCACTACCTGCGGCTAGACTTCACAACTACTCGTTCAGAAAACGCCTTGTCTATCACTCCATTCCTTATTGCGACCAACGTCAAATACTGTAGTCCCTCATTCGACTTTCGAATACCAATCTCTCCCCTCACCTCCCCGCCCACTTCGTTCCACTCATTCTTCCTCCCCATCCCTCTCTTCTCCACCCAGACTCGCTCTAGCTAGGCCAGCTCTACGAGCTCTCCCCCGACTGCCGCACCCTGAGCCTGAACTCAAGCACATACGCCTCCTCATCAGACAGAACAGGCAACTGAATGGGCGGCCTAGCGGCCACAAAGCGTCCCTTCTCCCTCTCCCAGCGGCCCGCAACTCTGGTCTCGGCGGCATTGACACGGCGCACGAGAGCCTAGCCCGTAGCCGTCCTCTCGAGGCCACCGGGGCCGATGCCGGCGACAGACCCCTGGGTCGACCCGGCAGCCGCGCGGCGCGGCCTCTTGAAGCAGGCGAACTCGCTGCGGGACTGCTCGCGCAGCTTCTTGAGGACCTCGCGCATGCCGGGCAGCTCGTCCTGCAGGCGGGCGCGGGCCTGGTTGTCGGTCTTGGAGTCCAGCATCGAGTAGATCTCGCCCTGGATGCCGGACGCGCGCTCCGTCGTGTACTGGCTCAGCGTCTGCGCGAAGAACTCCACGTCCAGCGTCGCCTGCATGAGCGCGCCCAGGTCGAACTTGGGCCGCGCCTTGAGGCACTCGAGGAGCTCGCGGCTGATTTGCTCCAGGAGGTACGAGAGCACCTGGTGTGTCATGCTGGGTGCTGTAGTGGAGACCTGCGTGTGGACTAGGACGAGAGTGAGAAGAGCTTCGTAGACGTAGGGCTTGACTTCTGAGGGTTTAGGATGGGCCCATTTGGGGTCGGCTAGGCCGGCGCGGATGATCTTGCGTAGGGCATCGAGGGATGGGCGTGTATACGTCTGGAAGAGGCGGGCGTCGATCTGGCCGAGCACATCCTTAATAGTCTTAGATTCGTCGGTGAGTTTCACGGAGAAGGCGTTCTCGAACTGGCCATTCAGGTTCGGCACAACCTTAGTGCGCAATGCATAAAGGTTGCCGAGCGTTAAGAGCATACGGACGTTCTAGGTTTGACTGTTAGCACTAGTCCTTCTATGGGTGGGAATGAACTCACTCTATCACCAGGGTCGACGGTCCCCGAGCCGATACTCATAAATGACGCTCTATCGGTACCGGGTTCCACCACGGTCAGGTCCACATCGGTAGTCCATTCGTCGTCGGCCTTCTTAATTGCACGCTCCGCATTTTCAACCATTCCGCTAAGCGCTTTATAGAGCGTCGTAACATACTGACTTCTCACCATCTGTAGGAGCTTGGTCGGCGGCGGGAGGACAATATCCCCGGAGCCTGACTTGGCCATGGCCTCCGGGATGTAGAGTATCTTTTGCATTCCAGATAGCAGAGCCCCCTCAAAAGCGGCAAAGCTCGCCGGCATGCGAGTGACATCCCCCATCTCCTTAGCGCGTTTCCAATCCTCGACATACTTAATGTTCTCGGCATCTTTATTCCAAGCGGCGCACAATGCCGTTACGCTCCTCTCTCGCGCAGCACCGACCAGCGTCTTAAGCATCTCCAATTGTTTGGGGTCGCCTTGGCTAACAGGAGCTACGCTCGCCATCTCCGATGCGCCGGAACCGACCAAACTGAGCATCTTAGACAAATAATGGACTCCACTGACTGAGTTGGAGGTTGGTGGCCAGAATGCATATTTCTCCCACGGTTCGCCTCTTTTGGGAGAGGGCGGAGGGAGGTTGTTCGCATCGAAATTGAAACGTGGATCCCTTGTGCTTGTAGATGATACGGGCGTTCCGGGCGAAGGTGGCAAAGGGGAGAAGAGGAGTGAGATATCTTCAGGGGGAGCACCTGCGAAGAATTCAAACACATGTGCACGAATCATATCAACCAACTCAATGGTGCCTTTCTGCAGATCGACGGTTCCTTGCTGTGAAAGCCGATGATGGTCGCGGGATTCGTTATTGTAACCTGTAGGCAAGGACTTCTGCGCTCTTCCGTCGATAAACGACTCCACAGTCTGCCAGAACTCCATAACCTCCCCTAGGATCCCTTGGGCTGACAGGAGGCTTGATAAGAAGGCTAGCATCTTCTCCCACAATTCGATTACATCGGCGGAATCCAACCCAGTAGCTTTACTCTCAACCGACTGCCTGCCGAGGTGTTTCAGATACGAAGCCATCATCTGCGGCGCCGGTTTTTCGCCATTTGCAAGACGACGTCGGAGTACTTCGATCTCGACTTTGGCTCGTTCACCCGCAGACGAGATCTTGCCCTTGAGATAGTCATATCTACTCAAGAGCCATACCCATATCGGGTTGTCATCAACACCAAGTTCCAATAATAAGCCGATTAATTCCATGTGTTGGTCTTGTGGCTGCCCGGCCAGGGATTCGGTCCTGGATACGGTATGGAGCGATGTAAGCTTTCTCCACACGTCGCGTTTGAAGAGCTGAATCTGCTCTTCGACGTCGTACCACATTCGAGCCGCAAGAAGAATTTGGTATGTCTGGGTCTCGCTCGGCGGAGTTGAACCTAGATCCTCAACGAGTTTACGCGCCTCATCCGCAAATCTTCGGGCGCGAATGTACTCTTCCACTAAGGCTTCGTAGTCTTTCCTCTTGATACTGTCGGCAATATTGGAGCTAGCCTCAATGTACTCCTTGTATCGATCAAGTGAGGTTGACACAGTCTTGAGGTTCTCCTCTTTCTCTCGGCCACCAAGGGCGGGGCCCCAAACATCTTCGGCCTTTGCTGCAACGTCCAGCAGGGGCGTCTTAATGCCCATAACTCCATAATCGCTCTCTTTAACAAGTGCATTTTTCTTCCTGGAGTCATTCGGCAGAGGTGATGTCAATGCGCTCGTTCCCACGACACTATTCCTAAAACTACTTTTACTAGCATGTCGTGAATGTCCCCGAGCGCGACCTGGAGACGGAGGCTCGGCCCCTCTGTATTTCATCTCTTTATAGACGTTATCAATCGTAGCCTTAGCTCGTACAAATCTCTCAAAATTGGATTCGACTAGGACCTTCAAGGACGCAGATTTCTGGTCAATCGACTTGGATAGAACATCGAGGCCGCTTAATAGGGATTGGGTATCAGCGGTCGCATGCATCTGGGACAGGAACAGGGCGGGCGAGAAGCTCGTAGAAGACAAGAGGAAGCGATTCCCTATGAACACACTGGTAAGTTTGAAGACATAGGTGATATAATTCTATTGAACATACGTAGGCGGATATCATCTTGAACCGGCACTCCCAGTTGCTTTAGCGTCCTCACAACGCTGTCCGATGTGCCCAATGGATCGGGTTCATCTTTCTGAACCAAGTTGCTCACTCCATTTGCCGACTTCTCGGAACCTTGAACTATGCTTTGCCTGTTGCTGACGGCTCGTTCGAGAGCTTGGTAGCGGGACTTTCTGCGGTTTATCTTCTGCTTCTTCTGCTCTAGTTCGCTATCCGAGTCATCGCTCTTGTTATCCTTCTCCGTAGGCCATTCTGTTGGGAATGGTGTAGATAGCTGGTAGAACTCCAGCACGTTCCTGTCGAAGTCGGCCATATTTCATGTGGTGTTACTACTGTCGTTGCCTTCCGGCAGTAGTATATGGCCACGCGCCGTTTCCTAGGGCCTTCCCATTCGTAGATGTGTATAGGTGTGTAGGTTCCCGGAATTGTCGGTCAGTCGTACTCGCCGCCTTATGCACGCTCCCAGAGCATGCTTCGTCGTTGGTGGTTGTTCAGTAAACGGTAGGATAAATGAAGTGGATGTATGTACATCAGTATCGCGTCCGTGCATTACGCTAATACATGATTGAGCATAGATATGTACCTATGTGTATGCCTATACCCCTGCAATCGATTAGTGGCAGCCACAATGCATGGCATCAACAGGTGGCTCGTGCGTCGACATGTTACGTAGCTTGTCGGCAAATCCGTGGTGAAAAATCAATTTCGGCTCAGCAGCTTGTTGTTATCAGATCTTGCAGATGCAACAGCCGTCCGTCCGATACCACCCGAGCCGCAAAAGCGCTTCTTCGCGAAACCATCCCACGACCCACGACGACCTACTCCCCTACGCCAGCATTTTTTATTCCCTCCAGGAGCCCACGAAGAATACCAATTGCTCCTCACCCTAATCATATATAATGCTGACCATTCGAGCGGTTGCCGCACCTCTGCGGCGCCAATGCCTGGCCACAGCTCCCCGAGCTGCTGCGACTCTAACTTTCCAGGTGGGCGCTTAGTCCAGGCCCAGTCAGACCTTGATGGCACCGTCGCTAACCATTCGCCCATATCCAGAACCGACGATTCTACTCAGACAAGGTCGCCAAGTTCACAGGCACGAAAGGCGCTGATGTATGTGTTACGACCGTTTCGTACGACTTCTAGCATGTGAAATTCTACTAGCGAAAATCACTCAAAAATTGGCATTGGCGCCGGTCGGTCGAAGATATTTATTGGAGGACGGTCACTAATATACTGGGTAATAGGGTCGCTACCCCGTCAGTATTATTGAGGGTGATGGTATCGGACCTGAGATTTCGCAAGCTGTCAAGGACATCTTTGAAGCTGCCAAGGTTCGTTTGACGGCTCCCCGCCAAGCCGAGGTTCTCAATGCTAAAGCTTCATAGACGCCTATTAGTTGGGAGCCAGTTGATGTTACGCCGAAGTTGGTAGACGGAAAGACTACTATCCCCTCCGAAACCATCGAGAGCATCCAAAGAAACAAGGTTGCCCTCAAGGGTCCTCTTGCCGTAGGTCTACGATCGCATATTCCTATGCGCTACTACTAACTAATTCTACAAGACTCCCGTGGGCAAGGGCCATGTCTCTCTCAACCTTACTCTCCGACGAACCTTCAACCTCTTCGCTAACCTACGACCCTGCCGATCCATTGCTGGCTACAAGACACCATATGACAACGTCGACACCGTCCTAATCCGAGAGAACACCGAGGGTGAATACTCTGGTATTGAGCACGTTGTGGTCGATGGTGTGGTTCAGAGCATCAAGCTCATTACCCGCGAGGCTAGCGAGCGTGTGCTGCGATTCGCTTTCCAGCACGCCCAGGAAATTGGCCGCAAGAAGGTTCGCGTCGTTCACAAGGCCACCATCATGAAGATGTCCGACGGTCTCTTCCTAAAGACCGCCCGAGACGTCGCCCAGGACTTCCCCGGTATCGAGTTCGACGCCGAGTTACTAGACAACACCTGCCTGAAGATGGTTACCGACCCCGTTCCATACAACGACAAGGTCCTTGTCATGCCCAATCTGTACGGTGACATTCTTTCCGACATGTGCGCTGGTTTAATTGGTGGTCTTGGTCTTACTCCCTCGGGCAACATCGGTGACGAGTGCTCCATCTTCGAGGCCGTGCACGGCTCCGCGCCGGATATCGCGGGCAAGGGCCTCGCCAACCCCACAGCCCTGCTTCTCAGCTCCATGATGATGTTGAGACACATGGGCCTGACAGAATACGCCGACAAGATCGAGAAGGCTACGTTCGCTACCCTGGCGGAAGGAAAGGCGTTGACGGGCGACCTGGGCGGAAAGGCGAAGACTCACGAGTATGCGGCGGCTATCATTTCCAAGTTGTAGATACCTTCTCATGATCCATAAATCCATCCATCCATAGGGCGTCCATTAGAGGGAGCTGGGTAGTCCCGCTGTAGAGTGTACAACAATGGGAACGAATTTTGCATGATCAAATTCGATCTGTGATCGACGTGGGATGAATCCTATATTGGGTAGAGTCGCGAGCGTGAGACCATTCTCATGGTTACTTCGAACTCGTTCTATAGATTAGGTAAAACACTGATGAGTAAGAATAAGAGTATTTCTACGGGTACCACATTCTCAGCCCGTGTTATTACTTCCACGTCTATCTACACCTGGAAAGGAGGTAATTGGCTTTGAGACATAACAGTACCACCAGCTGGTAAGTCTTCAGCTCAAGACCCCTAACCTAGGGCTTGGCTGGCTCGGCTTACGCCAAGCGTCAGGTACAACTGTTAAACATCCAGCCTAATCGTATATACGAGGATAGAACCGAAGCAAGGCTTCCATACATCTGTATATGTACACACTAGCTTATCCAGGATGTGTGCCGGTCCATGAATGAAGGCTAGTAGCTTGTTGCTTTTTCGCTTGATGTTCAAGACTTGTCCCACGCCGGCTTCCTGTGTATGTGCCAAGCGTCTCAAGATATGTAGGTCTTATCTCGCATGATGATTCTTGCGGTATTTTCTCCAGCGGAAGCGGGTGAGTGCGTTGACGCTGTCTTGGCGAGTCGTGGGGGATGGGGGACGGGGGAAGGGGGAAAGGAATAGGGGTAGGCAGAGAAAATTGATCGAACGATAGAGAAGTAGAGGCGAATGGGACAGATCTCTGTCCTCTGCTTTGCCGAGTCGAAGTGTCGACTTTTCTCCTCATCCGTTCGGCCTATCTCTACCACGACGATGCTTTTCGGTATGATGGATTTTTGTATCGCCACCATGCTGCGCGATGAAACAATAAGATCATGTACGCGCCATTTATTCAGGGCTTGCAAAGACTTGCGTGGGCGAGCGTATCGTGCATGATAGAGCAGGCATCCCGCGTATACCGCAGTGGCAAAATCGGCTGCTCCTGGTAATCTTGCCCTGCAAAGATAGACACGATGCCGGTTTTCGGGCTTCAGGCCGAAACTAAATAACCAAGGAACCACTCATGTAAACACCTGTTTCCTTGCCCATTCACAGGAGGCCCAGGAACATATAGTCCGCGTCAATGGTTATCCCTGAACATCTTGAGACTCTCTGTCAGTGACGTATGTCAGCCCGTCGTGTCGAAGAATATAGTTTCATTCGATATATTAGAGCTTGAGCAACAGTACACAATAGGTATTATATCTCGATGGCTCACCAACGGCATGAGCCGTGCAGCACATATCAGGAGAGAAGTTGATGCGGTTAGGAACAGCCAGCGATACAAATGCTGGTATCACGATCTACGGATCGGGCCACTCGTTCATAGCCTCCCGCGATTGGATTAGGCTCACGGGTGAGGCGTTTGAAACCCACAGAATTGCTGACAACCCAAGCTGCAACCTCTGGCTCCTGTGCCCAACTCGCAGATGCTCGGGGTGTGATCGGGTTGCTATTCTAGGGAAATGCCTCATTGGCACGTACGCACGTTACCACGGACGCCATTCTCACGTATAGGATGACAAAACGGTTCGGGTTGAAAACTACTGCCGCAGATAATAACGCCGTCGTTGGGGGGTATTGGGCTATAATACATGCACCGTCTAGAAGCAATTACAATTTCGACCGAATAGTCTGCTTAAATAATACCACGACCGTGTTCGTCCAATCAGGTCCATTTTACGTTATGCTGGTTATGATGTAGTTGCCCGTCGCGGCCCAGAACACCGGTCTGAGGTAAAAGACACGGGACAATTAATCTACGTGCTTTAGCCTCCTCGACGCCCTCGACGTCTTAATTGGACAACATCGTCAATAAAGGTCCGGGGAGGCAATGTACGTAGTAAGCGACACTTGATTTCTTAGAATAGCGGCCAACTAGAAGCACTCACCGAGATTATTCCTTCCTTTTTTTTCTTCCTCTTGCATAGGTACATACCTTTCCAATTCTCCGCCAGTCCGCAGGCGAACATGCGGGCAAGCTTTGTCGTTGGTTGTTTCAGGGTTGATGCGGTAATACCGCGGAAATGAAAGCCGGCTGCAGATACTCAGGTACGTGCCTAGTCCCGGGGAGGCTAGGCGCCGCCTCGGTTGACAAGCGCGGGCCAATCACGGCGTGCCGGCCGAACCGTTTGGGGAAATGTACTGGCAGGGATTGCGTGTTGGCGCGCCGGGTCCAAGACTTTGTCTCGTGAGATCATTGCCGATTGCGCGCTGGGAATAGTGGATGTAGCAAGCAGATCGACATGTCTCGAGGCTTTTTCTAGAAGAGCGCGACCAAGTAGACGGGAGGCATCAAGCTTCTTGTGTACCTGCCAAGTCGGCTTTCGTGAGCACCCATCAGCACATTCGAGATCAAAAGCAAGATCAGAACAACCCCCTAAGAACCTTCTTTGCGGAGAGTTTGGATAGACAAGCAACTCTCGTGTCGAGATCGGCATTCTATTATTGGACCGCGCGTTTCAGGCCGGTCGCCCAGATAAGTTAAGCATTATTTCGTATAGATTAGTAGAATCCCCTCTGCTGCAGCACCTACGTAAGACACAATGTGTTCTCTTCTAAGATGAAGCCACATGAATAATTGCGATTATCCCGCGCAACCCACGAGAACGTACATACCGCTTGTTAGAGTGGTTACCTTTAAAGGTGTGGGTGTATTATCTCGACCGGTCTTTCTAACAGTCCTCGACAGCTGAGTGTGTAGTACGTGTAGGTTGCATCATGCATAACCCTCACATATGTCGCGTGACAGTTCCGGCAACGCTCATCTTTTGCCCATGACGAGGTGTGGTCATGTACTCAAGTATTATGTACAGTACTATGTACGGGTACGGAGAGCGCAGGCGGTCTGAGCCAGGTGTAACTATTCCCAGAGCCGGCAAATGAAGATCATGAATATCGTCGGGCGCTTGCAAGGATTCAAGGATTTCCCGACGACTTGGGGAGCTTCCTATTCTCGCACCCCCAAACTTGCGACATCCCGATCCCGCCTATCCAGCCACGTATTAACGCCGCAAACTAGTAAGTGGGAGCCAAGCGGAGCCCCAAAGAACCCACACGAGAGGCGAAGAGAGGCTATTTCCGAATCCGTTTGGCTGCGTCTTAGAACAAAATAACTCACCGGCGCGGTTTAGTATCATGATTATTATTACTGGAGATTGCAATTGGCGCGCAGCCGTGTAGATTAGGGGTCCAACCTCGCCAACTGACTAGGCACGTGTGGTAAAGTTGAGCGGGAACCGGCTTCTCCGGTCTCTTTCGCGAGAATTATATATAGCTCTCCCGTCGCCCTTTTTACAACCTCCGTCTTCTTCCACCTCGAGTGCTCTGTAATCAAACACTTCATCAAGACCAATCCCTACTCCCTACTCCCTACTCCCAAGCTCAAAGCTTATTCTTGATCTGTCCTTCCAAGGTTTATACCTACATCTACCTACACTCCACACCGAATTCCTTTACAAGGTCACATCTACCTACCTACCTAGTCAACATGCCTTCCGTAGATATCAAGCAGATCGTCGACACCAAGCCCTTGGCGTTCACCATCAAGACCGGAAATGGTCGATGGAAGTGCCAGATCCACAGCGACAGAGCCGCATAGTGAGCGCTTCCCGTGCATGACATCCTTCGCTCTCTATTACCTAACGACTAACCCATGCACCAGTGAGCGCTCGCGCCTCCGTGCACCAGGAATCGCACGTACCGACTCCGGCCTGTCCACCTCGACGGCCTCGTCGACGAGCTCCGTCGCGAGCAAATCGTCGCACTAAAACATAAATTACATATTTCCTCATCGAGAGGACCACCCCCTGCCGCACCCGTCCACATCCATCCATCCCTCACTCTTTGGGAACACGAGCGCAACGCACGATTGCTAGATTGGTCTTAATCGGTACGGACATACAGGCGGAAAGTTGGGCACCTGACATGCGGCATTATCTGGAAGCGGGAGTTGATCGGCTGGGGCGGGGAGGAAAAAGCTTGTCACATCAGCTTGTGTCACCCCAGCTGCAATATTGAGAGATTCGAAGGGAGTGTGCATATGCGGGATGGATGGGATGAATCCGTGTCCAATTGGACGGGCGCGGTGTTGGGGGGTGCCGGAGCCGCGAATCAACTCTCGATGTGGCCAATGAGTGAAGCCATTCCCCCCAGACCTACATACACCAGAACATACTACACGCACACACACGTGGGCCTTCACCATACCAGCAAAGAAGTAAAAGATGCAAAAAGGAAAAAAAAAAATATACATACACATAAGCGATTGACTTTCCTGGCTTTAGCTACTGGAGTCCGGCTGTCCGAGATTGGTATCCCGCACGGATGACGCCGGAGACTAATTGGTTCCGGGACACGATCTGCGGCGTTTTACTGCATGGTACTTACATAGAGATCAGCGGCGTCGTGTCGCGAACCCGGACTGGGGAGACTGTCGAATAACTATTATAACTATCATTACTATTACTGATCCAACTTACAAATACTCCCACGTGACTGACCCAACTACTTGGAAGCATCTATTTGGTTTGCAAATGAGGCTTAACTGTTTAGGGGTTCACCGAGATTACCGGTCGCCGAATTCGACGTAGTGGGTGGAGAGTATTGTTGGGATGTCCGATACGTGGGTGAGTAAGGATCCTGGCTGCCTGGGCATCTTAACTACGACGAATACCGGTAATCATGATCACAGTTTGAACTTATGTTTATTAGGACGGTCTCTTGACTTGCTTTCCTTCCTAATCAGGTTTTTACTGCTATCAGACATCTACGGCTGGGAGCACATCGCGTTGGCTCAATATTAGCTCTTAAGCTATTTCTCGATTCTCTTAGGAGAGTGTGTGGGTTTGGACTAAGGAGTTCCCATTACCACCGCTTCCGACGATGATGTCAACACCCGCTCTTCCGCCTGAATCGCTGGGAAAACAGCTATTTCCATCCTAGCTATGCCAAGGAAGGGCAAGATGATGGGCTTAGTAGTGGTTACGTGCTGATATGCGGAGGTCGTTAAGGATCACTAGTCGCTTCACACAAGCCGTACATTTAATGAGCCTGTGTGCTAACTAACAAGCTAATCTTCCGTGGAGATATCAACATCAACCTTCTCAACAGACGTGCAACCAGAGTGGCTACTTGACTATACCTTAAGAAGTTATGAAACCGCTTCGACTTCGCCAAACGTCTGTAGCTTTCCTAAGACTTCCCATGAGTAGTATCTTCTACCCGTCTCACATCATCCCTTAGAGGATCTAAACAAGGCCCAATACTGGCTTAGAGTAGTACAGTCGATCATACCTCGATTATGGATAAGATGCCAGTCTTTTCGCACTACCCGCCACCGGAGCCGTCGACCAAGTCCCGAACGAGAAGGTCCTGAATGCTGACCGGAATCCCATGGCTAGTTTCACATTTTTAAAAGGAACAATGTTTAAATCATCGTCATGTGTCCTCTTGCGCTTCCTTCCGCTAATCTCTACTGCCGTGAGCGACCTGGGTCTTTTCTTCGACTGATCAAACCATACAGCACAATTGCAACTAGCACCATTAGTCATCAAATCGTAAATTGGTAAAGATACGCTCACTATTGTCTTCCGCCGCTAGGCATGGCTATGGTATTGCTCGACCGGCACCGTGGCATCGGACAGCACCCGCCGGCGAGCACGACTGAACGGGGTTTCTTGACAAGGACTGCCATGGTTATTGAACATCCGGGCCTCAACAGGGAGTTGGCCGAAAGAATGTGGAGTCGATTTCCTGCATCCATAATCTCATAGTCACCCGCTGCAACTTGCACCGCCCCGGGTCCGTCCTGAAACCTGTGCTTGATAATGGCGTCGAGGAGCGAATAGTCATACTCTGATGGAACAGGGAACTTTCGACCCAAAGCATCCTCGACAATGAGTGGATCCTGAAAGAAATTCCACGTGATATCTGGGGTGGAAGTGATGGAGGTTTGAATTTCAAGGACAACAGCGTATATCTGCTGGCTCGATACACTAGTGGGAATTCTTAGCAGAAGACATCGCCGTTAAATGTAATAAGACGCACCAGACTTTGGCCACCGCCTTCTCGAAAGATTGAAAAGACGCTTTCACTTCCTCGCTTAAGATTTTAAATATATTTTCCAATATGTTTAAATTCTTAAGTACCGCATGGGTTTGGGAGACAACGCTTGTCTGCATGCGGCCGAGAAGCTCGCTCGTGTTCTCAGGCCACTTCTTGATTTGTCCGTGGCTTACATCAGTCTTCTCTGACGCCAGCTGTATCTTTTCAAGTCCATGTTCGGCGAGGAGGATGTTAATCGTACCGATATGGACACTCAAATAAGCGTGTAGCTTTTGTACATCCTCTTTAAGAGCAAGGGGGAATTTGATTTTGTCAATGGCCCCTTTAATTGAGCCCGATCTAGGATGCGCCCCGAGAGACTTGTCATACTTGCGTATTCTAGCTAGGAATACCTCAAGTGGGTGGCGGCAGCTCAAAGCGGCATGCTTTATTGCGTTCAGGCCCTGAGACGTGCCTGTCCCTATCAACTTATCAAGATGAGTAAGCCCAGCCTGCAGGCATTCGAGTTCGCGGACGAGATCTTGTTAATCGGTACGAGAGCCTCCAGTGTCTTTCATATATGAAATAATATCAGCCGCTAACTTGCCCACCGCAAGAAAATCACCAACTGAAAATCCGAACGACATAGTGCAGAGCCGGCGAGGCCAAAGTTGATGGAATAGGTCGGGGCCAGCGTACAGTTTAAGGAAGTAAATGAAGGGCTCAATATTCCACAGGGCTGAACCTGCTCAGCCAACTCCATGGCCACTCCCTAACTTGGGATGCATGCAGGTAGATACACGGAGTTTCCTGTGATTGGCGATAGCTCTAGTACTGACACTGCCACATGACTGACAGCCAGCATTCATGCCCAAGCAGAAGGACGTCAGAGCTAAATGCCATATGTGCGAATAGTACTGTGATATACAGTACACCCGGCGCAATAGAGAATAAAGAGGTGATTAAAATGATGTAGAAATAATAGGTGCTTGCATTTCGAAGATCAAGTCTAGGAATGCTATGGCAGAAGGTTACTGTCCAACGCCGAGCGGCTGTTCGCTGGTAAGCATCACAACGGCGCCAGAGAAAACATTGAGGTCGGAGTCTTGCATATCGGCGAGCGCGTGAACTGAAATTTACCTCCCGAGTTCTTCAGGCGCTGAAGCAAGCGCCGCTCTATATGTTATGTAGAGAAGAGTGGCGGTAGGACTTTAGACAAGCTATCATCGCCCACCTCAGACCTTGGTAAACTGCCGCGGTAGACAGATAATGCGGGCTGAGAGGCGCTGGTACGAATGGCATGTAGAAAGGAGAGAACAGAATAGGTCACATGGATATGTGGGAAACCTATGATAGTGCTACATGTCTTGAGTCTTCGATAGATCTTTGTCGGATCTAGTCAGCTAGTTGTGCTTCTACATCTCGTTGAACGATAAGACTAAAGCACTTCGTACCTCCTCCCACTTTTTATGCGTAAGTCCTCATAATTTTCATAAATACATGGCTCAGTGATAATTGACTTGAGCTGAGCTGAGCCTGGCCGAAAGCAGTAGATCGCACTATACCTGATTAATCGAGCACTCTAACCTTAAAGTACCATGGTACCAATGCGGGGCGTATATAACTTTACCCCACTACCTCATAATGGATGGCGCCGGGCAAACATCGATAGCGAAGGTTAAGTATTCAGATCTCGACATGGTTTTGGAGGGACATCATAGAATGAACTCTAAGACATGCGCCTTTTGTGCTATGACATATTATCCGTGAAGTTAGCTTGCAAGTGGGATTATGGAACTTTGAGGTACATGTAGCTCATTTGTTTGTGGCGAGGCTGCCTCTTGTTCCTAAAGGATGTACACATCCGGTTACAGCTAGTACCGCCCATAGTTAGGCGGACTACGGGGAGCTGACAGTTCCCATCCTCTCGCTTTCCGCCTTAAGCCACATGATGGATCAGTTCATTGGTCTGTAACCACATTACGCAATGAGGCGCTGGGTTTTGAATTGTGTTGAGAGGCCGCGACTGTGCCTTGCCTCGAACCTTGGGGGTACTTACCTCGCCTACACAAACTCTATCTCCTAAAGTAGGAGCGCCTCGTTGCGACTCTTCCGTCGCAGCCATCCAACCCTTTAAGCCTTTCTGCTTCTTCTCCTCCTTTCCCTCTTTCCCTCTTGTACTTGGATTTCTTCTCTCTTTTTGTTTCTTTTCCCTTACTCCATTGTTCAATCGAGCAAACGGCCTGTTAGATTGCAGGCCTCAGCCTTCTTTTGCTATTTGGTTTACGGCTTGAAACATGCCTGTCCCCGTGGTCGCCAAGGGTGAGTAGACCAAAGTCGTTTGTACCTTCATTTACCCCACGTCAATCAATGCGGATCACAAATGTGACTGCCTGCTCAGGCTACTATGGTGACTCGAGAACCAGTGGCGAGTACACGTACGACCAGCAAACTACCAGCGAACCACGCAAGCTATTCTCTCCAACCTTGGAGTTTAGGCACCATTATTCATTTACCAATAACCTCCCCTAGTAGCGGGACACAAAACGGTGTCTCGAGCTACAGCATCCTCTCCTAATCCATCCATTCATTTGCCTTGCTTTCTTGGTTACCTACACAACCTACGTAACTTTCCATCATTTCTATCATGCCTCCTAACCATATTGTCGTCTCAGCTGGCGTTATCGCCCTCTCGGTCGCCGTCGCCGCTGCTGTAGCGGTTTACGAATCGCCCGAGTTGCAGCGTATGGCAAACGATCTTCGCCGCCGAATTGCTATCGCTCTCCGCACTCTTGGTGACAACATCTCCCCTCAAGAACGGGAGAACCTTTTCAATAGACCCGAAGACGCCGAAGGTTTCTTCCGATCGCGAGGTGTGAATTTCGATGGCCAACCGGATGTCGATGCCGACGACGAAACCCGCCGCCGACAGCGAGAAGAAATCCTGTACTGGAATGCCGTGCGAGAAGAGAAGAGGGAAAGGGAACGTAGGGATTCGGAGAAGACCGGGGGTGCAAGATCCCGGGCTTCGACACGAGGCTCTAGTTTCGATGACTTCCTCCGAGCAGATGGCAACGCTGAGAAGGGTACATATGTTTTCCAGACTGGAGCGGAACCCCAGAACAATGAAGGTCTACGACGACGTGGAGACGGAGCTCGAGGCTTGGCCCAGTCCGTCTACACGAACCCCTTCACCGATGAGCACGGAATCGATGAAAACGTTGCCTTTGAGAACAGCTTGATGGATCCCGAAAAGGACGAACTAGAGTCTGATATCTACAGCGCTAGCACAGAGCTCGGCATGAAGACTGATACGCCACAATCCGCAACCCTGTCACCAGAACCTGCTGCCACCGCCCCGCTTGTTCACATTGAGGATCACACGCCAACTACGCAATCAGCGTCAGCCGAGCCTTCCGAACGAGAACTAGGCCCCGATGAATACATGACCGCCGGACAAGACTCTCACGATGCTTACAGCTCGATTCAGGCCTGGGCACATGACGCTTCGACTGCTAGCTTTTATTCGCCACTACCGGTATCCCCTACTACGCCTCTATCCGAGCCGGAACTCATCAGTGAGGGCATGCTGACACCAACGGATTCTGCTTCCCTGGCAGGCTCTGGTGAGGATATTGGTGCTGAGGCTGCATCTGCTAGATCGTGGTCCGAAGGTCGTCCTTACGACGTAATGAGCGACGATGAGGGGATGATGACTCCGGCAAGCTGGACCGAGGTCGGAAGCGTAGTAAGCGAAAGCGATACTGGCGTGGCACAGGCGCACCATTAATATAGATACTACTCTTCTCATTCTTATATCTACGATACCGCAGGTTTCATGGCATTGGCGTCTTGGGCAAGGATTCGGGACATTACTTGGGCAATATGACTAGCATGGAGAAATGGGTCAGGCATCCCTGAATATCGACTTCAATTTAGTGTTTGCAGGTAGAGAGCTTTTTGATTTAGAAAATGTAGTATTGGGTCCTAAATGGGTATCTTACAGCTCGTCTCAACTACCATAAGAGAAAACAAAAAGAGATTGGTCTTATGCGTGCACTTACGTTTCGTCTTGAGCTTACTCCTACTCTATGCCATCATGCTGAGAACCTCTAAACTCCAAAGCCAGTAACACCAGCCGGAATCTACTCATTATTTGCCATCCTCCTTCTTTGGCAGCGTCTTCTTGTAATCCTCAAACAACTGCTCCACCGGCCTCCCCACCAACTCCGTCCAAAAAGCCTTCTCCTCGTACCTCTCCCTCCGCAGCTTCTCGTTGAGCCGGCGCACCGTGCCCGCCCCGAACCGCGTCTCGAGGTACTGCAGGAAGTACGCGGTGCCCTGGTACCCGACGTCCCACTTGGCGGGCGCCTCGTCCGGCTTCCAGTGCGGCGGCGCGAGCTCGCATTGCAGCCGCACCCAGTCCGCCACGCCCTCGATCAGCCCGCCCGGCGCGGCCCCTAGCCCGTTCCACTGGTAGCAGTGCACCAGCTCGTGCACTATGACCCCGGTTATCTCCGCCGTGCGCCGCGATGAGGCGATGCCCGCGATGTACCGCAAGGAGAAGTGGATCTCCTTGTGGTCCGCGTCCAGATCTGTGCCGGTTGTGTAGGCTACGCCGTCCATGTCCCTCAGGATCAGGGTTACGGAGCGGGTTGGTGGCGGGTGGGAAGGTGCTGAAGAGGGGGAGGAGACAGCGGAGGAGGAAGGGTAGAGGTGCTTGTGTATGGAGCAGATGCTGGAGGGGAGCACGGTGGAGGCGTTGACAGAGGAGAGGAAGATGGAGGATCCTTTGTGCCCTATGTCTTGGATGTGCAGGCGGAGGCGTGGAAGGTCGATGGATGATGAGTCCTGCTCCTTTTCTTCTCCTCCCTTTGCTTGGTCCGGTGTGGTTTCATTCTTTGGCCGGCCGGGAAGGGCGGAGGATGTTGGAACTGGTTCCTCGCTCTGGTGAGACATACCGGGCATGAATACAGGCTGAGGCACCGGTGTGGTCTGCGGTGGAAGCATAGACGCTTTAGCCTCCTCCTTGTCTTGTGAGAGGGTGAGATGTATGTGTAAGTTCTCAGCTTCGGATAGGTTGTTCTCGTGGTCGAATTGGCTCATGGGCGATGAGATGGAGAGATATTTGTACTAGTAGAGGAGGCCAGATGAACTAGGTATCTATATCTAGAATCGAAGGGATAGGTAGCTACACAAGTTACACGGTCATGGAAGTCCAACTTGTAAGATCCAATGATATGTTTGTATAGCACGAAGCTGCACGAAAGGTCACTATACTCGTGATAGCGATAAGTCGGATTGGAATTTGTAGGATATTCTGGGTGAATAGGTAAGACACAGCTTGCATAAAGTTCGTCAAAGTTGATAAGATGATGTGATGATGCAAGTGAGGCTCCAAAACCTGTGTTTACTTTGGTCAGCTTCTAATCGGGGTGCCCCTCACCAAATCGTACCGCGGGGCACATTTGGGGGTTCATGTTCCTAGCGGTTCTATGACAGGGGTCAGGTACCCTGGGATGGCACAGGCCTATCATGGATAGGAGGGATCAATTAGTGGCCCTTAGTGGCCCTTAGTTGCTCTACGGGTCCCGCACAGCCCACAGAAGCACTGGCAGGTGCGTGAAGACCCGCTGAACGCCGTTGCGCCGTTGTCGTGGTGCAGAAGTGGCCATTTCCCGCATCAACAAGCTTAAGCGTTATTAGCATTATGACAACAACACCCGAGACGAAAATATCAGGTCGCACCTCGGAATTGCATCCTATATCGTCGCTTCCTACCTTGTTCAATTCGCGTGCGCAATTAGTAAAAGCTGCCATGACTAATACTAATTGTCGCATTTAAAGTGAAATAAGGTCTTGAACCACTACCGCAAAAGTTTCCAGCTGCTACTTGAGACAATCCGATTTTTCTAGATTTGAGCCAAGTTTGTCAATAACACATCACGATCGACGAACCACCCCTATCCACCCAACCCAACTGCGACAACTCGACAACCCAACTTCTTCGCATTCTAGCTCCAACTTTATTGAATAGACGCGATTATACAACTAGGATCTAACGACGCTACTGCCAGATCCTCAATTCGGGATCATGGTCGAAATGCTCTCTGAAGAGCAGGTCGCTGGCTTGCTAGCGATCCTACGAAAAGATGTTTCCATTGACGCGAAAGTTCAACACGTCACCGCCGTTAAGTCAGCTATCAAACATTACAGCGTACCCGATGCCTGCGTTGCGCCGCTCTTCGAAGCCCTTCGGCTCGCCTCAAACTCACAACACTCAGCGCTCGTGAACGCGGGTTTCACGACGCTAAACCACCTTTTAACGCGCATGTCGCTGCAAGAACCCAAGTACCTCTCTAGAGAGGCAAAACAGACTCTGCCACTTATCGTCGAGAAGATGGGCGACCAGAAGGACAAGTTCAGAACATTGGCGATACAAGCAATGGCTACCATGTACATGCAAGTACCGATGGATGCCGAGAGATTCGTGCGCAACACCGCCATGGTTGGGAAGAACCCGAGAGCAAAGGAAGCGGGCATGCAATGGCTACTACAGGTATGCGCGCGATTTAACAATGTGTCGCGACATCTTTTGTTCGACCGCGAATGCTGACATGACATAGATGCACAAGGAACATGGCTTACAATTCCGTTCATACGTACCCACCCTAATGGAGTTGTTAGAGGACGCCGATGGCATGGTTCGAGATGCGGCCAAGAGCACAGTTATAGAACTGTTCAAGTTCGTAAATTCCACCCTATATACATGACACAGAGATACTAATATCAAACTACAGAGATGCGCCGAACGCAGCAAAGTCAGATCTAAAGAAGCAGTTGAAGAACTTCAAAGTGCGACCTGCCATAGAACAAGCCATCGTAAAGGAATTGGCACCAACGTCTACGAGAGCGGACCCAGAATCCAGACCAGGGTCAGCAATGCAGGGGAGACCGAATCTAGCTGCGAGTGTTTCATCCCTTGCCAGCGAACGACCAATAACACCAATGCCGGAGGCAAAGGCGGAGTCAGTCGAGCCCTCATACGTCAATACCCAACGTGAATTGGACGACATCTTCAGAGACATGCACCAATGGTTTGAAGGCAAGGAGACCGAGCAGAATTGGTTGAAGAGAGAGGAGAGCGTCACAAAGTTACGGCGACTCATTGCTGGCAACGTGCCATCCGATTTCCCTGATGCCTTCATCACTGGCTGTCGCGCATTACTTGATGGCATTATCAAGGCCATCATCTCTTTGCGAACCAGCTTATCCAAAGAAGGATGTGCTCTCGTCCAGGACCTGGCCATGACCTTCGGGCCAGGCATCGACCCAATGGTTGAAATTCTCATGCAGACCTTCATCAAACTGTGTGCAGCTACGAAGAAGATAAGCTCCCAATTGGCCAATACTACGGTAGACATTATAATTGGAAGGGCCACGTACAATGCTAGGATCATGCAACACATATGGGGTGCCTGTCAGGATAAGAATGTACAACCGAGGACATACGTCGCAGGCTGGTTGAAGACTCTGCTGAAGAAGGAGGCTCATCACAAGAATCATCTTGAACATGGCGGAGGTCTCGACATGATCGAGAAGTGTATCAAGAAGGGTCTCAACGATGCAAACCCAGGTGTCCGCGAGAAAATGCGCTCGACTTACTGGGCGTATGCTGCCATCTGGCCAGCAAGAGCAGAAGCGTAAGTTTCAATATCACCCCTTTCCAATGTGATTACTAATACATGTACAGAATCATGGACAGCCTAGATTCCACTGCACAGAAGTTGTTGCAGAAAGACCCTAACAATCCAAATTCTCCAAAGAAGTCTGATCCGGCCCCACGGCCAGGACTAGGCCTTTCGAAGAGCACCATGACCAGCTCCAAGCCTTCATTGAGAGAGACAATGATGGCACAGAAGAAGGCTCTAGCTTCAAGGAACCTACCTGCTCGACCGGGATCTGCAATGGCTACAGTCTCACCAGTACGGTCAACATCTAACTCATCCAATATGTCAGCTGCTTCGCATGCAACTGCTACAACAACTCGGACACGTCCGGATACCTCGGCGAAGTCCCACGGTGGTATGTCGGTAGCTCCAATGCGACCTGCCAGGAGAAGACCGGATATTGCGCCTCGGCCAGCTACTGCCGGACCTTATTCCGTTAGGACTCACGATGCACCCTCGAGAGAGCAGACGAGTCCCGTCGACAGCACGAAGTCAAAGGGTGCGACGCCAAAGACAATATCGGGCTCTCCTAGAAGGACAGTCCCGAGAAATCGTCCTGGTCACGTAGCAACTGCTAGTGAATCCAGTGTTCCAACTCCCTCGAAACCAGCGGCAAGTAAGGCTGCCGCTTCTCCGAGGACGAGCCCTGCAAAGCCTAAGCCACAGCCGCAGCTGCATCCACAACTACAGCCGCCCACAAATGATCCCAACCTAAGCAGCCCCGCCAATTCAAACGAGGACTTCACCCTCGTTGTGCCAACAATTGCTCATCTGAAAGAGAGCGTACAGTCTAGTTCACCCAGATCTTCGCCTAAACCCTCCCCCAAGCCTTCTCCCAGAGCGCCAACGGTGGTTGAAGATGCGGATACTACGATTATTTCCAAATCCGCCACCCCAACACCATCCAAATCGCTAAAGGTCTATGAAGACCCCTTTACCGAGGAGGATCAGGCCACACCTCGCCCAACAACTAATGGCATTGCCGAGAGACCGGTACTTGAAGACAGGCCAGTCAATGAGGATGCTGCCAATCTCGCTCAGCCCCCCGCAGAGACGAAAGAGGTGAACGAGACACAAGGTAGTCCTCTTGCCTCCCCCGATAAATCTCGTCAAAACTCCCGTCTCATCGACAGCGGTATTGCTCGGGTGAAGGCGCAGACCCTTGACGTGCATGGCTTCCGCAAGCTGCAGAGTTTGCTCCGCGACAACAAACTCATACTCGAAGACAGCAAGTTCGACAACTTGTTGCTGGGGCTATTTGAATATCTCGAGTCGCCCCTCGAGAACCTTGCCCCCGAGAAGGTCCAAGACGTGAAGGCGCAGATCCTCGCCACCATCAAGCTCCTGCTCAAGAAGTCCCGCGACAGATTCCAACCCCACGTGTCCCGCGGCCTCGAGGCCCTACTCGCCGCGCGCACTCGTTATGACGCGAGAACGCACATTGTGAGCGGGCTGGAGCTGCTAGCCGACGAGCTAGTAACGATCGGCGACGCGGACGAGATCACGGTCACCATGACCAAGAACCTGAGCAAGATGGACATGGACACGTCCGGCCACCGCAGCCTGAGCATGGGCCTCCACGTGCTGAAGGAGCTCGTCGACACGAGGAAGAACTTTGCGCCTAGCGAGAGCGAGATCGCCGGCCTACTCGGCCTTGCGAGCCGGTGCCTCGAGAGCAAGGAGAGCGGCGTGCGCATGGATTCCGTGCAGCTGTGCGTAGCGCTGCACGCGCGGCTGGGCGAGACCAAGTTCTGGGAGAGCATGAGGAGCGTCAAGGATGACCCGAAGAGCCTGATCACGTATTACATCGTGAAGAGGCAGCGGGAGAACGGGGTTGTCGGTGCCTAGAGCCTCGGCGCAGGTTCTGCTTGCTTGCATATACCCTCCATTGTCCTGTCGCAGAAGTACCACCGGGGAAAGGGGGAATATTAGTTGGGCGCTGATGGTGTTCTTGCATTTGTGTTAGGTACTCGGGAGTTTCTTTCGCCATTGTAATACCACCTAGGTAAGGAGTTGGTAGGGTCACCTGTGTGTTTGCCTGGTCGGTGAGGTACCTACTCGGTTGTTACTATACCTGCTTCGGGGGGACATATAAAAAGGAGTGCTTCGTGCCCTTTTGGAATTGGGAAGTGGCGGAAAGGGTAAGGGGGAAAGAAGGGAGAAGAGAGAAAAAGCAGGCATTGCGCGAAAATTAAGATACTGCACATAGGAAGGGGCTCCTGTTTACTGTACACATTTTGTAATGATAGTCGATGGACACATCGCGGCAAGTTGTAGATTCGATGGGATGGAGGATGATACCTAGGGTTAGGCACGGAATTGACTTTGAGCTTAATAGTTGATTATATTACTATGTGAATGACCCGAGAACTACGGGACTGCAGGACGGTGGAATGGAAATCAACGTTGTTCTTATTGAAATTACGTTTTTGCACTGTTTATAGCAAAGGGAATTCTCGGCCATCCTTGCCAAAGGATGGGAGGTGACCGCCCATCCCAAATTGCACAACCCCAGATAGACTCTGAGTGCTCAGAGGCGTACTTTGGACGTTTGTAGGTATATCCTGCAACTTCTGCCTCATTCCGTCGAGGCCTTCTGCGATCGATTTCTGCACCGCTTCGAGTCCTGAGGTCGAAGCCGACTCCCTTCTTGCGAGACATCGTCCAAGGCCGAACATTTTGGGATTGGGTCTCTCCTTTAACATGTCTTCATCTTTTCCAACCTGACTCCCGTCTATCTATGGCTCGACCCGAAAGGCGAAGAGTAATCCATCTTCAAAGTGATTACTCGAATAGAGATATAACAGCCGCCGTCTCATTACCATCCGAATCCCGGTTGGTGCGCACTTAGGTATATCAGTAAGGATGAACTCAAAGATATCGGTGGCAGGGCATGTCGAACACGGAGTACAGGATGCTATATCCTGCAATCTCTGCTAGAACACCATGGGCGATGTTGCTGGTCTTTAATTCGACCGCCAGCTGTCGAATATGCTTAGACCTGATGATCGTCTGCATCCGGTCATACAACGTGACGGGAACTATGTAAGGTATATGATCCATGCGACAATCCTAGCTTATACGATTCTCGGTAAGCACTCGAGGGCCTGCATTGAATGATTCGCCGGCCATAGCCACTGGGCGACTATGCCTTTACAGCATAACTTAAAGAATTTTGAGTCTCGTGTCCTCGAAGGTGGAAGTCGGCCTGATCTCCTCATACCCGAACATCTGTTCATACGGGCCTTATATAAATTGATAATACTGGTAGTTTCTGATCGCTTTCCATCTGTGGAAGTGGATTTACCGTCTTCCAGGAAGATGGGTACGACCTTAGAAGCGACTTAGTCACGATGCCAGTCTGTCTGAGCAGATCTTGCCTCCGAGACAATATTGCCTTTCATTGAGTATCTGATACTTGGCGAGGAACTGATGTTTCCGAAGCAGCCAGCCGTTTGGGGGTGGTCTTGGGTTGAAGTCAGGCGGTATATTTTGCTAGTTGATGGGTTCCATTGCTGTTCGACCTGTTGGACAATGGTCGGCCTCTACTTTCAGTTTGTCCATCATCTGTTGGTATCAATGTTCGAAAGTTACTGTTCTTTTCCTTATATTCCTTGCCTCCCACTCCCTCTGGGACTCTGGTACTGGCTCCGTTTTATCTTATAGCTCTAGGATGTATTGTTGACTAGCTTCATCAACGCCTAATAACTGCCCCCTCACAAAAGTGAAGACAACGTCCCCGTTGTCATTCACAGCAACTTGTCGCGTATGAGCGACATCGAAGCACTCACGCGAGGCGGAGCTCTCCAGTCCCTCTACGTTGGTGATAATTGTAATATGGCGTTGACATCAATGCTTGTATTAGTGACAATAATGTCATGGGCGGAGATAGATAGGTAGTCTCTTTTAAGTCCAAGGATGGAATAAAGGGTTGATGGTAGCCAGCTTGCCACTCTTGAAACAGGAAAATTAGGATGATTGGCAGAAGAAAACGATTGGACAGGAGACTTCTCCCTCTTTTCGATGATAGACTTCTCCAGCAAAAACACAGGATCGATTCTTGTTAGGCCCAGGAGAAGAAGTCGGGCTTTCCTCGATATCTTTGACGATGCTGTCCTGAGCGTTAGCCAGCATGACTCCGACCTGCTTTATGGTCTGGCCGATAGTAGCGTCGATGTTGCCTTTGATGTCATCGCTGACAAGGTTCATGTCGTAGAGCATGTTAGACTGCTTACCCTGAGGGGGAACCTTGTTGTCAGGGTATATTTTGCGCCAGAATGCCGCCTTGACAACATTTCCCGGTGGCTGTAACAACCATCCTAGTCCTGTATCAAGGAGATTTTGCTTTAACACATTTGGCGTGATGCTAAAACCTCTCTTGGCATCACCGTAGACGCGTAGTGCTTCCAGCGTATTGATGTCCAGAAGCTGGAAGATGATGTCATCAGTGACCCTGTCGGGGTCCCATTAGAGAGTGTCGTCTATAACAATGATTATATCGATCTGTTATCGCACTGCCCGGTTCAACGGAATCGAGCTTGGCCCGTTAGTATTGGGAGGGTCATCGCTAGGGTCGACATTGCCGTCGTCTTCACCGCCGAACTAGGGAGCCGCCACAGAGGTCAGGGACTTCGATCTCGTCCTGGGAGGCTTTGTGTCGCGATCCTAGGGCTTTTACTTGAGACTCTAGAGCTTCAAATTCCTTATTCTTTGCTCCAGTCTGTCCAAGCATTGTCATGGTGGTGGCTCGAGCAATTGGCCGGAGTTCTCTCCTTCGCTATGAGGATGTTTGCCGTCGGCTGTCTCGCTTGCTTTATTATGTCGTCTCTTCTGCAGAATTAACAGGTAGTATCATTGCTATCTGTAGCTTTGTTTCATATGACTAGAAGGCAAAGAGGATTATATAGGATAGGTACATATAACTGGCTGTTGAACCAGTTCGCGTAGTGCAGAGGATGAGGAACTAGCGTAAGGAGGTAAACAAAAGGTGAGCAATTTACAGAGCCTGGCTAAGCAGCAGTGGGATAATCAGTGGAATAGGTACCTGCTTTAAAGTTTTGCACCTGGAGTAATAACCACCCGCTCCTTGCTGTAGACTTTAGGTACCTGCAGTGAGAGCATTTTATGTTTTTAGGAGAAAATACTTGCTTAAGAGATCTCTTACGCGACTCGGCTAACAGGAAGAAGCCAACTCTAGCCACTGAAGCCTTACGCGTTTATTCGATCTGTTAGATGTATAACTCGGTATGAAAAAAGTTGATACCCCCCTTCTCATTCATAATTTATACGAATTAGGGGTGTTCATCAACGCCTAGAGACCATGCCGCAACTCCTTTTCTCTAACATAGATACCTTGTAGAGCATCCACGCTGGTTGTTTTTCCTAGGTTACCTTAACAATTCATAAAATATTGTGTGTATATAAATATAATACAGTAATGTTTACCGTATAGATTGAACAACGGACTCGTTACCTTAACATCTTAAATGGCTTTGCTGGACTTACAAGCCTAACAGCTGGATTAGCTCTCGTTCGACAGCAGGTATTTCTATGAAGCACATGAAGAATGGTTCCAATACTTGTTACTGGCTCTGTTTAACGCTAGATACACAGTTGTGAATACCTTAGGTACGCTATGAGTGTTTACCCCTTTGTAGCATCGTCTATTTGTGCGCTATTAGTCATGATGTCTAGGAGCACCATCATCCAGCTTATACGCTTGTTATCAACATCTAAATTACCTTAGTTTCTAGTTACGTACTCTAAGTTAATAAGAATTGAGGACGTTAAGCACCTCTTCTGTTTAAACCTTAAACACATTAATCACGATATTGTGAAATCGTGGCGCATCGCTTGCTACCTTTCAAGACAAGCCAACCATATGTTAACATGAAAGAGGAATTAAGTACTCTAATTTTGTATAACTTGATAACAGCTTGCGAATTATTGTCTTCTCTAAGATAATTGGAGATCCAAAGGAAGTCCAATGTGATTACATTGGACCAGAGCAGTTGTGTTTTATAGCCAAAACCGTTTAACCTACTTGTAACTGTTCATAGAAGTCTATCAGCCATGACCTCATACTTCAATAAGATAACCATTAAATATCAAACAAATTATATCTACTCAAGGCGTTTTTAAGAAACCTGTGGTGGTAGTATTGAAATAATCTTCTATGGACTCTTTAAAGTCACAAGCTTACGAGTAAGAGAGTTAGCAAACCACCAACACATTCAAAAGAGACCAAGGTGATCAATTGCATATTAGATTAATAGTTCTTTTAATATCCACTATGAGTAAACCACCGTTCTATTGGGAGGCGCAATCTTGTCTCAACCGAATAAACAGAAGGCCGCGATAGACTCCCAAAGCGCCAGACTACCCCTAACACGAGACCTCACCAGCCCAAGCCAAAATCCAATGTACAATACCCTAACGACAACCGGAGCCCAACTTGACAACGCCGGAGCATGAAGATGAATGAACCCAGAGACCTACTCCTCCATTGTCTTAGACTCCTGGTTTGCCTGACCTTGAACTCCTAGTGATCGCAATCTCTGCGACAGTAGGCTCTCCGCCACGCCAGTGTTGCCGTTGATCAGGTGAGCGAATGCGTTGCCGCCGTATCCTACATCTCCCTTATTAAGCTTGTCATACCTGCTAATTTGGCCGTCTAAGCCGTTCCAGCTCGATATGTCGCTCGAATTTTGAGTCGTTGGCCGACTAGTTTGAGACGAGTCTGGCGACTGGAGGTCAGCGAAATCAAAGTTGTTGCTCATGTCTAGCGAGTTTCTCGTTCCACCGTGCCTGAGGGGAACAGGTTCAACCGGTACGTTATGTCCGGCAAAGTCGGATAAATAGGACTGATGTGGCACATTTGCAGAAGAGAATCCATTGGCCGCATCATAGGCTTGGTTTGATGCGCCGAAATAGAACCCGGAGCTGCGGCGTCTGAACGCTTTATCAGCAGCTAAAGTAGCACCAGGCCCCGTACCCGCTGATATGGGAGGGTGCATCACCCTTATCGGTTTGTAGCTAGTAAACCTAGGCTCGGGCAGGGTGATCTCGTTCCGAAGCTTCTCTTTTCCATCGGGGACACGGTTTGCGAAGACAACTCTAATGCTCTTGTACAGATAATACCGACCTCTCGAAGGACAGCATATATGCAGATGAACAAGGTATCTGAGAATTGGGCGGTCTGCTGTCCCACTGTCATTCGTTTGAGGCATATTCTCAATGATCGGGCCGGCCGAGTAGCTTCGTTGCCGGATGAAAGTTTTGGTGCCGGGCTCCATCCCCGCTAGATCGTACGGGACTAAGAATAGCTTGACAGCTGTTTTATTGGGATTTTTTATGATGATCTGGATTTGTCCCTTTTCGGGAATCCGATAGCTTCCACCCGGGGGTGCTCTGGGAGAACCTGACCTACGTTTGGGTCGTTGAGTTCTGCGAGAATCGCGCTCTAGTAGGTCCGTAGTACGATTCGTTTCCATCCCGTCGTCTTCTGCTGCCATCCGCTCCAAGACGCGACTTTGCATCTTGCGTTTTGACCTCGCGTCCTCTTCCTGATTTGGAAGACCGTTTTCTAAGTCAATCTGACCAACGTATGGACTTGGACCATCTTCTACCTTAGAACGACCGTGAGAGGAGCTAGCATAACTATAAAACACGGCAGGGAAAGGTAACGTCACGTGCGGTGGACATCGGAGGCTTGATTTGCACTTACCCAGCCCAAGTACACCAATCTGGGCTAAGAAATCAAGAGGTTTTGAAGGAGTTGTTGACATTCGTCCACGTAAGATACTTTCCTCATAAGATCCTACCATGGATGCATGTTGGAGTGGCGATACGTCGGAGCTGTATGACGGACGTCTTGACCGGAAGAGCGCTGGAGTTTGAGGCGAAGATGAAGTCGTAGGAAAATTAGGGAAATTAGGAGTTGAAGCAAGAGATCGCCGTGGTTGGTGTGCTTGATAGGGAAACGACCTCTCTTGGCGCAGATGGGGTGGTTGTATTGGTGACGGGCTGTGAATGGTACCATAGGAAGCTGACATTAAGGTATGTCGGCGTGGATTTCGAGAGAGGCTTGAGCCGATATCAATGCCATCCATGGGTGAGGTCAAATCGATATCATCATTGCTCTCTGACTGGACTAGAGGACTAGTGGGTGGCTTGTAGACGAAGCTCGAGGAGATAGAGGAAGATAACGGAGAATATCTTGCAGGTGTCTGATCTGGTCTCTTTCCCAATATCTCCCGCCTGCCGAACGAGAAAGGCGTAAAGTCCCTTGGAGGCGACGTAGCTAACCATGAGTCACCAATGTCACCAAAGCCCTGGTTTTCTTGAGCCTGCGGATGAGATTGTGCAGGACTAGCATCACAGGATGATTCGTCTTGGGTAAAATCGCCGCTATGGAGAGCTGAACGTGGGCGCTCGATACTCAATCCCTCTTGCTGTCTCCTCTCATCATCCGACTCGACGCCCCGTTTCTCCGGTGTTATCGTAGCTGGAGGCAGCAGAGTTGGTGAAGCCGCATTCGATTGTTTCGGGCTGCGCGTGGGGGATACTGGCTGTTGACCCCATATCGATTCGAACTGATGACCAGCCATGACGTTAGTTATTTGGATATCCCGAGTTTCCCTCGAGGTGGGAGAGGGGCTACGAACATGTCGGCTCGGTTTCCAAGTAGGGCTCTCGCCTCTCTTTAACCGTTCGATTAGTTCAGATCGATCGGAGCACTCTGTCGGGGGATTCCGTTCTGGTGTTCGAGGCGCTGGGCTGTCTGGAATTGGACCCTCACACAATTCAGTGCTAATGCTTTCCTCCGATTGTTTCCTTCGTAAGCCGCCATCACGTTGAAATTGGGGTGGTGGTGATGCCATGGCTGATGTCGATGGTCGCTCCGCGGATTCCCTCCGCTCTAGATCTACCTGGAATATGGGCATCGTACATCCGGCTGTCGGGCTAGAGCTTCGTGAACAGTAATTATTATAAGCATTCAAACATGATCAAGGTGTCAAGGTGGTTCGGATGTTTTAATTTCCCCTGTGAAGAGATGGGACGGTGTCAGGAACTGACTCGTCGTGCTCGCCTCATTGACTCACAAGACAGGGAGATTTGAAACGAAATAGCAGGGGTCTATCTTGTTTAACAAAGGCAGGGCTGGCCGGAAGGGCCTGAGTTGGATTGATCTAGATATTTACAAGGTGCCTTCGATGTTAATTTGGGACTTGAGAGACAGCTAAATGGAAGTTGAGAGGTCGAAGAAAGACCTATTACCATGAGACAGGTGTAAGAGGTTGCAAGGTAGGATCGCTTTGGTCACCCGGACTTTCCACACCTATCAAACTGGTGACTACAGTGCTTTTTAGTAAGTCCAGCGTCATAATTAGTGCCTATTTATTGCACCCGTTTGGGCTAAAGGATGGCCAAGTTTGGGGCGGTATCGGCAAGGGTGAGCGGTGACAAGGGTGACAAGGGTCGCTGGCTCACGTTGTACACCCGGAAAGAGCTTAGACTTGGCAGCTTCGGTCCCGCTGGTCCCGCTTCGTTAGGTAGGTCCATCCAGGTACGGGCAGCTGACAGCACAGTATTCTGCATAGTAGGTACATCCAGATCCATTGATCGATGCAAAAGCTTTTTTTTTTAATCCACTGAAGCTTATCGATACCAACCTACCTCATACTCAATACGCTCTCAAGGGAGAGTCGAGTTTATGCATACGTGTAACTTGACATACTGTGAATTCGAGAAAGTCGGAACCTACTTACTAGGTGTATTCCATAGCCTGGGAGTCACAATTCAAAACACGTCACTTGTTGACAATGGCACCGAAAAGGCCCCTCGAATCCGACGGCGCAGCCACTCCAGCAGCGAAAAAGCTTCGTAAGGGTTTTCGGGTAGGACCACAAAACTTGCCAGATGGACCGTGGAAGAGGAAAGGTTTGTTTGTACCAACTCTATAAAAAATCTCTTCGGATCGCCGAGTAACTAACATTTACGCGCTCTAAGTGGATAAAATAAAAAAGGATCTCATCCACAAAGCAAAGGTCAAGAAGGCCTACAAGAAGATAAAAGCTGCTGAACAAGCATCTTCTAAGCCTGAGATTACAACGACGGAAACTGCCGAAAATGCAGGAGAAGCGCCTCCGTCGCCTGAGATTCACCCCGAGAGGCAGGCGATGCTAGACCAGGATGAGGAGCAAGCAGACGCTTCCCCGCCGCCACCGTCAGGAGACCATCACGTGCGTCGGCGGAAGCAGAAGCCGCGAAAGCCCGGCTACTTTGACAAAGCAGTAGCCGATGCGGAGCACAAGAAGGCCGAGGCTGAAGCGCGCGCTCAGGAGATCGAGAAGCGGAATGCGGAACGGCAGCGCAAGATCGAAGAACGGGAAAGGTTCAGGAAGGCCATGGCGAAGGCCATGGCGAAGGCACGGACCCCTGGACGAGATGGAAAGCGCAAGTTAGGGAGGGAGAGCGGCCTGTTATTGGAAAAGGTGAAGAAGATGGTCGGAGATGCGAAATGAGCGAGAGAACATTCCTAGCAGTGGGACGGTCTCGCTGAATGAATGCGCCCAATATTCAGCTGAAATGATGCTACCACCAAGATGCGCTGCAGCTGAATTCGGACTGCAAATAGGGCCAGGGCCAGGACAACATCTGGCAGTACGTGGATGGTCACGGTTGATCGTCCGCTTCACTCCTATCATCGCCGAAAGAACGAGGACAGGCGTCTCAGACCATGGACGCTGAGTGTGAATATTACCAAGCTATTTCGGTATGCTTCACTTTTTACGGCCCCGTCCGCTAGCCTTTCGAGCTGACAACTTCATATAAAGTCAAGATCATGAGAGGCTTTATTTAATTTATTAATACATTATTATATTAATACGAATACTTTCGATCTGGAAGTTCAGGTCTGAGACGTGGCGTAGGGACTGGAAGCTCATATGTCCAATCCACATCCTCCGCAGGTAGTTCTTCCCTCGCCGTACCATGAATCTCTATAGCTTCTACTGGCGTAGGCGACGATATCATTGTTCCCGGCGTGGTCGACCGCATTCGGGGCGAATCCTTCGGCCAGGGTTCGGGTCTGTATTCGTTCAACGTCTCTGCCACCACCGTGCTTTGGCGACGGCGACGGCGCCATCGGACCACTAAGAACACGAGGGTGCTTGTGATACTAAGTACCGCTACTCCTCCAACAGTGCTTCCAACAATAACACTAGTCTTTACTCGGGAGCCGTCCGTGGAGCTATCTGTTGAAGAGGAGTTCCCGGGCGCGCTATATGTATCTGAAGTGTTATTAAGAATAAGTCCTTTCAGGTCATCACACCAAGCCACTGTATCCATGCCTCCATTTGCATACCAATCAGACACAACAGCCGGGCTCTCATAATTCGATGCAGTCGGGTCGTACGAATCCACCCATTTCATCTCAGTCATGTCGTAAACACCAAGTCCCTGTTTCCATGGATCAGGTGTCATCGTGGGATCACGAAGGAATTGTCCGCCGTCAACTCCTCCGTAACTCAGCATCTGCCTTTTACCTCTGCCCACTACCGCGCAACCATGGTCGGCACGCGGCGTACCAGGAGAATGCGCATCGAAAAAGTTGAATCCGGGCAAGGATAATACATGCACATCGGAAGACGTGCCGTCTATTTGGTCCGAGTTGCCGCCGTATATGAATCTAAGAATGATTAGGTAGTCAGTAATAGCTCACTATATATTCCCGGCTAGCTTCGTCGCTTATAGGTAGGATCCTTACATCTCATATGTGTTGTTAGGTCCCTGAACCCCGACACTACACGCTCGTTCAACCACCGGCGGCCGTTCTCCAGTTGTCGGTTGCCTATACCACTTCCCTGTTACCGGATCGTGTAAATACACTACGTTCCAAGTGGGTTCTACAATGCTGTGATCTGTAGCGTCGACGGGGGTTTCGGCACCACCAAGGAAGAGCAATAATCCATTGGGTCCAAAGGGTACGTATTCAGCACGGGCGTTCAAGCTTGTGCCGTATCCTCCATATTGGCCAACGGTGGAAGTGTTAGTCCATCGACCGCTATCGAAGTTATACGATACGAGGTCCGTCAAAGCGTATCCTGGGTAATCCTTTTGAACCAAGCTGTCGGTCATAGATGTGGCTTGGCCACCCAATGCATAGCCCACGTGGGCGGACTGCGTGAAGGCCGCGCCAACTGGCCGCCGAAGCTGTGAGAAATCGCGGAAATCTCCCTGCGGAACTTGTGACCACGTCCCGCCTCCTGTGCCGTCTGCATTAAACAGCCATTGCTCATTCGTGGGCGGCGGATCGGACCCCAATGCCATGCCGGCCCAGGTATAGAGGGCACCAGCGCCATTGGAGGGATCAGACCAATAAATCTGCTGGCTGAGGAGGGGTGCTGTCTTGGAAATCGACCGAAAAATGGCAGTGTCGTTCGTCCACGATTCGTTTAGTCTCAAGGAAAGTGTTGAGTTTACTGCTCGTCTATTAGTGAAGCTATTCTACTGCCTTGGCGTAAATAGATATACCGGGGTATGAAGGGTAGATTTGATCCGATTGAGTGCTATTCGAATCGGTCCCGTTGCTCCGTTGGGACAAAACGCCGCCGTCTATGTAGAGGTAATCGCCAAACACCACGACTAGATCTAGATGTTAGACCAGAATTCCTCTCTTGGGATATTGCACATGGCCTGACCTGAGGGATATCTGTGTCGGATGAAGTTGTCGGGACCAGGGTTATCGACGCCGCGTCGAGTGAGGCCATATCCGTCGACCAAGCCGCCTCCCCTTCCCGAATATCCCAATACCGCGAGCAGCAGCACAAAAGGCGCGCACAAGCCCTTCATCGGGGCGGTTTGGGCATTTCAGGATGAAAGATTAAACATTATGAGGGGCACAACCGAGAATATAGTAATCTGGGGGTCTCGAAGGAAGAAAATGGCAACTTGCAGGATTCCTTCGGCTCGCTGGTGTGGCAAACAAATCTTCATCGCAGGGCACAACGGCACCGGCGGATCGTCTGTATGTAATGCCCTGCAATCGTAAAGCCCTGAATTGCCCCGACTGACTGGCCGACTACGTCTACGTTTTAACAGTAAACTGCTACCCACGGGAGCAACAAGAAGCAGCAGAAATGCTTCCCAACCCCCAAGGGTTGCCGCCGCCTTATAAATGAGAAGTGAGATCTGAGCTGCCCAACAACAGCAACAGCACGGCGACGGCCTGCAATGGAACAGGGGGGCTGCTATCGGATCAGGTACCTTGGCCGTCACAATCCGGTACCGTAGGAGCGCATATCTCGATTCCTGGCGCAGCTCACCAATCAGAGCCGTCGCTGGAGCCACCATCAACTAAAACATCAAGTTTATCAAAGCCTCTCCAACGGCATGGCTGCGGCGCTGCCCAAATTCGACGAATACCAAGACATCTTTCAGCATTATTCGCTCGCTATATCACCCCCTCGTGGCACCCGAGCTAGCGCTCCCCGAGCACAAAGTTGTGTGCGTGTGTGTCGGTATGCATGTAATAAGCCCAGCCAGGGACCCAAAGGCAACCCGTGGGGTTGTGAAGAAGCAGGCTGCCGGCCATCTGTTGGCGTACTAAGCTGCTTTGGGACTAACATCAGCTCTTTAATTTGATCCTTCGGCTCGGAATCGATCGAGAGGGGATCGTTTTTCCAGGGACGCTTTATGGTACAGCGGCCTCCTCTGCAATTACCTATGCGAGACTCGTCACTAACACTTACATTTATGACACCAACAGACCTGCTCTCTTACTATAAAATGTCTATAATTCATGCTCCAATCAGCAGATCAGCGGATCAGCAGCGGAAGAACTAACACGGTTTCTATTGAAAGAAGCTATGACAAGAGAGAGAGAGAGAGATCTACTATAAGCAGATAAATCAGAGAGCTATCACATCCATCCGTGCTCAAACTCAACGGCGACTTAATTTAGCACACCCGCGTTAGCTCTGTAGGTGATTAGCGCTGGAGCTCTGGATTCACGATTCAGGCCAGGGGTAAGCAAAAACGCATTTGATCCCGGGCGCATGGCGACGACGATCCACAGCCATAAGCAGCCCTGCCGCGTGTACTTGATCGCCGTAGTGTTCATTTGCTATCGCACACGCGGAACATTAATCGCATCGGCATATTAAAAGCTGCTAGGATTATTCACCATTACACCTAAAACCATGTTCCATCTCGGCCAAAAAGATACTGTCTATCAAGATGTAGCTATCGCGCCCATCGAAAACGTGATTCAGCCCTTTTTTTCAGCTTATAGGGTATTCCGGCCGCACATCGCAGATGGGGACGGGTAAGATTGCGGAAACGAGGAACAGGAAGGTTGCGCTTCTCAGCCCGTCTAGACCGAGCTGTTTGGGGGATGGGGGGCCCCTACCATACGCCACATGCATGTCAGACGGAGGCTTACTTAGCTACAGCCCTCCCACGTTTTTTTTTGTCATCGCCTAGCCTATGGCGCAGACGCCATGGATGATGGAGCTGGTTTCGGTGTTTGGTCCTATTCGTCTTGTTAGCCTGTCTGGGTAACCTGAGAGTCCAAAGTAGCTCTCTCGTCCGGTCTCCCTTCGTGGATGCGAGGGCGGCTGCAGTCAGGGTTATTAATCGGTAGACGCTGTGTAAGTAGCTGTTTGTGTCACTCAGCGGCGGCAATATTTCCAATTGGTGTGATGTGCTATAAACCATGCTGTGTTCGAATAAGTGGTGTTTACACAATGTCCTACATCCTCAGGACTTCCAGTATTAATTATCTACGATGTAAGGCAACTCACGATGCCCTTCGGTGCAACGTAGGCAACGTAGCCCTTACCGCTCTAATCTTCCTATTACCCTAACCTAGTCTCGAGGCGAAATTATATTCATATTGATGGGCTTCAAAACCAAAGTCTCCCCTATTCCATCTGTATTTTAATCATTATGAGGTTGTAATACGTCTTACAAATAGCTATTATCAATGTTAGGCAAATCGCCCTCGTCGACCAACAGGTAGTCTTCTTTATACATGTAGGATAGTTATATACATCTAAACCTAGGCCACGAAGACTTCATTCTCCACCAAAGCTTTCACTTCAGAGATTAAAATCGAGGTTTACTATCTGTAGCTAAGCCGCAATATGAGCAGCTTGTAGGTAAATATGGTATACTGTATATGATATATACGAGAACCACAGTCCATGTTCCCATTTACACGTACAATATAAGACACAAGCTCCACTTAAGCACCCACCTGAGCTTCTCACAGCCCCCATACACTGTGTACTATCCGGCTCATAACCGAATTGTTCTATATCAGGCGATGTTAGTCGAGAAACAGAGCCTTAAATGACCAATAATAAGCGCTAGCAGCCCATTCAGCTCCAACCCGGTCCTAGGAGTTAGCCTATTCGAGTTCTCCATATGGATAATCGCCGACTTAACGAGAGCGAGGATAGCCCGCATATGGTAAGATGAGGCGCTTGAAGTTAGCTACGTAAGAGGCGGATATGTCCCTAAGGTGCCAAGGGAAACGGTCGTCTCTCATCAATGGCTCTCTGCTTCTCTAGGTGGTATGGTCTACCTTGTATTCTACTGTAGTTTGGAAAGGCTAGGAACGTTCTACAAAAGAGGCACAGGTTGTAGTATCCCACCTGCTAAGTCGGTTTAGGACTTGATCAAACTACCAATCTCTGCTATAGGGGCGCGTCACATTTCCGAGTTTCACTCACACACTTAGAAGGTCAGATAGATAGTGCAAATGGATTACCCCATAGACCGGTTCATGAACACGGGCGTAGCAGCTCTTCTATGAATGTAGGAAGGCGGCAGTCGCTACACTTTCACGCGCCAAATAACACCATTCAACTGGGAAGACCAGGAAATGGATCTCAATTCATCGCCTGTCTGTCCTGCCTAAGTAAACGTCTGTTGAGCTTACTATTTAGGTAAACATCATGTGCGGAATAGTATGGGGAATATGGCCATTCCCTTGCAAGTCTGTAGTCTCCTGACCTCCTCTCGGGCTCTTCCCTCTTCTCCCTTCACATTCTCCTTCTCCGCCTCCTCCGCAAAGTCAGTCCATCATAAGAAACGGCCAAGATTCCTCAACTCGGTCGTCCAGCCGTGAAGCCCCCCCCCCCCCTTTTCGGTGAAAAGGAGAAGCATGAGGAAATCCCTCTCGTTCGGAAATGAAAAAATTCGCAATGCTCTCAAGGATATCATTAAATTTCCTACCGTGAAGACAGAAAATCGCCGCCGGGACACCTCCTCGAATGGAAAAAGAAAAGAAACAGCCGAAACAAATCCAATGACTAGTCTGGAAGTAGCCGTATCTATAAATACTAGACACGACTGCTTCAAAACCAAATCATATGGCCATGATATGATCTCTGCAAAACTCCGGGCGTACAACTGAATGCTGTTGACTTCTGCGTAACTTAAGGGAAACTAACGGGCTCTTCTCTCTTCTCTTTTTGCGTTATATGTACAGGGATTGCGATACTCGTAAAGGTTGACGGGGTCAGGAGCCGGGAAGTCGGCTAAAACTAAGTGAAGATGTTGTGGGTATTCTCGATAATGAACTGCACAGCGAGATTCTTAGCGTGCATATCCGTCATTTCTCGCTCGATATTGTGGTCTCTCATGATGGTCGGTGCGAAGACCACGGCGAGGTTCTTAGGCGTCATCTATTCAATCGTTAGCCGGCTGGACTTGGTGTAGACCAGCATATTACTCACAAGGTTCTCCTTCTCGCGCTCGGCGACGCGATGAAGATGGAACATTAAGAACTCGAGACAGTCTCTATGTTGCTGCGGCAGTTGCTTAAATACATTCTGCAAGTGTGTGCACTTTTCCTCGTCGCCCGTGATCGCTAGTTAAGTTAGTATTGGCCAATATCAAGCATATTTGTTCACTGGGTACTCACTATTCGTTTCGAGAATGCGATCATAGACATCGAACGTTAGTAACGGCGTAGGTAATTTCCTGAAATACTGTTTCAGCACGCTCGTCACCGCGGTGATGTCAATGTCCGGGTCTGAGATGTCAAAGTTCTCATTCTTGTCGAATCCTTCCTGAATGGCCTTGGTTTGCGAGTTTCCGCCAGTCTTGCGGTAGATACCTTCCATATCCATGCCCCTGAGCTCGACTTCTTCAATACAGCGGGTCACAACGCAGGGAATTTGGCGGCGTTCGAAGTCAGCTCTTTCTGCTAATTCAGATCCAAACAGAACCGATGGTGCCTCTGCGGCTGCCGGTGCGGGAATGCTTGCAGATGTCGCACTCTTCGGCATTGTCTGCGCTTTCTTGAAGCCAAAGAAACCTTGACGACCGCCATCAGGAGGTTGACGGTTTTGGCCGTTTACATTCATAGGCGTATGCGGGGCCGGTGCCTCAACCTGCTGAACAGTCATGTTGTAAGGAAGACCAATGTTCTCACCCGCCATGCCTACGTGACGCTCACGCTCCGGCTGTTGGAAGGCAACGACTGTACGGTTGACGCCTTTGGCAATGTTTTGGGCCATAGCCTTTGATCCCTTCTTCCAGTTGAACTTCTTCACCTGGCCCTTTCCAATCTTGACTACAGTTGGTCCGGCTTCGAGGATCGGTTCTTCTTGGTCGACGGCAAGGACCGAGCCGCCGGCCTGAATGCTAGAGCTATCTAAGCTTACCGAGTTGTTCGATGTGCCCTTGTGCTGGCTGTATATTCCAAGTCCGTTGGGAGGAGACTTCGGGTCCGAGTGATTCTTAAATCGCTCTTGGATTTGATTCGTGAGGTCGTTGTTCAAGTCGGCCAACTGTGCGTTCTTAGAAACCAGTTGTTCAAATTCCACTCGAGCACGATCCCTCTCCGCAATCGCCCGGTTCTTCTCTTCGACAAGCTCGTCTCTCTCGGTATGAAGCTGCTCCAAGCTGGCTGACATAGATTGCTTCAGCTTCTCGAGCTTCTGGACAAAATCCTTCAGTGCAGACTCCTCAAGTTCACGGGGATCGATAGGTCGCTTAGTTTCCTTGGCTCTCTCCACGTATCCAGCAAGAACTTCTAACTGACGAATCATAATCTCAGTTTGGGTATCCAACACCGACACAGTCTTGCGCTTCTCCTCTAGCTTCTGGTTGAGATTCTTCAAATCTTTTTCGTTGCTGAATTGACGCTCTAACTCTGCGACCCTTTGCTCAGAATTTCGTAGACGATGTTTCAAGAGGATTGGGTCATCTTGCGGATTGATCGATAGGGGGCTAGTAATATCGTGGGCGTTGCCATTCACTGTATCTTCTGCTATAGGTGTCTTTGGCCAGCGAGGTGATGTGGTTGTGCGAGTCGTTTCGCTGGCGCTTCGTGTATGGCCAACGCGAGGAAGATTGTTGCTGGATTCAGTGCTGTTCGTTCGCCCGTGGCGCACTGCATTTGAAACCCGGCGAAGAATCGAAGACGAGCCCTCGTCCGTCCCTAGGATACGAGCCATGTCTTCATCCATACTGAAGTCACCACCTGCACTCCACCTGGGTAATTTGGGCGATGTCTTAGGTTCACCTGCTGAGCTGACCGACTCCTGGCCCGCACTCTGGGTGGGTGGAGCGGGCGGTGCCCTGGGAGTCATGTATGGATCGCTCGTTTTGTGCTCGTTCATCGGGGGTCGTGATGCTGCGCCATTCACTAAAAAGAGCTGTCAGTCAATAGCAAATACAGATATTTCTGCAAGTACTCACCGTTCCTGGTAGCTGTTGCTGGAAGTTCCTTTCTGGTAATGGGTTTCGCATTGTTGCTAACCGATGTGGCCAAAGACTCATTGGAACGCACTTCATCATCGTCTTTGAGGCGAGACTCTTGCGAACTGCGCGGAGTACCTGTCTTATCGCTTGCATGTAGATGTTGGGGGGACTCAGTTACAGATTGATTAGAGAAGCCATCCTTGTCCTTTCGACCAGAGCTGCTGCTACTGCCACTGGTCCTGGAACTAACAGAATCCTGAACCGCATTCGACTGGGAATTCGTTCGGGAGTTAGACTTCTTACTCTTAGGCGCTTCCTGCAACTTGAAATCATCTGAAGGGTGAGATCTTCCATTGGTCTTCTGAGAGCGGTCTTCCGGCGTAGCAGGGGATGGTTTTGAAGGTGCGTTTTTATCGCCCCTGTTAGACTTGGAGAGCTTCCTGCCCAAGTCTCTTGGAGGGGGGTTCTCGTAGTCGAACGAAGATTGTCTACCCTTCTCCTGGAAAGCAATATGAGGTGTAGATGACTGGGAGACGTCCCTTCGATCCGATCCGGCCGCTGGCTTCGAGAGACTAAAATAGTCCTTTTCCTTCGGCTTCTTATTCGTCTCGTTGAGAGCTTCTGACGTCGATCTCGGCGTTGCGGACGGCACAGGGCTCGGATCTAAGGCCACGGGAATGAAAAAGCTTTGGTCGTCAGTGGTGTTATTGCTCGTCAGGTCGCTACCCGAAAAGATCGACGAGTTTCGATTGTTGCGATAAGTCTGCGAAGGCAGTAAGGTTTCGTCTCTTCGAGTGTGATCAGTCGTTCGTTCGGGCGATCGAGCTGGTCTCGAACTGCTTCTCGACGAATCGTTGCGAGGGTAGGCAGGTCGTGGTCGTGGGGAAAGTTCAGTAGGAGTATCAGACTCGGGGTCGACTCTGTCGTTAGAAAAGGCGTTGGGAGGTATGGCGTTAGGTGGAAGTGCTGGGAGAGATTTGTCTACGATCGAGGGAGACGAATCTTTTTCGCGCGCCTTGGCCTGGGCAGCAGCCTTCGACTTCTTCCTACGCCGCGCCATTAGAGACTCGTGACAGTTCATGCAAAAGATCCCTTGAGAGGTTCTAGCATATCGCAAGTTCTCAATCTTTCTTTTGCAATTCCTGCATCGAAAGCAAGCGGCACAGAAAGCTTGGTCACCCGTCAATATTGCGAGGTCCTCAATTTTGTCGCCACATGCGCTACAGCTGTATGTGCAGTTGTTGCATATAAGCGAACCATCGCCGAGCAACAAGAGGTTCGCATCGGAATCGAGGAGGGTACCGCAAGTATTGCATCGGAAACAATTGAGATGCCATCGGTTGCCCGCTACAGCAAGGTTAGAAGGTAATTGGCCATATCAATATAGGTTTTTATGCGAAAAACAAGAGAAAACGGTACGAGGGTTTACAATATTAACATACCTAATTCAAATGCTTTTCCCTCTTCAAGGATCTGGATTGCAGATATAGTTTAGTGACGACAATTCTCAATATATAGTAACGTCTTCCTCTTACCTCTCCACATCCTTTGCAAGGGAACACATCGTCACTGTCTAATGGACTGTCCGTGTATTCCTCCATGATTGCTGTCGATATTCCAAGTAACCAAACCGAATTTGTATGTACGCAAGACGACTAAATCGGGCCAATAGGTGATCGAAGACTTTCCTAGCTTTGAGTAGAAAGGTGTATATGCCTTAGGTTCGGCGCGTCATGAAAGGCGATCGAGGTGGCACTACCGCAACATCGACGTTGTGACTTGGCAAACTCAGTATCGACGACTAGGTCAGAGCCCGAAATAGTAGCAGACAAAAGAATCCGCCGGGCGTCTAAGTGGATTTCTGGGCCGTGCTGCTCAGAAAGTTTTGAGCGTAATTTTGTCGGCGATTTGGATTGTCGGGACTGCAGAGAAATCGGCGGTCGAGGCAGTCTGACGAAATCGGGCGGGACGGCGATGGAAGAAATTGAGTAGAAGGGAAAAAGAGCGGACCCGAGCAGCAGGTAACGAAGCCTTGTAGGGCGCTACGGTGTACTGCGAGCAATGATCTGGTATGTGGTTTGCGAGTCGGTAAGGAAGGCTCAGGATAGTGGCGAGCCACAAGGCGAGACACAGGAGTGAGACGGGTGAAACTAAAGCCCACTTAGATGCCACCCACGGGCCCTATGATGAACAGAATCAGGATCAGGAACAAGATTAGGGTCAGGAACAGGAACAGGGAAGAACAATCTTCGGTTGTTTGTTCTTAATGGGAAAGAATCCGAATGGAGACTGGAGAAGCTCAGGTCAATTACCTGTGTAGGAGAGCAATCAATTCAAGTCAATGAACGACAATGCTGGAGTGATAAAGTTCGGGGCACGGGAAAGGGGGGAATCACACACCCAAGACTGGACTTGGAGGGGATACAGGTGTGTGGATGGATCCCAGCCTGGTGCAAGTCGTCTCAGAATATGGACCCTTATTACTGGAGTGGGACGGGGTTTGGGTGCAGTCCTTGGCCTATTTCGTGGGTACATGTACATAGTATATAATGGCCCCCGCGAGGAAGGAGTATATACGGTTAAGTCGAACTATATTCATTTATCCGCATCTACCTGTATAGGCGGGTTTCCGCTATCGGTAAATGTACAGTCTTAGGTGTCTCTTTTCAGTATGTATGTAGACGTTCGTAAGACATCAATGTAACATGTATGTACGAGTATGTAGTTGAGACATAACACAAGCCGTTATTTCAGTATAGTCGGTATGTACGCATACTTGTCTATTATTATCTGCGAGTTGGAAGATTCCAGGCCTTGACTCCAATGTTGTATAATAATGGCAAGTGGGAATAAACATGCAGCTTAGCACAGAAAAGACACATGTACTCAAACCTCGACAAAAGGTGCGATAGGTGCAGCTAAAGAAAAATAAAGAATCATGGGAGAAAACATTCAAGATGAAATTGAAACTCTCCGCCCAGAAATATGTGTTCATGATTCATGATTCAAGCTGAAAAATATTAGACTATGTGGTGTGTGTTTCTTCATTAGGTAGTTGAGACATCAAAGTCTCAATAAAAGAGCAGAATACATTATGTATCGATATCCGTTCTACGTGCAGTACCTAGGTAGCAAAAGACTGTCTTTATAACGGAATCGGCTAGTCGGGTCGAGCTCCACAAACTCCCGCAATTTGCAAGCGTGGGAGGGCAGGGGCTAAAGTGGTTCGTTTATGTACATGAATAAATCCAAAGTTACCTCTAGTTGCCCTTAGTCGCCTCTAGCCTTCACTGTCCCAACCATTTAACCTTGACTAAATTAGCTGCATCGGACGAAGCAAAACCCATCATCTCAACGTGTCCTGCTATTTTTATGAGCTCTTGAGTTAGAACGGCAATCGCATCAGAGTTTGAAATAACCCGTTGAACCACCATCCCTTGTGGCTGTTCGACCTGGTCAGCCCTTTAGTCTGGTTCCTGAGTCCTAACAGGTCGACTGTCCAAGAGCAGGAGGAGGCTATACGAAACTGGCCCAACCAAGCATCCTACCGTTAGTACGGAACCCTCACCTCAGCGGCTATAATAAAAGAACAAAAAGGTACGGCCTCGAACTTGTCAAGCTGGCCAGATAGGCTATGGTTCCAATATCACGAGGCAAAAAAAGAACCGGATTCATGCATTGGCTTCCGAGGATATGCTCTAACTCCGATTGTTTATGTGCTGCTACATCAGCACGCACATACAATGCATTGTCGGCCAGCGCTAGCGATCTTCTGTACATGAACGTGCCTCGCTCGTGCTACGTACAATGTCTTGGTACCTGCTTGGAGGCGGTCTGGCCCAGTGCCCAAAGATCGGCACTCCAGAGAGCCCCATCATGTCATTCTCCTCTCATGGCATTCGGTGGCTTCCTTCAAGGCACCGGGACGGTTTATCTACCTGCACCAACCCGAAAAACGATTGTTTTGTGACACGAAGCACCAGGAGCCTGGTATCGTGCTTTTCCCCCTTCCATCTCAAGCTGAGCCCTGTGAAGACCAAGAAGCTCACATAGCAGGGGAATTCAAACTCGAATGTGCTTGTTTCTCCGGTCAGACTCCTCCCCAACTTGGAATCATCATCGAGCCCATGCAGAAAGCTGTTTTCTTTTTCCTTTACGTGTTTGTTCCCAGCCGATCAGTGGTTTCGGATATTTCTTTTGACTTTTCTCCAGTGGCGGATTCTTCCGTATCTGTGCAGCCACGAATGTAATCCCGGCGTTGATCTGATGGAGAGGACAGGGGAACGCGAGTCAGACCCATTTGAGCGCGCCAAAAGGACCGCTAAAACGTGTTTCAAGTTGAACAGTGGCCCGCTTCTCATTCAGCCACGAGACGATTCAGACAAATTATTCGATCGTCTTCATACCTCTTAAAGGAATGCCACTTGCTGACATCATGCTATCCCGTCATTCTTTCTAGAAGCACACGTAAGCACAACAAGCCACAGGTATGCATCGGATGCCTCAGTACCTGGCATCAGTACCTGGCAGAGCACTGGGCCTTTTCTAAAATCCGATCATGCAAGAAATGCTCGATTTTTCACCATGAAACCGACAGTTGTCGATCTTTTTCCGTTGTAGATTCCTATTCCAGCAGTCCGCCACGAGCTACTCTCTTTTTTCGTCTTTCTGTAAGGAGTTGAAATAAGACCCCTGAGTTGATCCTCAATATCCTGGCAAGTGTCAGGCTTGTCTAATAGTTCTACGGGGAATTTTATTGCTGGTTGGCGATATGTGGAGAGGCTTTCGTTATTAAATTCCCCATCATTCATCTAATCGTATCTTGTTCGCAGGATGACAAAGTGTAAATCCTGAAATAATCCTCCGGCATTCACCATGTCTCTCAATTTGCCTAGCACGTATTGGTACCGTAATAAGACTACTGACGACTACATTATGTACCGGGATACTTTGGATACATCTTAACCGATGAGATTAGCGGCGGATCGCTTACAGCACATCGCGCCGTTTCAAGATTTGAATCCTGTGCCACCGCTAACTTGACACCAGGAACCAAAACCCCAAACCCCAGCCTCAACCCTTGACGCCCCCCAGCAAGTCGCGCTTGTATCATCAAGCCGCCCTGCAGCGTGCATATACACATCAATCTCGGTATGCCTTGTCAGCATGGATAGGTGTTGTTGTCAACTCGTCCTGTTGCTACTCGTTATTATTAGTCGGTCCCGGCGAGGTGGTGCAAGAACCTTGGGACCGCCCACTCATCGGAATCCAGCACTGCCAATTCGAGTGGGCAATCCTATTTTGGCAGTTGTTTCTCTTTTTGTCCTGATCCCAGGTCCCTGACCCTTTCATTTCGAAATGTTCACTTTCATCATCGGTAGATCCAAAACGAGTCTCCGATCTGACACGGAACAGAGGCAGCCAGCTGGTTTTTCTTCTTCGGACCGCATGGCGTGAATGCGGGCAGTTCCTGATTAGAGCGGACACGTGCGAATGCTTTTGCATATTTGCTATACCCCCGTCACCTGGCGATATGTCTACATTGCAGGAGGGCGCCTCTGAGCTGGCAGCAGGAAAAACAGGTTTGTGTCAGTCTCTCACCTTACCGCCTTACATATGACCGAATGGCGCTGCGAGCTGGCTGGGATACCTCGCGCAAGTCGGTGCCTATATCGCACACGCACCTACCTATCTACCCCATAATATACCTAGTATGCGGTGTTCTCTTGACCTGTTTCAAGCAGAATGAGAACTACCTTAGGTAAGCCTCAGAGTTCAAGTAATTCGACCTGGAACAACTTCCGGATATACAGTCGGTCAAGCGGTCTGACGCCACAGCATGGGATCAGCAACAAGTAAACGGGCCGCACGGCTGATGGATAATAATACCCGATCTGGTCCATGAGAACCTAGGGCTGATCACTCATTGACAACCGATGGTAATGCCAAGTATCAAGGACGCGAATACTACCATCAATCCGTAACATGGCAGCAGCAAATAACAGGCAGTCGTGGAAAATAAAACCAGATCGCAGATGTTACGTGGTCAGTTGTAGAGCCAACAAGGACGATCCAGCGCTATGCCGGAACTCTGTACCTACATCTCAACGACATTAGCTGCCTCAACCCCTGGGCTGACGATCAATTTGTCAAACCCGTCGATCATACGGACATCACTAGTTATAGAAACTAGACTCAACTGGATGCATATGTGGTCTTTTTTGCATTAGTCGTATACTAACGGGAGTCGATCCTCGGGTACCTGCCTTTTATACTCACCTTAACAGAAAACCCTATTACTTCCACCCAAAGAGTCTCGAGCAATTGCATCTCTTAATTCGTCCAAGCAGATACTTCTCAACTATAGTAGTACCGAGTCGATAGTTAAACACGTTAAGATTAACTACTTCCACAAGGTCTCGCCTCCGGTCAGACAAAAGTGGTTGGAGTGACGATTCCCTTTCGTGTAGCCCACCGTCCGCCAGGACTTGTCCAACGCTGCGCCAGTTCTCCCTCCCGTTTATAGCATGTTCCTTTGTCAACACCATAGGTCGAAAGACGAGTTGACGATATACTTGCCCACCTTCTTCCACATATTGACCGTAGTTGGCGTTTGTGCCAGGGCTAATTATCGCCAAGAACACACGCTACCTCTCATATTACCTCATTTGGCGTTCCTTGCGTCGGCTCATACACACACACGCACGCACACAAGCACACACAACCCTAAGGCAAGGCACGTAGACACGCATGCGACCACGGGAACTGCAGCCTTCCGCAGGGGAACGAGGCAAGGCAGAGACGGAAAGGCGAATGAACGTCTACCTGTGCGTCCCAGGAAACAGGCAGCGGGAACCGGACATATTAGGAGGTAGGGGAACGTGATGGGGGGTCTAGATGCCGCACGTAACCCACCTGCCTTGCGTGCGTCTCGCATCATTACACAAGAAATACATACCTGTACGTAAGAAGGTAGGTAGGTAGGTAGGTACGCACTTAAGGTAGTTGAAAGCCCCCAAAAATTAGAGATAAAAATCTCCGAAGGAACGGTTGGTCGCCTCGCTCTGCGCCTGCGTTTGTGTGGTGTATGTGCATCTTCTTCTAAGTATGGGATGTGTGTGCTACACACCATGATCAACCCAGTGCCGGAGGATTATGCGCTCAGGGCATGGGTTTGGCGGTTTTCCGTCCTGACTACCTAATGTACTTCGCTTTTCTCATGCCAGGGGCCAGGCTCGCACTTGTGTATGTGCATAGGTGTTGGGTATGATGTAGTATGTATGAGGTATGTATGTGTAAGGCGTGTACGCTTCTTACACGTCCACAATATCGTCATTGACTGTCGAGCTGTCGCGTCCCACTGCTGCGAAGGATCGCGTGGTCCGGCGAACAAATAACCTACCTTAAGAGGTATATGAGAAAACATGTCGAGTGACATGACGGGTAATATTTTCGTAGATGAAACCCCATAGCTCGGTCTGGGGAGCGTTGTCTGTATACTACATTTAGGTAGGTAAATAGGGAGGTTTGGGGATCTCCGCGTGTGGGATTATAAAATCACCAGCGTTTCGCTTCCAGAGAGGTAGGTCGACGTACGGGATAGAACGCATGCCGTCATACCTTTATATAAGTTTCATCTTACCTGGGGTAAACCGTTTAAGACCCGATAGGCAACCCGGTGGGTTAGCCTTAAAATAGGAAACAGGCGTAAGGAGCTGGGTTTGGTATCATCAAGGTTTTTTGCAAACATATAGCTGTTTCTGTCTCAAGGGGAGAGTGACAAATGCTCCTTTTTGTCTACGTGCATTATGGAATATAGTGCTCTCTACTAGCTGCGGGTTTGACTACACGATTCAACGTGGCGCATTGCCGCCGCTTGAAGGAGAATCCGACAAGACAGGCCAGATGATTCAACATCTACGCCCCCGACGCGGCGTCTAACCTTGGTTCCCGCACCATGATAGTCAACACCTCATCATACTGCAACTTATCAACCTCGACAAAGCCCTGGCGGCGGTACAGTGGGACAGCTAACGGCATGCCCTCCACGTAAGCCGGGACGCCCTCCGCATCCGCGAGGTCGAGCACGCTCTTGATCAGCGCGGCGCCGATTCCGCGGCCACGGTAGGCTGGGTCGGCGCATATGATGGAGAGCACTGTGTCTGTCGTAAGTACACTCTGTCCCGAGTCGACGGGTATGGACGGCATGCTTCACATACCTAACTTCTCACTCGACCGCCACTTCTCCGCCATCGCGCCCAGCCTCTTGAAGAACTCCTCATAAGCTGCCTCATCCGCGCCCTCAGGGGCTCTCAGCATCGTCTTCGCCTTCTTCACTGCCCCTTCTCCATTCTCCTTAGGCTCGACCTCCTTCCCCTGCTCATCGTAAATCACAAATCCGCGTTTAATCCCCTTCAACGCAGCCGGAGGATCCCACTTGGTGAAGGCAACAATAGCACCGGTGGAATCGTCCACGACTTTGAACTGATGGATGCTCGGGTCTGCGAACCGGACCCGGATGCGGTCAGCGTGCCACTTGCGCATCACGTCGACCGACGGCGACCACCAGTACGTGAATGGGGAGCCGGGCGTGAATGCGCGCATATCTGGTAGTGAAAGGGGGGATGATTAGTGGTTCCTCGGAGGTTAGGGATATGCATGTAGATTCAAAATAGGCAGGTAGGTGTGCGCATTGGTAGTTGGCAAGAATTGTTTCATTTCTCGTATATATGGCAGGATTGATAATGCTCTGGTAGCGCAATCTCGAACTCGACAATACGTAATAATATATTACGTAGATAAATGAAGGTACTGTTATAGATTGAGATTATACTCACTGCATTAATGAGTTAGTAGAGTAGATCGAGGTGACTATGGCAAGTTGACATGAGTGTGGATCTCGACTTACCAAACATCCGTCATGCCCGGCACATCCTCCGGCGCGCACCGGGACATCGTGAAGCCCGGCGGGAGTAGGGCCGAGGGGTGCGGGAACGGGAGCGCCATCTTCTCGGAATAGTACCGGCAACCTATACGTGTAATCGCGTGGGGCGACTTGAACAGAGATTTACGGGGTCTTGGGCTTGAGGGCTATCAACATGAAGAAAATTGTAGCAACTTAATTAGAAAATAAGCTGTCAAGCAAACACCCGCCTTTGTGATCACGCTCTCTTTTATGGACTTGCTGCGCCCTTCCTGCTGTCAAAAGCCGAGGGTCTTAGACGCTTCCTAAAGGCTCACCGATTGCGACTAGCCAGGGGTCTTGTGAGTCAGGCGTATGGATGCACGGCCGAATTCGCCGTGACTTTGGGTTCCAACACTGGTTCTATAACGTTGGTTCCAACACTCTGGATGGACCCTCAACTCAGGCTCTCGTCTTACGCTAGATAAGCCTCGGGGTTGTATATGTTAATTACCATTGTCGTTATTGTCTAGATCGCATTGTAGATTTGAGATAGTGCTACATTGTACGTATATACAATTCGATACCTTCCAACTAGGGTATTTGGTATACAACGAGTGATTAGCCTATGGCTTCCTCTTCTCTATGGTCGTCGTATTTAAGTTCGGCATCGTCAAAGTCGACGTATTCCGCTTCGCTGAGAATTTCAAACTCGAGCTTAGAGTGCACCCGTATCATGGACTTGATAGCCCGAACCACCTGCACGCATTCCCTCTCTATCTCTTGGAAAGTCCTCGCTGCCTCAGCCGACCAGGGACCGAGCCGATCTAGCTCCATATAGCCCTTTGCGAGATGATACAGTGTCGTGGCGACTGGTCGAAGGTGTCGAGGAGACGATCCCTTCCGACGCAGGTCGAGCGGTAGCTTACTCCGCACTCTTTCTCGTTGGCGCACGACAGCCCAACCAGTCCAATTCGCCATAAGCATCTCTTCGCACGTGACGAATGCTTCTTTATATTCCTTCAGCTGAACAAGCGCCTGGATGTAGTAGTTCCAGTTTCTGCTGTCGAGCTCAAATCCCGCGGAACGGACCTCTTTGACAAGATCCTGGATGCCAGCAGCGTCCCCCTTATTGAAGAGCATTTTCTGCATGACCCCGAGACTAGCTGATAGGACGTACCGGTACTTAGGTGAGATTTTGGGTGTGTGAGGTAGTTCTTCAACGAAGTCAGCCGAGCGTGCTTCCTTCTTTGCATTTTGGAAGAGAAGATCCCACGTCGCGGAAACACGATCGTACTGATTCTCTTGTAAATCTGCCAGCATGATGGAGTTGAGCATTGCGATAGGCAGGACTCCATCCGAGTCTTGTCGACCATGAAAGATGTACTGATAAAGGTTGATGAGTTCCCGAGCTCCGATGAAGTCTTTCATCTCCGTCAACATATAAACCATGGTGCCAAAATGGAACTTTTCAATGCTCTCCCCTAATAGTTCGCCCGACCGATCATGGTTAGGATCTGGCGTTGGTAATCTGTGTAGTTTCTTTTGACTATCCAGACCATATATATATTTAAATGAACGAAGTATTTTGCCAAGCCATTCCGTTGCGGTTAAACGTTCTCGTTGCCTCGGGGGCAAATTCTTCCATTGCCCAAGTGCCTGGGTTACTTGGAATAAAGTGGTGGCAGAGCTCGGGAACCCATGGTCTTGCATCAATTTGTGGACACGTTGGACTGGTCCAGGCTCTCCATTGATAAGTAGAGCGCCCATGACGATATGAAAGTGTTCGGCGGTGACTTCAAAGATTTTGTCTTTTAATGCGACTGACAGGAGACTGAGAGCATGTTGTGACTGCTGGCACAAGGATAGACCGAGAAGTAACTGTTGATAAGTAAATTGGTTGTAAGGGACGTCGTTGTCGGCCATGAGCCCGAGAATCTTGTTGATGGTAGCTAGGTCTCGGCGAAGAGCATGATAGCCAAGAAGCTTGTTCCACATGCGAGTAACAACGACACCCTTCCTTACGGCACGCATACATACGTCTTGGGCTTCTTGAAAATATTCATTTTGGCAGTATGCCTCGACAAGGCTGCTGAGGATGGCGTCGTCCGGTCGCACTCCCTCGCTCCGCCCTTGTCGATATAGATCAATCGTGAATCCGAGGTCGCCTCTACTGCCTGCCATTTGCATCATTGTCCCGTAGCTATATCGGTCCGGTTTTCTCGTCTTCATAAGTTTTTCGAAAGTAGATATTGCACCATCATAGTCGCCGGCTTTGGCGTGAACATTCAAAAGGATGTTCCAGCAGTACATATTTGGCTCAAGGCCAAACTTCCCCGAAATATCGTCGAAAATACGCTGCGTCTCTTCAACTTCGCCTCTGACGGCATGAACATGAAGAAGGTGCGCAAATGTGTCGTCTAACTTCCAAATTGGATAACTCGGGTCATCGCGATATAACTCGACAAACCTAATCCAGAGTTCGTAAACTTGATGAGTATCTCCTTGAGACGCATAGAAAGCTAAATATCTCTGAAACGCTCTGCGAGAAGGTGTGGTATGAAACTTGTGCCAGTCACCCCACAACAGTTCCAGCCCGGCGTACTTCATTGACGTTGGTGCACGTAGACTCTCGAAGGCCTCGAATATTTCGTAGAGGACAGCATGGCTCGGTATGCTCCCAGCCAAGTCACGATAAATTCGATACACCTCTATGCCAAGTTCTTCCTTGCCCCTAGAGACAACCGAGCGCAAAAATTCCTCAAAAGCAAGAGGATCGTTCGTTACGTTGAGAAGAGGAATAACTTGGGAATCAGCACATGATAGAAGAGCCCTGCGGACCAGAATTCTCTGCAACGTATCTAGCACCTCCTGGCCAAGTCCAGGGCCCTCGGATTGTTGAAGGTCTTGTCGACCGCGGGTTTGAAATTCGAGAGCTTTCTCGGCGAGGCCAGGGATTGAAGCTACATGCTTCAATTGCGACGTAATCCCCCCGAAATCCAATCGCGTGGTCATCTCGGAGTAGTGCTTCCATATGCCTTTCAATTTTTCCGGAGTACCCGACCGCAATGCACTAGCAAGTATCAAATCCAGGGCATCGACTAAAGAAGGAACATCAATAGAACTGTGCTGTAGCCCCTTAATAAAGACTTCAACCGCTCGACTGTCATTTTGTAGGTTAATCTCGGCGGTGACGCCCTCAACGAAAATAGTGTTGGTCCACCGTGGAAAAGGTACTTTGTGAAACAACTCTGAGATTTTCCACGAGTCAGATACGCGAGCACTTTTGGAGAGAAAGCCCAGGACTCTTTCTACATAAGTGATTTGCGATGTCTCATCCAAGGCCCTGTAATGGTACCAGACGCGATCAGCAGTTTCGGGATCATCACTCCCACCTTCCAGCAACTTTTCAAGCCCCTCGATATGATCATTCAGGGTCGAATATTCTATTTCGCTCGTCGACACATTAGGCTGTTCCAGCGTCTTGTAAGTCTCTATGTCGGCCTCATGGTCTACACCATTGACAGCTACGTCTGGCGTTCTGCCCATTTCGGCGTCTTCGGCGTCTTTTGAGTGTGTGGTGTCGGCTTCATTGGCCAAGGTTTTTTCACCGGTTCCAGGGCGGTTGACTTGGCGCCTGGGAAAAGACGAGGTATATGAGCGAGGACCGAGGTTTGCAAAGCGCTGTCCATAACGAAGGTTGTTAGGATGGCTAGAGACGGGAGTGGCCAAGGATAAGCGACGCATAAGGGCGACGGCACCACTTGGATATAGAAAATCGAGAAGGAAGGCGGAAGCACTTAGAGACGAGCTCTTGTTCTCCTCGGACGTCGATCCGATATTGAAGTCAAATGTGCCGTGCATCAAGGCTTGCCATGCGGCGGTAAGCTCAATGTCATTGGCCCCATGCTGCCAGAAAGCATTTCGAAGCTGCCTTGTAGTCCGGAAGGACCGAGTTGCGCCAGGGACTACTCGTTGGAAGCCGCATGGTTCCAGACTTGCGGCAGTCCTCTCCAGCATCGGGGGAGTGTATGTATGAGACAGCACGCACTTTGTACAGCGGGTACAACGGTAGGTGGCTCGGAGGAGGGAAGGGATGAGGCAACCGTAAAAAATTATTCAAGGCATCCTCGGAACTAGAGTATAGAATGGTCAGTATGGGCGAAGCTTGTAAGCCTGTCGGCGCGGATTTGTTAAGATACTTCAACTTGAAGAGGTTTGCTTACCATACGGCTTAATGCAATCCAGTTCGTTCTGATCCATATAAGCCTTATTCAGTTCCCGTATATGGAACGGTCACTTCTGGCTAGTATGTGTCTCAAACTGCCCGAGCTCTTGGGGTAATGAGTGTAGGTCCTAGATGTCGTTTGACGGACCATCGGGAGCTTCAATTTTCGCAGCGTATCTTTTTCCCCAGTTCCCAGTTATCGGCAATCTGGACCCACTCCGCCACAAGCATCGGATCACTTTCAGGTAGGGTCGTACGAAGTAACTTTCGTGCTTACAAGGGTGGCACAGACACATTACCTCCTGCCTTAATTCTCTTGCCAGCCACAGGTGGCAATACCAAAATACCCACATATATGTGTACGTACCTAGCTTAGGCGGAGCTACGCCACTTCAACCCCACGTCAAATCATTTTTTGGGAATATTCAAGGTTGGACGCCAAACCCCACTACATCTCATCCGCTACCAACGACGGTGCGGTCAACGGTCAATAGTCAACAGCCAACCTCAACTGCTTCGAACTGCCATTGTCGCACCGACGTTCCTGGTCTCCTACGGCGTCGCGACCATGGATATCACCAACTTTGTGGTCTCGGCCAGGAACCAGGCCTTGCTCTATGGAGACTACAATACCTACCACAGGCAGTTGGCCAAGAAGCTGCACAATTGTCGGAAAAGGCTGAGTATTGTGACCAAGAACCGGGGCAAGTTCAGCAAGAAAGACGCCATCACAGCTGAGAAGCTGTCGGAAAACCATGAGTATGTGCAATTTTGCCCATTGCAGTCCGTATAGCTAACATATACAAGATATCTCCATCTCCAATTGTTAACAGCCGAACGCGCTTGGGCGCATGCTATGAGGTTTAAAGCAGTTCACTCCGCCGACACCAAGAGAATCACAGGAAGAACCCGCTCCCACATTATATCAAGACTCGACAAAGGCGCACGCGCTGCAGAACATCTTGTCGAGGTCTTATCTGATAGTGCCACGACTGGCGCAAGCGACACTGACATCTTAGAAGCACGTGCATATGCTTCTATGCTACGAGGTGCGACACAGTTCGAGAAACAGAGCTGGGAACCTTGCTTGCGAAGCTATGCGACTGCACGCATCATATACACAGCGCTCTCTACATCAATAAAGGGGGATATCTTCAAAGACCTCTTGTCGGAGACCATCGATCCTTCTATTCGATACGCAGCCTATCAATCCAAAGTGCCGAGAACATTGGCGATACCAACCATAGCGAGAAAGGCATTTCCTTCTTCTGACTCTACTCTAGTCGAGCAAATCAACAAGTTAGCTCCAGACCTGCTGAAGACGAGCGGCTCTGATGCCCAAAAGGGCCAAGTTGGTGCCCCGAACGCACCCCAAACCATTACTTGGAGGTCCCGAGAAGTGAAGATTGAAGATGCAGCTATCGCAATTGCGCTAGCATCAACTGATACGGCAACTACTCATCTGGCAGAGAAATTAGCATCTTCTGATGTTATACTCCCGAAGGAGATGGCTGCGGCATACGATGAAGTGCTCATAGCTAGCCAGGACGCAGCCGATGCTACCAAGCGTGCCATTGATGAACTGAAGGAGGAGGGAGTATCGCAGAATGACCCCCGAATACAGAGTTTACAAATCACTCGCACTGCAGTCAACTACCAGATGATTAGCTGGAGAATTGGTCGCAATCGGGTATTGAGTGGAGAGCACGATGGCGCCTTACTAGACTCAGCGCCGACTACTACGCGAAAAGCCAAGAAAGAAGCCACCTCCCGGAAGCCCAAGACGGAGCCAACAGGCAGGAAGATTTCTCGACTTAAAGATAAAGTGGTTCTTTATGATTCCACTTTGCAGAGCATCGATTCGATCAAGGAGTTACCTGGAGTTGCGGCTGATGAAGGCCTACTGGAGCAGTTGAATGCGACTGCAAAATATTTCCATGCTCTAAAGTCAGTGTTTGCAAGTTCCGTACACACAATGCGCATAAATACTTATGATTATATAGGTCTCTCTCCATCGCGCGATCGCATTCGCTGATCAACCAATCGCTTAATGCATTGGTTCTTACCAAGCACGCATTTGACGAGTGTCAGCGGTCTGCATCATTCTTCTCCAAGCATGGTGCCTCTTCTTCAGAATCATCTCCTCGTAACATAGAGATCCGGCAGGGTGATATTCAGTTCCTCTACAACCTCTTGAGAGGAGAACTCCAACGTTGCCGCGCAATCGTCGAAATAGATAATCTGCGGCAAAAGGCGACTAACACGACTCCCCCAGAGGCAAGGAGCCCTCTAGTGCAACGATTATTCGAGTACCCGGCGGAAGGTGTAGACCTGACAAGGCTCGTAGATTTCCCTCCTAAGGTGGATCCCATCCCGGTGAAGCCCTTATTCTTTGATGTAGCTTGGAACTACATTGATTACCCTGGTAAAGCGCCAGCGGCGGCACCTGAGCCTGAGGAAAAGCCGGCGCAACAAGCCCAGCCACAGAAGAGAGGATGGTTTGGCTTCGGACGATGATTGGTATCGGTGCATAAGCCGTCTGCACCTCCATAGGATAGGCATGAGAAAAAAATAAAATAAAATTCATGGGGCATGATGTCGATTTTTGCATTTCCCTAGCCCTACATATTCTCCCTTAATATGTCCCTAGTAGTTGGTAAATTAGATCCCACATCCCATAAAAGGGCGATCTGCGACATCACATTCTTAGTATTGAATTTGCACATCCCTAGCTACCGTCGTAAAACTTATGATTTTGTCATTATCGACATGTTCCCCGATCCCCAAGTGTCTTTCTTTTTCGTCATGGCTCACTATGTTAGGTCACCGCTCTACAAACAGCGCGAGCGGGCTGATGATGCCCGACAGCGAAAGCAGTCCGGGGCTAGATATTACGTGGCCGTCGAAGACATGGGCAACCGCAAGCACCAGCGACCTTTACTTTCCGAGGGCTAAGAAGCGGCCGCGGACGGTGTCCTTACGTGTCTTCATCCTCTCTCTCACCTGTCTCTTCATCGTAGCGCTCGCCCTGGGGTTGGGCCTCGGACTCGGAATCCCGCGATATCGATATAAGACGATATATGCCACCCCACCACTCAACTATAGCGCCCGCTATGGCATATCCGAGGATCTCGATTTCATACCGATGGAGAAACTTATAAATAAGAGCGAGATAGAACTGGATACTGGGTTCGCCTCCTCGAAAGGGATAGAAGGGAAGGTCCGCGAGTACGTGTTCAACGTCTCGCAGGCGCTCGCGGCACCAGATGGGTTCACAAAGCCCATGGTGCTCATCAATGGACAGAGTCCCGGTCCTCTGATCGAGGTGAATGTGGGAGATACGATTAGAGTGCAGGTCAACAACCACATGGCGAACTCGAGCACGAGCATCCACTGGCACGGTATTGACCAGAGAGGATTAACGTGGATGGATGGTGTGGTTGGGATTTCCCAGTGTGGGATTCCACCAGGGAAGAGTTTCACATATGAGTTCCGCATCGACAATCAGAGAGGTACTTTCTGGTGGCATGCCCATTCGTCGGTGCAGTATAGCGATGGAGCTTACGGAGCTATTGTTGGTTTGCGAGTATTTGCTCTAGGGATGCGAGTGTTGAGTCTAACTCTGTGACAGATTATTCATGGCCCGGACGAAATGGTTCCTAAGACGGACGACGAGAAGCTTATTTTCGTCTCAGATATATATCATACGTATGGCTCCGTTGTAAGGCAATCCTGCGAGGTGAATTACGCTCTCCTAGGACACTCGCTAATTAAAAACTTCGAATGCATCATAGATATTAGACAGCTACCTTAAGCCTACATCAAAATGGGATCCCTCGGAATCGGGTGTAGAGCCGCTCGCAGACAACATCCTGTTCAATGGCCAGAATACATACAACTGCTCCATCACCTCAACCACGTATCCCCCATCCACAAATCAGCCCAATTGCACAGGCGGGCAACTATACACAACCAAAGTTCGTCGAGGCCACTCGGTACGCCTACGGCTCATCAACGCATCATCATTCTTCTCATACTGGTTCAGTGTCGATAATCACACACTATCGATCGTCGAGTTAGACGGTGTTGAAATCGAGCCTATTACCGCTCGCGGCGTGTATATAAATCTTGGCCAGCGAGTGTCGGTTATCCTAACGGCAGATCAGACCCCGGGGAGTTATTATGTTCGAGCTTCGATTCCTAAGACGTGTTTCTTGCCTTACTCGACCTATACTAGTGCAGGACTTGAGGGAGCGGAGTATGGTGTCAAGGGGATAATATCATACGTTGAAGATGAGGGTGAGGAGGGTGAGAATGGCAATAAAAGTAATATGGATAAAGCGCCCGAACCGATTGGAATAGCGGGAAACACGTCAAACCCGTACGGCGTCGAGAATAACGGGCTCAGGGGAGATGTATGGGAGGGGTGTGATGATATGCCATTCGATATGCCAGTGCCAATGCGCAAACGGCCCGCAGTCAATGTGAGTGAGACGAATACACATTACATCGAGTATGCGTTTCGACAGGCGCAGGAGGTCAACCGTATATTCGTCAACAAGGTAATTCTTTACGCCTCCCACCTTTCTTCCCACTCATCTCGTCTTGCTATTCGTTTAAAAGGGGGTAATCTGATCAACAAGCTCCTGACCTAACGAATGGAATAGACGTCGTACTTGCCTCTGCCCAACAACGCCACGCTCTGGAAAGCAGTAGAGCAGAAGTTCACCGCCGACAGAGACAACTCATACGATAGTTGGGACTTTGGGTTGAACCAGCAGGTGCTCCTCGTCCCAGACGCTGATCAAGGAGCACAGATAGTCATCAACTCAAAGGATGCGATGGAGCACCCGTGGCACTTACAGTGAGTTCCTCTTCCCTAAGTTCTTCCCACTTCTATCTAATCATCGCTAACCTCCCCTAACAGTGGTACGTACCTAATCAGACCCCATCAAAATGAGGGCGAACAATACTAATCAACCCCCATCATAGGCCACACATTCCAAGTCGTAGGCTGGGGCAAAGGTCCCTTCGGCAGCGACACCAGCAAAACAACCTGGAACTTGGACAACCCGATGCGCCGGGACACGGTCACAGTCCCGCCCTTCAACCACGTCGTGATCCGCTTCGCGGCCGACAACCCCGGGATCTGGGCGCTGCACTGCCACGTCGCGTGGCACATCGAGGGCGGCATGTTTCTCTCCCTAGCCGAGCGGCCCTCGGATCTCGTCCGACTTGTCGACGATATGGATCCGGAGGTGAGGCGGCTGAGCCAGAGTTTCTGCGGTGCCGGTGAGTAGGGTTGTCATCAACTACTGTACTAGTAAAGTATAGGAGATCCGGGGTGTCGGATACTGGTATGAAATAACCCAATATGACAGACATGAAGGATCTTACAACTAGTAGATGTATAATGAAGGACGATAGAAAATTAGCTGATGTATTTAGCACTCGCACTTCAAGGATCAAGACGTTCCAAGGATTTGACAAAGCGGGTTTCATCATTAGAAAATGCCTAAAGCTAGAGAGGTATTCAGTTTAGACAATTGTCATGAGAGGGGATGTCTTATTAATTTTTTTGTTCTTCTTCGTAGTCACGTTTATATACAGGAGCTCATAACCAGAGCGAACCTTCCAATGCCATTTCATTCGTATCACCAGAGTCCGCATGAAATATCTTCAGCATGCAGGTAAAAAAGCTATCCCCAAATCTCAGAACGCCACTTCCGCCCGCAAATTCATGAAGACATAGCCTCGGTCGGAGTTATAGTTCGGGAATAAGGTAGAGCGTGAGGTATGAGTACAATGGTAATGTACAGGTATAGAGAGCTGGCTCGTATGATTCCCGCTCCGAGGATTATTAAGGTAGATGGAGAATATTACGTCTTGATTAGATTTTTCAAGGCTTCTTCTCATCCTCGGGCTTGGCCTCCGAAGAGCCAGCCTCGGAGCTGCCAGCCTCACCCGACTCAGAACGGGCCTTGTGCATCTTGTCGAAGAGGTTCAAGCTAGCCATTTGCAGCTCGTCCGTCTTCTCCTTGATCTCCGTGGCGGTGGCGGTACCCTCGCCGGACTGGCTCTTGCTCACGAATTCCCGGAGAGCAGTGATCTTCTCCCGGATTCCGTCAGCCTCGGTCTTGTCGAGGCGGTCAGCGAACTCGTTCAAAGCCTTCTCGGTATCGTTCAAGACACTGTCGGCACGGTTGGCAGCCTCAATGGCGGCCTTGCGCTCCTTGTCCTGCTCGGCGTACTTCTCGGAGTCCTGAACCATCTGCTCAATCTCAGACTCGGACAGACCAGAGCCAGAGGCAATGGTGATAGACTGGTCCTTGTTGGTGCTCTTGTCCTTAGCGTGGACGTGAACGATGGAGTCGGCGTCAATGTCGAAAGTAACCTCAATCTGGGGAACACCACGGTGTGCCGGCGGGATACCAACGAGCTGGAAGTTACCAAGGAGCTTGTTGTCCTTGACGAGCTCACGCTCACCCTGGTACACCTTGATTTCGACAGCAGTCTGGAAATCGGCAGCCGTAGAGAAGACCTGGGACTTCTTGGTAGGGATAGTAGTGTTACGGTTGATCAATCGAGTGAAGACACCGCCGAGAGTCTCGATACCGAGCGACAGAGGAGTAACGTCGAGAAGCAGGAGATCCTTGACTTCACCAGAGAGGACAGCACCCTGAATAGCAGCACCAATGGCGACAGCCTCGTCAGGGTTGACGGACTTAGCGGGGTCACGGCCAAAGATGCTCTTGACCGACTCAGAAACCTTAGGCATACGGGTCATACCACCGACAAGGATAACTTCCTGAATATCCTTGGCCTGTAGGCCGGCGTCCTTGAGCGCCTTGCGCACAGGCTCAATAGTCTTCGTAATCAGGGGCTCCATCATGCTCTCAAGCTGCGCTCGAGTCATCTTGGTGTTAATGTGCTTGGGACCGGAAGCATCGGCAGTGATGAAAGGAAGGCTGATATCGGTCTGGAGAGACGAGGACAGCTCGATCTTGGCCTTTTCAGCGGCCTCACGGATTCGCTGGATGGCCATTCGGTCGTTGGATAGGTCAATGCCAGAGTCAGCCTTGAATTGCTGGACGAGGTGGCGGACTAGTCGGATATCGAAATCCTCTCCACCCAAGTGAGTGTCACCGTTTGTCGACTTGACCTCGAAGACACCGTTCTGGATCTCCAAGACCGAGATATCGAAGGTACCACCACCAAGATCGTATACGGCGACAACCCGGTCAGCCTCCTTCTCCAGACCATACGCAAGCGCGGCAGCAGTGGGCTCGTTCACAACACGAAGGACATTAAGACCAGCGATCTGACCGGCATCCTTGGTAGCCTGGCGCTGAGAGTCATTAAAGTAAGCGGGGACGGTAACAACGGCGTTCTTGACAGGCTTGCTCAGGTAGGATTCGGCAGTCTCCTTCATCTTCTGGAGAACGAAACCACCGATCTGAGAAGGCGAGTACTTCTGTCCCCGAGCCTCGACCCAGGCATCGCCATTGGAGTGTTGTACAATCTTGTACGGAACCTCTTTGATATCTCTTTGGACCTCGGGATCAGTAAACTTTCGTCCGATTAATCGCTTAGTGGCGAAGAGTGTGTTCTCAGGGTTAACGACGGCCTGTCGCTTTGCGGCGACACCAACTAGTCGTTCACCATCCTGCGCGAAGGCGACAACGGACGGCGTTGTTCGGGCACCTTCTGAGTTTTCAATAATTCTGGGCACCTTGCCTTCCATAATAGCGACGGCTGAGTTTGTGGTACCTGTGAGACATATTAATACACTGCTCGAACTGAAATATTCACGCTTGCAAACTTACCAAGATCGATACCGATGACGGCACCCTGGACCTTTCCTTCTGTCGACTCATATCGAGCGAAGCTGGCTCCTAACGGTTTTCGCAGAGGCGCAGCCCATCGCGCAGCTGTGGGAGTTGCTCGAGGAAGCTGTTGAATGGAGTTGCGGTTAGCTATGCGCCGATGGTAAAATTGCAGGTGGGGGGTCGAATATTGAACTTACAGCTCTGGTAAATGATCGGGCCAACATATTGAAGGCTGGTTTGAAGCGTCGGATGTGTAGGGATTGAGAGCAAGATTGGGTAGGAAAAGAGGAAGTAAGTGTTAATGTACAGCTGGATCGGAAGTGATTTATTATTATGTATGGGAGATGGATGGCAAATGGTGGAGATGGAGACTATAAAATTTCTGCGGCGACGAAGTGCGAAGATTTCTTCTCAGAGCTTCCCGAAGGGCGGTCTACTTCGGCAATATCGGCCCCAATTATAATTGGGTTTGAAAAATTGAGGAAGGGGTGACGTGCACTAGGTAATTCACCAATACCTACGTACCTCTGTGCCGGGGCGGCGAGAAGGAGCCGCGCTTAGGTAATATTCTAGAATTTCAGCGCATTCAATTGGTAGACTTTTCCATGTATTCCGGGTACCTTAGTGAGATACATACATACATGTACCTAGAGCTATCAACGACTACCTACATGTACATAAGGTACCTAAGTAATCAAACCTTCAAGGCGTCTTATTCTATCAGTAGTAGCAGCTGGCAGAGGAAGAATGCATTGATGTAAAAGTGTGTGAAGCTCTCGGATCTATTCAATGCAAATGCCGTTCCAGTTAAAGATATTGGTTTATATAGAAATTGCGATGATGTAAAGTAGGTACATGTATGTAGCTGCAAATCTCTCAAGTGAGACGATACGCCCGCCTACATAGCAATGGCGAGCCTGGTATCCCGGATAATTGCTGCAAATGGCATCACCGCGAAGTCCAGTTGGGTGTTAGCTTGGACCAAAATTGAACTTAAACATGCGGTAGTGCGTTTCCTGTGATTACCTAGAGTACATATAGCTTAGTGCTGCTCAACGGCGCTTCCTACATGTATCGCCCAGATTCTTCTACCTTGCACAGAGAACCTTGTACCTTAGGTAGCTCGCGACTTAGCACACTACATAGCCGGTATCCACTGTACATATTGCCGCTACCTTGTACTGTATCGCGCCGTGGCAGCGTGGATGCAGGGTGCAGGCGTGGTCGCCCCGTACCCAGAACAGTGATTGTCGGCGGTTGCTGCTTGCTGCGAATCTGAACGTCATCTGAGGAGCCTTCCTAAAGGGAACGTTGGATCTTTGTCCTCATTGTTCCATGAACACCAAAACTAAAAAATCACTCTGTTGATCACCCTTCCACGCTCCCCAGAACCACGTCGACCCGCCTCGGGGCTCTTCACACAGTACTAACAAATCGGCTTGCACTCCCTAAGCTAGGGATGTCCATGGCTCGTGCTTGATTTATACGTCAATCTACATCGACTAATTCGCCGTCGCTAAAGTTGCCGATTTCAACTTCTGCTCAGCCATCCTGCCATCCTACCATTCCGAATTTGCTCGCCGACCGCCACGACCGAAACACTTACGATCGGCGCACCTCCCGACGTGTCACTTGACTTTCCTCCGACGCGCTTCCCATGATCGATGCGACTTGATTTCGGTGTTGACATCCTCCATTGGCAGAATGCCTAGAGACGAGGAGGCCAGGTGGGATACCTCGCTGCGCGCATCCAATTTGCAAACCCCGCTGATTTACAATCGTCCTCTAGTCTTTGGCCTACCAACAACCTGCTACTTCAAGAAGGTCGCAAGCACTACAGAAGCAGCGTTTCGCCAATGTAAGTCTCGCCACCTATCTATCTACTACCTTACGACCTTACCGATCTATCGGCCTGCGCGAACTAACCGATTTCCCCTTTTACTAGTCATTGGCAGCTTAGGTCGTTACTTAGTGCAGAGGGACAGCATATCCTCTACTTTCCCGCTGGAGTCAATAACACCCACATCCAACGACTCGACACTTCAACGCGCGAGTGCGAGACCATCAAAGTCATTAGTTTTCATCCCCGCTGTCTGATTGCCAGCAAGGGCTGGATTTGCTGCGGAGGTGAAAATGGAGAGTTGGTTGTCATACGAGAGACGGGCAGTAACGATGCACAGGCACAGGCCGATACCCTTAGCAGAGATTTCCGTTCCAGGCTGAACTCGATGGAGGCCTCTAATATGGTTGAAGCTCCCATGTACCAGCTCCAACGCGATATGCTCACGGTTGTTGAACGCATCAATACTTCGAAGACTTGGATTGCTTCAAGTTGTAAGGTCGGCACCGAACGTGTCAATTGCATAACCATATGGCATCCCCCCGAAGGCACCACTACGCCGTCGCGTGGACGTTACGACTGTCCGGTGGCCATCGTCGCTAATAACGATAAGACTATTAGCGTCATAGGACTTTACGAGCCTGAGGTGCAGAAGGACGTGCTAGAATATCCCGATTGTGTTAACCGCGGCGTTATCTCCCCTGACGGCTCTCTCTTGGTTGCTATCTGCGACGATCCTTACCTCTACATACACGTTCGACGTCCGTATACTCAACACTACCATGGAGTCTATTGTGAATCATTCAAGTGGGTGTCATTGCCAAGAATACGGCTCAAGGGTCCGTGGAATAAAGACACAGCGGATTGCCGAGGGAGCTTTGCAGCTTGCTTTTCCCCATCGGGGAGGTACCTGGCTGTGGGCACCCAGTATGGTACCATATCGATATTTGATGCCGTTGCTCTCAAGGATCCAGACTCTGATTCTCTGGTCACGTACTTCGATTCTGATCGAGCACCTGGAGAATGCGGTGCTGTTAGGGACATGGCTTTTTCACCGGGACCATACGACCTTCTAGCCTGGTCGGAACATCGAGGGCGGATTGGGGTGGCGGATGCGCGAACTAATTTCAAGCGTCGACAAATCGTCTCGCTGAGCAGCCAAGATGGATTCCAGCACTATTCGCTTAATGACAGCAGCACGATTGACCCACGTCTACTCGACCCGCGAAGCGAGGAGAACGAACAGAACACCGAGAGTGAGCGTCCCGGAGAGATATCACTGTCGTTGTTAGAGCGCTGGGGCCGAGCGATGTCCGACCGGCCACTACCGAACCCGGAATCCTCCAGCGCCGCCCGAATTAACCAACCCTTCAGTGCGGATGAGGTTGCAGTCCTCGAGGCGTTCCAGAGCGACCGTCGGCGACGAGAACTTCGTGATCGAGGTGAACAGCCAGATCAACGGCTTGCGGAACGCCGGGTTCGTGCGGCATGGAGGTATCCGGGTTGGGCGGAGAGGGTGAGTGTTCCGTTGCCAGCACGTTATAGCCAGAGTGAGGGTCAAAGTGGAGCCCCGAGTGAGGCCCGCAGACAGATTTTCATGCAGCTACCTCTCACCGTGGAAAGCTTTCGTCGGCAAGGATTTAGAATCACTAATATGCGTGATCTACAGAGCGCGACGATGACGCGTATCATTGAACGAGAACGCCTGCGCGATCAACATCGTTCGAGTACCAGCCTTGCGCCGCCCGAACAAGAGCACGAGAGAGGTGGGGTCATGGCGCGAGAAAGACAGAGGAGCGCATCCATCATGCATACGCTGGCCCAGAATGTCGATAACATTTCGCAGTTCATGGCGAGCCGATCGCAAGGCCAGGACAACGAGACGAGTAATGAGAGTTCAGCGACCTCGCGCGAACGAGCCACCTCTCCGTGGTTTGCTGGTCGATTCAATTCCGGATGGGATGGTGTAGAGAATTTGGCCATGATGTATGGAAGCGACCGTGGTGGCCTGGACGGTTCTCGAACGGAGTCCATCAGGCCTCGTCGGGGGATCCCAGTGGTTGCTGACGTGTGGGCTAATGATTCTCTTTTTACCAGAATCAGAACAGGAAGCCGAGAGCATCAGCAAAACCCGGATGACACCGCTGGTCTGACATGGAGCGAGGATGGTCGCACTCTGTAAGCAAACTCCTATATCCCGCGAATTTTTTTTTTTTTTTTCTTGATGTGGATGTAAATGTAAGACTGACAATATTGGGTTCTAGATATGCTGCGGCTGAGGATGGCATATATCAAGTCAATGTCAATATGCAGGGCAGAAAGGTATTCCCAGATCTCGAACTTCGCTAGTAACCAATCGCCTGTCTGTATGCAACGGTGGGCGGCTTTCGACAAGGAGCCCTTAGTGGCTCCAAGTGGCGTTGGGGAGTTTTTAAATCATAGGTGCAGGTGCATAAGGGATAGGCAAAGGGCGTTTGCGTTCGCACATTTTCCCCCGGCTCGGATTCGATGATTAAAGTGTTTTTTTTTTATTTTTCCCCTTACATTTTTCTTATTATCTCAGGGGCTGGAATTACTCCCAAACTGTGTTCTTTCCCTCCTCTCTACTGCTCCCATTTGAAGGGCGGGAGTAGATTTTATTCCTCGCCTGGCGAAGTTCCCCACTAAAAGTCGTTCGGCCATTGGAGTTTCGCAAGGGAGACAGGAAACGCAATGGCTTAACCTAAGCCATGAGGTCTCGGATTGTTTTTGGCTCGCCAATGCATATTTGACACTGAATCCCATGTACATACATACGTACTGTTCACACACCAATAATAGTCACTGTCAGTCAGTCTCCCCAAAATATACCTATCCATGGATGAATTGGGTCTTCTGTGTGGCCCCCACCCGCGTGAAGGTGTGGTACCTCCTGATGTTATGAGGTATGCAGTTACGTATAGGTAGCATGCAGTACATACATACAAGCTGGAGTGCCCCCCCTATTCCGCCGGTGTGGGTGGTGCGCGTCCTTGCATTGCATGTTCATTTGATTGCAGTATCCTGTTCAATGCCCGTGCCTGAATTCCGGCTTCTTGGACCGTCGCCATTCGTCCAAAGCCAAAAGATCTAGACGCTTTCCCCCTCCCCCTGGATCCCATCCCATCCCATCCCATCCCATCATCTTACATCGGTGCCGATCCCTCTACCTTGCCGCTGCTGTACAGCATATCCCGCACCAAATCCCCAATCGCCAGACTGCTCGTCAGCCCGGGACTCTCAATCCCCAGCAGGTTCACCCAGCCCTCGTACCCGTCCTCCCGCCGGATGTAAAAATCCACAAACCCGCTCCCGCCCGTGGCCACCGCGCCCGCAGGCCGCAGCTTCGGCCGCACCCCCGCGTAGTCGGGCGACAGCGCCGACGCGTCGATCGTCGGGAGGTACTTCCGTATCTCGGCCACGGCCGCCGGCAGCCGCGCTGCGTTGACGGCCAGGTCCGTCGCCGAGTCCACCCACTCGACGTCCGGCCCGAACCGCATGCGCCCCGCCAGATCCAGCGTCAGATGCGTGCCCAGCCCGCCGGCGCCCGGCGCCGTGACTGGGTACACGAGCCGCGATACCTTGGGCGCGGACGCCGCGTAGCTGAAGTAGTTCCCCTTGGCGTAGTAGAGCCGCGTGCGCCGCTCGCGCGGCACGATCAGGTTGTGTATGTCGGCGGCGCCGAGTCCCGCGCTGTTGACCAGCACGTCTGTCGTGATGCGCGATTCCTCGCCCGTCGATGAGTCCTGGACGGTCAAGGCCCAGCCCCCGCTTCCGGGGCGTGGGTTCGTGGTAGAAGAGGTGGTGGAGGGCAGGGGCTCGATACCGACGACGGTGGAGTTTAGCGCCGTCACGCCGCCCGCGTCCTCGAACAGCCCGTGCAGCGCCGCCATCAACGCGTGCGAGTCCACGATGCCGGTCTCCGGGCTCTCCAGCACGCCCGCGGCGGCGCGCACAGCGGGTTCCTTCTGCTTCGCCTCCTCGGCGCCGACGAATCGCGTCGGTACGCCGATCTCGTCGCGGCACAGCGCGTGGATGCGCTGCAGCGTCTCGTGTTGCGACGCATCTTGCGCAACGACCCATTTGCCCGTGCGCTTGTGCGGGACGCCGTGGCGGTTGCAGAAGGCGTAGAGGGCTTGGCGGCCGGAGACGCAGAGGCGTGTTTTCAGGGAGCTGGGCCCGTAGTACAGGCCCGCGTGGATGACCTCGCTGTTGCGCGAGGAGGTCTCGGTGCCGACTCGCGGGTGTCTTTCTAGGAGCAGCGTGCTGCTGCCGGTACTACCAGAGGGCTGGTGGCAGGCGAGGGCTCGCGCGATGGCGAGGCCGACGGCGCCGCCGCCTATGACCTGGGGTGAGCCTGTGAGTTGTCAAGGTCTGTGTACGTGTGTATGTGTGTACGTGTGTATGTGTGTACGTGTGTATGTGTGTACGTGTGTATGTGTGTACGTGTGTATGTGTGTACGTGTGTATGTGTGTATGTATCTAAAGATAGGCGGGTACGTAAATCTTCCCCGGTCAGATAGCAACTGGTCGGGAAAAGCAAGTATGAAATGCAACTTACAACATGAGTGAAGTCGGCTCTAACCGGTGCCGTGCTAGAGAATGACCGCTCCAGACATACTAACCTGCCGGACTGCAATTGGCGTCGAGCCGTCCTAGCGAACATCTTCATTCAACGCTGTTGAAGGTTTGAATGGAGAGGGTTGGTTTAGGTGAGGGCTGGTAAGCATGATATCATAACTTAATCTGAGACGACATCGGAGATCTTATCAACTTATCGGCTCGGAACGCTTGCATTAGCGATTATTAGCGATTATCTCGTGCATGCCACTTTTGTCTCCGGCAGCAACTAGGTTAACGATTTATCATTTACAGACCTAATAATATGTAATGTAATGGCTTTAGTGGACGATACCGGTGACCGAGACTTATCAAGTTATTAGAATTCTCATTAGTTGTTGAAGCATTGGGTATAGCCTCGAGGCGAATGAGTGCGTCCCTCGTAGATTTACGTAGGTACTCTGTGAAGCTATTAAAATACCTAGCGTCCATCACAATATAGGCCATTGATATCAGTTGCCCCCTTACAAACCATACCAAGTATTACCAGTGTAAATCTGCGTCACGATGGAATAAAATGACTAGGACCACTTGCTTTCTTAATCCACGGCACACCATATGAGTTGATTAATTCGGTACTACTCCGACTATTTGTACAATAGCTGACGAAGTCCAGTGATTCGCATCACATTTTACCAGACTCTATGAGTGGTGGGGGGAAATGTACACACTTGCCATGACCCTGTCCAGAACAGAGATCGTAAAGCCAAAGCCACAGAATGTATCAAGGAGCAATATCCGGAAACAATTGCAAATGCCACGTTGTTTCGTCAAATCGTATCCCTCTCCCCTGGGTCCGTCTCATCGGTCCTTCCGGCAACGCCAACACCGTAAGTACATTCATGGCAAGTTAGACAACCAAACGCCTTAATACCATTTCTGAATTTTATTGATCAGAGCCCAAATTACTTTATTCATCCTTTGGGGTCTCCGAGACCACAGCGGGCTGAGCAGTGGTAGCGGACGTAGCAGCAGCAGAGGATGAACCTGCTGCGCCTTCTTCCTCGGACACTGAGGTAGACTGTGTAAGCTGCGAATGTTGTGCTGGTTCCCGTGTAAGACCCGTATTTGCATGGGCCTCGCTCAATTGTCGTTCTGTGCATATGTAAGCATGGTGTCATCGTGCTACCATGAGGTATATCTTACCAAGTTCTCTGATTCTGTGACGCAACATCTGGTTCTCGCGGACCAAAGACTGGGTCTCAGCCTGATAGTAAGCGCTTTCGTCACGGACTCCGGAAAGCAACGGCTCCCCACTCTCCACACTGATGGACGTTGATCTCAGTCTAGGGGACGGGGCGCCACGGCTTGGCGTTCTCGATCTGCGATGAAGGGCATCGCGAGCCATGTCAAACGAAGAACGAGGCTGTGACAAGACCGGTGAACGGGGAACTGAAGTGGATGGCGCGGGGAACACTGGTTGTGCAGCCGCATTCGGAAGAACGACGGAGCTGGATCTCTCCGAAGTAGGAGTCGCATCTTCAGCAGCCACACTTGTTTGGCTCTGGCCCTGTGCTCCTTGGAGTTGTTGTAGTTGGAGTTGCTGCTGGCGGATCATTTGTAAAAGTCGGTTCTAGCGTTACCTATGTTAACCAAAGGAGGTTTCAATCACGCGATACGGCATAACATACCACTTGCGCTTCCTGTTCTGCCTCAAGTTCTTGATGTAGCTCTCCTAGACTCGGGGCTCTGTTGTGGTGGGGATCCCCTCCAGCAAGGAGAGGCGATGCAGCCATAGGCTGAGGGCTTGTTGCTCCATACCCGCTGCTCTCCGTAACCATCTCACCCGGGCCGGGAACGGATGGATCGTTGAGTTGTAGGTTCATCAGGACCGTAGAGCGTCTTCGGCCCATCTGTGGGGATTGTCGGTTACGTGAGAGGGAGCTGCTCGATGAGCCTGTAGAAGAACTGTGTAAGTACAAAGCTTATTGTAAATTTAGGGGAGTTCAATACTGAGACCTACGTCGCATGGGTTCATGTTGGAGTCCAGCATTCATTGTAGCGGCGGCTTGTAACGAAGTAGATGCTGATCGAGGAGAAGGTGATGCCGAATCTCCTCGAATGGAAGAGTCTCCATTGCCGTTTGAAGAGGTCATAATGCGCGGGCGTGCAGATGACGGAGATGATGGTGGAAGTGAATTGAGGTCGGGAGCCATGTCGGCAACGAGAAAGAGGTTGACGTATGAAGTAGATAAAGAAGGTTCTCTACCGTAGGTCAAGTGTCACACAAGGCAACCTAGAGCTGTGGCCAAGCTACCTAACCCGACAACCTCCAGCCAAACGCTGTCGCGAGGCACCAGATGGAGGGGAGGGGTGGAGATGAGGGTAGGTTGTTAGGTAAGGATATGGATATCGATATGGAGTACAGTATGCAGGTGGCGGTCTAGACGTTGACGGGTGTCAAATAGGATCGGGATTTCAAGGTGATCGTGGCATGAACGCCCGACCTAGGCACGACACACACAGACACACACAGGTAGAATAGCACCTCGTCAGCTCGCAGAGGCTGAAGCTGGGTCTTTCTGTGGTGTCCAGGTGACAGGGAAGTCGAACGATAGTGTAGATGTTTTTGTGCAGGGCCGTGACCAAAGAGTCAAGCCGCAGCGGAAGCACCAGTTAGACGAAACGGAACTTTGTAAAGGACAATCGCTCGTTATGCAGGTGGGCTGTGACCTTGTGGGGAACGAGAGCTACCCTCCAGACAACCCTTGACGTCAGTTGACGGGATCAAAATGCTTGCCGGGAACGTGACCCCAGTACGAACCTTGTTATGTAATCAGCACAGGCTACTTATCGCTACTTATCGCTACTTATCGCTACTTATCGCGGCTATGTCCATGTCTGCAGCGAATCTCCTGAGCCGCGCTTAACCTGATCAACCCATTCCCAGCACCCACCGTGAGACATCACATGTAATCAATTCATCAGTTACCCAGAGCCTTACGACGCTTGCATTCCTACAAACTGCAACATCGAGTCCTGGCTAACTAACTAATACCATCTAACCTATCGGATATTCTCCCTTTTGACGCCTCGTATTACTTACCTGTGACACCCGTTAACACGGTTAGATGTCTTTAGTAGTCCTGGTCATAATACTGGTCACAAGGCTAGCGAAACGGAGTTTTGCCATGCAAGCTAACTCAAGACAGGACCCTTAAGGTTACGTGCCGTTGCAACATCATGCAAGGTCAACATTTGCAGGTTGAGGTTTTGACCAAAACCTTAACAGCCATGCCTGATGCCCTTGCATGAGCCCCTGATGTAAGTTTGTGATATTGTACACGTCTACATGTAGTATTCCTACACATTTCTTGTAGGTGTGTGTGATGTTTAACCCATCAGCATGAGATCATTCAACATAATCACCTCTCGCCACACACACATTCTTCTGAAGTGGTGAGCTCCTCATTATGCCCTTCTATCATGTTTATCCATGATAAGCTAAATGAATACTATTTGCGATCCTGTTGCAGCAGGTAAACTGAAATCTCGATGAGCATGATCTAATATTTGTTTCACATCCGTGACAAGGGATTCAACGTTTGGTTCATATCAACTCCAATGTTTTAGAATGCTCACTTTGTGAGCCCTAATTGAAGCATTATTAGAATTATACCGCTACCCTGGTCACGCTCTTCATTCGACTCATATCGGAAGCACGATAAAGCGCCCCACCGCTTGATGGATTTCAATGAGTCAGGGCCTAGTCCTGCATTAGGTAGTTCTAGGATCACGATGCTATACAATCTCATCACCAGCTTGGGGCCCAACTTGGCCCCATAACATACTAGCTACCTACCTGAGGTATATAAGACTCTTTCGCAGGGTGGATGTCAACCGGTTCTTCCGGAGAGCAAACAGCCCGGTTAGCTCAATCGGTAGAGCGTGAGACTCTTAATCTCAAGGTTGCGGGTAAGTTCAACATCCACAACGACATCTTCTGATCCAAACTGACAAGTCCGCCTAGGTTCGACCCCCGCATCGGGCTCAATTCCTGATGCTTTCCAGTTAACTGGAAAATCAACCCTTCATTTTTTGCGTTTTTTTTTGTGTGTCCCAGTTGGAGCCCGCTTAGGGTTAGTTAGGGTTGGCCAAAGCACAGCCTCTAATACGAACCTCCGATCTCTGGACAAGACTCTAACGCAAGCACAATACTATGCCAAGTTACCTATCTAACTGCCAACGTCTATCTTGAAGGCTGGTAGCAAGCGCAGTAGCCTCACAGGTGGTCTGGCCCTCGATATCTCATCGCGGATCCGGATCAGTTTAGTGGAGAAGATCACGTAAGTATACCGAATCATGCTGGTATCTTACATGTCCTTTCCAATCTAGGGAAATGGAGATTGGCCTTACAGAAGCATGCTTCTAGAATCTAGACTACCACGTCGTGCTCAGCTTAGAGGCTTTGATGTCTCCAGGAGCTCTTGCAGCCGCCAAGCTCTACGTTTAATTTTACTACTGGCGTCTCGCTACTAAGCTACCTAGGTACTCCTCTGGCTGACCTCGAGTGCCGAAACGTACATACACACACATAAAGATCCCGAACGCACATACTTCCGTGGTATAGCCACCGGGTTCGTATTCCTACGAATCAGAGCGAATCAGAGTAGCCGAATGGCATCTGCCGCTCCGCGATGGTAGAGGATGTAGATGTTTCGGGAAGAATGCAGACTCTTGCAGTCGGACTTAGCAGCGCTGTTTAATATTGATAATCAGTGGCTTCTAGTTGCCAAGAGTGTCTAAGAGAAGGCTACGACTACTAAGGAGGTTACGGTTTTGGCATCGAGGCCAAGGGGCTCCCGTCCAGACCTCAATCTAACGCAACATATCTGCGATGGGGGTACAAGAGTAGGACGCCATAATAAGTCTTGGCCACGTAAAACTGAAGCTGAAGCTATCAAATGGCGATTCTCCTCTTCTTGCCTTGGAAGTTTTAGGATGATTCAAATTCTTACAGGTGTGTATGATGATTGGTGTGAGACGCTAGTAAGCGTTTTGAAAAATTTTTAATTTCACTGCTCCATGGCTGCCGAACACCTCGGTTCAAGTGGATTCAGACGATGGAGAGCCGGTGCCTCTCGACCTCGGCGACCCTCATGGGGGCTCCATTCGGGAATGGAGGTAGGTATCAAATGTCAAGACTGCTGGAAGTTCTACTCCGGACATACGTAATACTATTACTCCGCCTAGGAGAATGCGCATAACTGCGGGCTTATCTTATGGGTGGTCATATCTTAAAACTCTTAGCTCTACGCGTGGCATAAGTAGCACAGGTCGGCGACCTAGAAAACGTGGCGAGAGAAAAGCAGCTATTCACATATACCACGTTCTCGAAGACCCGGCTGCGAGCTGGTTGTTGAAGATATGTGCGTGGCTGGGGTACAGCTCCGTTCTGATCGGCATTGCGTCCAGATAAATGCATCTCCTGCATCCTGCCAGCGGCTTCTAGGATCGGTCACCCTTGATTCGCGCATATCTATGGCTATTGCCGTCTTTATGCACACAAGGCCACTGAGGCGTTGTCAGGGCCACGTTTGCGGCCGCTCTTCATCAAATTCCTGGAGTAGTTCTCTTGACTGCTGACAGATCGTCGGTCGCTACCGCACGCGGACCCGGTGGTTCGGCTACGGTAGATGAACAGTCCCATTCCGCGCTCCTGACTCGTGGCGGCCCTGCTGATACCTAAATTACCAACCCCCCTGTAACGAGCAGCAGGATTTCAACCCCTCTCTCGCTTGTTGCTGACGGCCTGCTGTAGGAACCCTAAACTCGGGTCAGCAGCCACCGGAATAGCTGCATGAAGGTCCTGGTGGATGGGCAGGTTACCAATGATAACGAAATGCCGTGGTGAAGGATTTTTAAGGGGGACATCATGTTGGAAGCGCATATTGTGTCTAATTCCAGAACCACCCCCACGGAATATACCGCAGCCACTAAGCGGAGCCGGTTGGGTCGTTGGGTTGAAAGAGCGCTCCTCAGCTGAAGTAGCACTTATAATATAGCTCATGGTTTAACCTAGCACGCGTGAAATGATCGCGTCTTATTCTCCAGCATGTTGGCGGGATATAAACAATTGTCGTCATAGAAATATGACAGAAATATATCACATCTGATGGAATTCCTAGAACCCTCTCCCTTGCCGGATCTGACGGGCGCCACAACGATGCCTTGAGTTAACAGGATATTTAGAGGCGGAGGAGAATTCTTGAAGTCTCACACGAACCCAGCCAACGTGGAAAATCCCGGCTTCCCCGGCCGCTACTGCAGGAACTCTGAGGGCGGAACCAGACGCGTCGCCGCCACAGAGGATCGGATGTGGGAGGTTTGCTGTAGTGGCTATCCCTAGCTTTGCTTAGCTATGCCCTAGCTATGCCTACCTAAGCCTAGCTAATGGGGACGGTGAAAAATGAGGCTTTCGGCCAGTTGAGAGCAATATGTTACGTTTGGATATCTTGTATGGAAATGGGGCTTATGAAGTAATAGAAGTATCCCTATTAGCTGTTAGCCATCCGACTCTTCCGTTAGTTTCGATAGCATCTTGCCCAAGTGCCGAGGCCAGCAAAGTCTAGATTTCCCGGACGTCTGGATACATGCCTTGCGTTGTGCAGCCAGTGCCCTTTTTGCTGCAAGATAGAATCTTGAAGTTCAGTACAGAAAATCAAGTCGTTCGTAACCTCGAACGAATGGGGGAACGGAGTACAGGAATCGTATTCTCAAATTGGAATTGTGCGGGACGAGAATGGGATGTCAGCTGAGCTGAGGACATCCATATGCATAACATGCAACTGTCCATTTCCGTGTTGCCATCGCACGGCAGAGGATTAGAGAAAAACGTGCAAGATAATCTCAACTCCACTACCGAGCAAACATCGCACCAACCCAAACATATGTCAAAAGTCTATCTTGTCTTCCGAGGTCTGTGAGGCTGTTATGTTAAGCTCTGGGTATTGATCACGAGCCAATCTGGGCACATTGCATATGGATGTGTTCTGGGTATCCGGATAGAACCTGTCAAAGCGCATAAAAACCCTTGCCAGCCTGCCATTGACATTTCCACAGCCAAGGGTACGGGCTAATATTGGAAAGTGATCGGCGCTGAAAGGGCATAGCGCTTTTCCCTTCTGCATTTCGTCACATATGTGACTTGAATCGTACTGTACCGATAGATACCTTTTAGAATATTATGTAACGAAGGGGGAATCTGATGAATCTGCAAGGCATCCCGAAGCACATACGGTTGGACAGTCTGACACAAGGTCGCTGTGGGTTTCCGGAATGCAGATATGCATCGTGCGCATACATACGAAGTATTGCGAGTTTGTCAGATCGATGGTCTTCCGAGGGTTTCGCTACGCTACATTAGGTACCTACCTATTATACGTCGTATGTATGTATTGGGAGTAATTCCTAATCTCGATATCGTGTGAAGATCAATACGACTTCACCTACGAACTATCAAGCTCTGATATTAGATCCATATCAATGATTAGCAATGATCAGACCTCCAGTTCCCAATTTGTCGGCACTTAACAGGACTATACAGTACCGAACATAATGCTCTACCGGATCTTGCACTGAGGGGAATGGGGGAATGAAGCTGGCGTAGCTCTCGAGAATGCAACACTGAAGCCCTCCCCACTTGGGAAAAGGACTTCTCGGAGAACTCTTGGCATTCGCATGCGGTGACGATAGGCTCCCCGCTGCTACTGGACTGTCAACCCAGTAGCCTGCAACCCCCAAACAATACTTCGCGGCTCACGAATGAGATCACATCCTGGCACGTTGCTGATTCGCTGCGGGCGTCAGGGGTCATCGTGGGCGCGTTTCTTCTCACAGGTTCAAAACAACATTGGAAACCCTGGGATGCACGCAACGTGACAAACTTGGATGCGGAAAATTCACGTCGATAGTAATTGGCCATGCTTGCAGTCGCCGAAGCCTGGGGGGGCAGCATCTCTCGTCGCTACGTTCCAAAGCGAGGCGGGAATTTTCGTCTTTCTTTCCGAATAAATTCCATAAAATCTCCAGCTGGCTTACCATCTGTGGCCTCTTTTGGGGGGTAGGAGGAGGAAGCGTCAGACAAGTCGTAAGAACGTAAGGTGTGTCCTGGCGTTCACGGCGGCAGTGGTCTGTTCGGGTTGTCCCTTATTCCCTGCATATGGGCTTATCTGTCGTGCTCCGCGCCTATCTGTGATTTCTCTTGCGTACCTAGTCGATCGCATGCCAGAATTCGGCTCGATCAGGACCATCTTTTGATTACTGGAGCAATCCCATACTTGTCGACCTGGCGGTTTTGAAGAGAGACAATGGAGACGCTCGTGGTCGAGTGGGCGTCCTGGGCGTCGTTGAAGGCTCTAGTCGGAGACCGCCTTACGCAATACTACCGCGGTACAATATCTCCGGGGATAAATCAACTATCGAAAACAGGTATTCAATAAGTACCGTAGCAACGGTCCGCTAGTCCCACACCAAGCCGCACGGTCATGGTACGGCGCGCTGGAAGAAGATCCCTGACCGGGATACAATACCTTTTCCCCTTGCCGTCAACATCCAACCCACTTCGCAACTTTCGAGCAGGGATTCTTTCGCGAATCCCAGCCCAGCCAAGGTCGATTTCTTCCCAATTTCTCACGACCGTGTGCTGGGGGAAACGTCTGACTTCGGGGCTTGCATGGCTGCAAGTTGCTGTCTGTCCTCCGCCCCAGCCCTTCCTCATCAGGGTCTCAGCCCGTAAGGAAACATGAGACCGGGACCAGAACTTCGACCTGCATGCCTAACACCCATTTATACTAGTACCCAGGATCAGGTCGTCCACCGGTGGCTTAGAGGGACTTGTAATTCCTAATTTTATCCTTCGAAAACTCTATGCTCCCGCCTCGTGGCCTCACAGTCTAGTTTTCACTTTCTTTTGCCTGGACTCCACCTATAATAAACACTTCGAGGCTTTTTCTCACCTCTAGCTTGGAGCTATCCAGGTACTAGTCGACCCCGTTGTATAGTTGCGCCGGGAGTTAGGGCTGTCTGCCGAGTTGGAATTCCAAGGACGATCTACGCTTTAGACCTTCACAAACACAGGGTTGCCTTGACTTCGTCATCACGGACCACTCGCTTTCCCCTCAGGATCTCGGCTCTTTTTTTTCTTGACTGATACGCTGGGGTTGGCGTTTTCTGTTGGTTACACATTGAGGCCTTCTCATCACATGTATCTTCAGACCTTAATCTACCTCCCGTTGCGTTGGCTTCTTCCGTTCATGCACCATATGTGTCTCCCCGACGGTGCACAACAGATCTCGGGTCTCCTTACTCATCTACAAATATTATATGGCTGAAAGTTGTTCAGACCGAAAATAAATCACCATCGCCCGCTAACTCGTCGACACCTACCACAAGCACAACATAATGCCTGAAAGAGAATTCATGAGCCCGTCGAGTCCTACGCTCGAGGCTCTGCAGAACCGTTCACGCGATCTGCGTCGAGCCAGGCCGCCAGATATAACCATCCTTAGACATGAGAATAGAGTCCCATTACGACCGGAGAGATTGGCCAAACGTGAATCCAGGATTGGGTTAAGAAGCATATTCAGCAAGTCGAGGCCAGGGAAGGATGACAAAATAGTGGAAGAGCCATCCATCAAAGACCCGTCACGACACATGGGAAAGCGTTCCTCGCTGGCAGACCTTGGCAGTTGGCCACAGAGACTTAACCCTTCTCGTTCAGAGATTTCCTTGTCAAGTTCACCTCAAGCCTCGCTGAAGTCACCAACGTCTGTAGCCTCTTCATCATCTTCGCGGCTACGACAAAACAGCAATGGCGTTAACCAAAGCAAGCTACGTCCGCAAGCATCGCCAAAAACAAGAGGCTCGATTACTCCATTTGATCCGCCGCCGCTATTCAAGATGTACCCTCAAGCCATTAAGCATGCAACGCTACCCACTTGTCTTACTCCGATAGAGGCTCTAGCCCGCCTCAACGATTCCAAGACTAGCTTGACGCAGGACGACTTTTCGCAAAGCAACCTCACCTTGAGTCAGGTTGAAGCATCTGGGCTTGGTTCAAAATTCGATGGAGACAAGAAAAAGAAGTCAAAGGCGCCGGAATGGACAAGCAAGATCTATGCACTGGTCACTTCGGGATACCTACTCCAGTATGCGGCAGAAGGCCCCTTCAATAGGTTACCGGAGAAGATCCTACACCTGACCCGAGACTCCGCGGCTTATGCTAGTGATCTAATTCCAGGAAGGCATTGGGTTGTTAGGGTCGCTTCGTCTACAGATGCCGACGGAAATCCATCCTCGGACACGAAATCTTTTAGATCCAAGCTCGCTCTAAGAGGAGCTGAAAAGCGACAGGTCTCTAATATGTTACTTGTTTTCGAAAGCCCCGAGACCATGGATACCTGGCTTGCTATCTTAAGACGGGAGATTGAGTCGTTGGGTGGAAAGAAGAAGCTATCGGAGACTGGAAAGCCTGAGACGGAGGAGGATACTGCCATGCCCAAGGCGCCAACAAGCCAGAGGACCCTTGTTGTTCGCGATCCAGCCCGCTTCTCGCGCATTGTCTCGCAGGACTTTTCGTGTAATCAGGAGAACGCATTGGCCGATCCTACCGAGGAAAGCGACGCCGCCGAACCCCCCGTCGAGCGAGTATCAGAATCAACTGTGGATGATGGGTCGAGTTTGGTTTCCTTAGAAGGTCAACGACTGGATAGTCTCCGAGACAGAGATAGCGGTAGTGGGAGCGGTAGTAGCGGCTGCAGCGGCAATCGACTCTCCTTCGTCTCATCTGGACAACGGACGATTATATCATCGGCGGAGTCATCTCCGACAACCTCACCAATTCGAGAGAGTTTCTCAAGCCATGGACATGAATACTTGCAGAAGGCCCTACCACCTACCCCCGAAGTAAGACCGCGTCCGAACGCCGCGGCGATTGTGAACCGGAGGCAATCCATGCAGACGATGATCCCCGGTTTCGATCCACGCCTCGACGCCGCTGGCCGCCCAACCTCAATATTGCCGTCTACCTTGACGTCAGTTCATGAGAGCAAGCACCAATTCGTACCCAACTTTAGCGTACCGCACACCGTGGGCAGACGCTATTCAGCAATGAATTTATCCGCCGTCGCTTCCAGAACAGATCAACCGCAGCTCGACCGAGACGGGCCGATAAAACCGCCTCGACGAAGTCCGCCAACAAAGCTCGCCATATCCCGTCCTCTTTCTATTGTCCTTGATCAACCGTCACCAAGATCACCATACTCGCCTACCGTTTCGACTAACAAGGGCCCTACTGTGCAGGCCCCCGACTCACCATCCATGTTTGCTGCGCCTTGGACTGGCAATACGCCAAACCCCAAGCCACAAGCGAAGAAAGAGACCCCTAGGAGCCAAATTCCAAAGCGAATAACGGAAGAAGCTCAATTGGGAAGCACTACTCCGGACATGGGGTCTAATATTAGGGGAAATATACGTTCTAGTCAACAAGGTTCAGCGCGTCCGTACCCCGAAACGGATAAGTCCTTGGCTGTCCGACCGGCCCGGAGCCAGACCCTGGAACCTATAGAGGCGCCTGAGCAAATACGTAGAGCCTCTTCATCTCTCGAAATGCGGAGGGCGTCGACAACCCCAGCCTTCGGACATCAATCTATCAAGCATGCGATCATATTGTCTGAGGGCTCGACTCGTCCAAATCGTCATTCGCTAATTTACCCCAAGCAATCCAGCTTACCCTCTATTGAGGAGCCTGCTTATACCCTTGCGCCACCCCTCACTTGCTCACCGAAACGCTCCGCCCCCTCACTCAAAGCTTCGCAGCAAGAGGAAGCCTCGAAGCAATTCCTGACAGTAGATACTTCGCCCAAGAGCCTTGCGACCAGGAGGAGCATGCCTCATCTAGCTGAAGGACCCCCACCAGCGCCTCCACCAACATGTGCGCTTCCTCCCCTACCGAGGAAGCGCTCAACCAATATTCCTAGGAGCATCAAGGCGTGATGCCCTAGTGACTAACGACAGAACTTCAACACGACGAAGATCAATTTCCTTTTATATCTGTTTTTATTTATCTATTTATTTATTTATTCCCCTTCATGTACATCCTTGTATACCTATTCTTATGACCCCACTACGATAATGATGGACGGCGTTTCGGTTCTATTCTTGCATAGATACGCATCCATTGGAGAGAGACTACAACAGGCCCTTGCGGGAAAACATTTCATTTAGTAGGTACCTATGTTTTTGGATACGAAAGTGTTTGAAGTTGGAATGTTGGCGATGAAGATGATGAGATATAACCTTCGATGAGATGACGGATATGATTAGGGATATGGATGTCTTATTAGTGAGAAGTACATATATGTCCATGGAGACAGTACTCGCTCCTGACGGCTTGTTAGCCACACGCGATTTTTTTTTTTTTTTCTTCATCTTCATATCATTTGCGGCAAAAAGGGCCCCTTATGGAAACCGGTGCATTTCAGGGCTTTAGGATACTAGTTTACTAGGTAGCTCATCAAAAAGTAAAAGGCTTCATGCCATGTTCAAACAAATGAGAATAGCCCTTCAGCATGTGAGGTCTGCACGTATCGCTTATAGGAGCGGATATCCGCGATAATGATACTTTAACGAAGATGAGGCGAATGGTGACTCGAGCTTGTATGAGGTATCCAGATATCCCTTGAACGTGCTGCGCACGGACCAATAGCAGACGGCTTTAATTGGTAGCGCGGGGCAAATCCTGTGGTACCGATAAGAGATTTGAGACCCCACACTTTGGATTAGAAACGCAGACTTGAAATTATTCCTAAACCACACAAAAACCGTCATCATCAAGCAGACTTCAGTCCATTCCGCCCAGATACTCGCCGCAATACCAAGATAAACTAGCGAAAATGGCGTCAAAGAACAGGTTAGATACTTCTGCCATCATATTTCCGATTTATTCGGAACAAACATACTAACTCTCGTCCAGAGACTGGGCCGACGACGACGAGGGCGACGAGGTCGCAACCGAGCTGCCTCCCCCACAGACCATCCAGAACAAGGACGGCACCAAGACCACCATCACCTACCGCTACAACGATAACGGGCAGAAAGTCAAGACGACCCGACGGATCCGACTGGTCACACACCGCGAGGTGGTCAACCCGCGCGTGGCCGAGCGCAAGACATGGAAGAAATTCGGGCTTAGCGAGAAGGACGGCGCGGGCCCGCAGATGGACACGACGTCGGTGGGCGAGAACATCATCTTCCGCCTCAGCACCAACTGGAAGAAGGACACCAAGGACGAGGCCAAGGACGTCAACGCCAACGCCATGAAGGAGAAGCTCAAGGACAAGACCGTCAAGTGCCGTATCTGTAACGGCGAGCACTTTACCGCCCGCTGTCCCTACAAGGATACCATGGCGCCTGTCGGAGCTGAGGGCGGCAGTGCTGATGTTGCGGCCGGTATGGGTGATGAGCCGGCACCTGCCTCTGTTGGTGCTGCGGGCGCGGGCAAGAAGGGCAGCTATGTCCCGCCTGCGCTGCGTGGAGATCGCGGTGCGGCTGGTGGCGAGAGGATGGGCGGCAGCAAGTACGGCGAGAGAGACGACTTTGCTACGCTGCGTGTGACCAACGTGAGTTTCCTCCACATCTATATCCTAGTGTCTCCTGTTCCACGTTCTAAACAATCATATTAACACCATCACCAGGTCTCCGAAATGGCAGAGGAATCAGAGCTGCGCGACATGTTCGAGCGCTTCGGCCGCGTGACGCGCGTGTTCCTGGCCAAGGACCGCGAGACGGGCCTGGCCAAGGGCTTCGCGTTCATCAGCTTCGCGGACCGCAACGACGCCGTCAAGGCGTGCAACAAGATGGATGGCTACGGTTTCAAGCACTTGATTCTGCGCGTCGAGTTTGCCAAGAAGGCTGCTTAAGTGCGTCGACTAGCACTGGTCATGAAATGAGGACGGTTTATGGAAGGATAAACTGCTACACGTGTGGTAAATACCTACCATGGAGGCATCGAATGGGACTGGCTCGGTATGAGATGAAATGATAAGGAAGCATATGGCATATGGCATAGGAACTCGGTTCAGTCATGTGATATGTGAATAGAATGCGTTTTCGGCACCAATAGGACACGGTTATTTATCAAGTTTTCTACGGCCGGGTAGGACTATACGCTTCCAGGGACTGTCTATCATATCCTTATAAAACACGGTAATGCCGCCATGATGCCAATATATTGAATGGGACCGGACGCCGTAGCGGGAAAGCAAGGGTATCCAGGTTCCTGACAACTTGGCTTCGTCTCGTATGTGCCGTGATATATCTATAGCTTTGTTGAAATTGCGCTCATCTAGGTTTACTCAATTTGCTACAATGAGTTTCGGCTCCAACGAAGTCAGGCATAACTGATTATCTCCTAAGGCTGGTATTATGAGCGTCGTTCGAGAATTGCGTAAGAGAAATACTTCTAACATGGTGAAGGATATTCCTATGAAGGTACTTTCAACTAGACTCCTTATGCTATATTAGGTAGGTAACCTTAGCTTATATAAGACTGGTACGTGACAAGTTAGATGTGAAGTAGACAGCTGCCAGGACCTATTAATGCGTAGGTAGGAAATTTCTTTTTCTTTTGAATGTGCTTTGACTTCCTCATTGTCATGAGATTTCCATACAGTATATCTAGGTAGGCACCTGTGCGTGTCAGGATATCAAAAGCAACTGGTTATTATAATAGGTTCCCATGAGTGAACGTAAGTTACACTTCAAGATCCGTTCAAGCTATTTGCCCTGTTGGTAAGTGACTCCTTGTGAGCGGGGCCATCGATGAGCTTCAGGAGTCTTTCTACCTAACCAGAGGATTAGTAGTCATCGAAAGCAATGGTCCTTTTAGGTGACTCAGCTCCAACGGTGTTATTAGTCACTCCCCCTGTGGCGCCTGACTAAGAAGTACGCTCAACAAGCCACACCTTATAATACGTGTCTAGGTACTTAATGTATAGTAAAGTAGCCATTAATTCTAACCTCAATATTGTTGCAATTCACGAATGTTCTCTTTACATATAAAAAGATAATGTTACTCGATTAAGAGCCCCTTATGCAAATTCTGGTGTCGTTATCTGATGTACATGCATCTATCTCCTATAAGAATGCCGCCCCTCTTCGGATAGGTACAAGGGCCGTTGCCGATTTTCACCCGCCACTTCGGGTTCTACTGCATACCGCTTTCCTAATTCGGCTGTACCCCTCCAGCCCAGCCCTCGTGTTACCTAACTTTAGCAGTTTTTTATCAGCTGGTGGCATTCCCTTATCGGCGCTGCATCAATAACCGAGTTTGCAGTCAACCTGCATTCCAGAACGTGCTGTGCCTGTCCATCTGCATCCTTTCCTTGCATGTGACACACCTTCGGAAGTGATCCTTCAGCCTTAAGGACGAACAAAATAATCAACACCAATTAGCAGGGCTGAATTGCGTGACATTCAGATTTTATCCGTGACACTTTAAGATTCGGTAAAAGAGAGTTTCGCCTCAAGAATTGGGGAATTTGATTCAGAATTGAGGTTATAGTGACGTCGCAAGCGCACCAACAATTGCACCTCACGTGGAGCCTTTCCTCCTCCAATTGAACGGCGCCCGTCCCGAGTCCGTCCCCGTCAAAACCTGGATCTGAGTTGTGGCATACTTTGCCAAGTGTTTATTGGAAATCCCCTCCACTTTGTTCCTTTCTTCGTCGAGCCCAATTGCCAACTCACCCATTCAGCACCTAACAAGTCTATTCTTCCATGGCTGCAAGTCGACGAGGTTCATTACATAACAACATTCGATACTAAGCTAGTATAGACAACCATTCAACACGGTTGACATCTAGCACAATGAGTTCAGTCGCCGACCCCCCTGCCGACGCTGGCGAGTTACGCCGCCGGCAGGTATCTTCAACAGATGCGAATAGTGAGAATGGTGATGGTAGCAGCGAAGATATTATAACGACGTCGTCGAAGTCTAGAAAGACGTATGGTCGCACCAAGGATGGAACGAGTAAGTAAAGAACGTAGTATACGAAATCGTGCTGCATACTAACCAATGCTTCCTCTCAATAGTCTTTACTGTTCCTACTACACATGACATGGTGTCTCAACTCCTCGACCCCAGAGAACCTAAGAACTTATCAGACGCAATTGTTCTCGGAGTGCTTGCCGCACACATACTGGCCCTATACTTCCTCCCGGCTTCCCTGAAGAGACCTGTGTTCGCCGCCATCTTCCTATTCTGGAGAGCATCCTACAACCTTGGCATTGGCATCCTCCTACGATTGCAGTCGAATGATAACAAACTCGTTGCATGGGCTAAGCAATGGAAGTTGTTTGAGAACCCGGAGAGCGGTAAGAACCCACGACCATGGCTGTATAAGCTTCTGAAGCGTGAGTTGGAAATCAAGATTCCTGAGGACTACCAATTTGAGAAAGCCCCAATTGAGTACAACACCTGGCTAGTCTTCAGGCGACTTGTGGACCTTATACTCATGTGCGATTTCGTCTCGTACTGCCTGTTCGCAATCGCCTGCGCGCACCGTCCTGCGGGAGAATCTCCCTACGTCACTGTTGCTCGCTGGGTCTTCGGTTGGTTAACCATTGGTTTCAACCTATGGGTTAAACTTGACGCCCATCGAGTTGTAAAGGACTATGCCTGGTACTGGGGCGATTTCTTCTACCTGATCGACCAGGAGCTGACATTTGACGGTGTATTCGAAATGGCTCCCCACCCAATGTATTCGATTGGGTATGCAGGGTACTATGGCATCTCAGCGCTCGCTGCTAGCTACGCGGTCCTCTTCATCTCTATTGCGGCTCATGCTGCTCAACTTGCCTTCTTGGTTCTCGTCGAGAATCCTCACATTGAGAAGACCTACAATCCTCCTACCCGCAAGAGCGAGGTTCCTGTGAGACCGAGAATACACAATCTATTGGGTATCAAGAACATTGATCTGTTACGAACCGTCGATTACTCGACCTTCATCATGCTGTCATTCGTTGCACTGTTTGCCTTTGTCACACCGCAGACGCCGTTGCACCAATCCCTCTTCGTCTCACTCGCCCTGATCTTCCGACTCTGGTACTCCGTCGGACTAGGTGTAATCCTCACACGACAGTCGAACAGCAAAGCATGGACGCGCCACTTTTTGAAAGTCGGAGAGACTCCAGAGGAGGGTTGGCGACAGTGGAAGGGATATTACCACATCACCCAGAGTCTATGCTATGCCACCTTCGCCGCAGCCTGCTGGAAGATGTACTCTGCCCCAGTTGATTGGAACTATGGGTTCGTGATGCTTCGGCATGTCATCGGTGCTGGTCTCATCGCCCTCCAGATATGGACTGCCGTGAGCATATATGATTCTCTTGGAGAGTTCGGCTGGTTCTTCGGAGACTTCTTCTTTGACCAGGGTGTGAAGCTCACCTATACGTCGATCTACCGCTTCTTGAACAACCCAGAAAGAGTACTCGGCACCGCTGGTTTATGGGGTGCGGCCATCATCACGTGGAGCAGATCTATATTCGCCTTGGCCTTAGTTAGCCACGTTCTCACCATTGGATTCCTTCAGTTGGTCGAGAAACCGCATATGCAGAAGATCTACGGCCGCGAACTCAGACGCGAAGCTGGCCTGACGAAATTCATCAAGCGTTCTCTGCCTCCGCCTGTAGTAGAGTGGCAGTCAAATGTGAACAAGGTCATGGATGAGACGTCTCATTTCGTTGAGGACTTCCTAGATGCGGCGCGTCCGAAGTTAGCTGCGGGTGTTTCATCCATTGTGAGAGATACCACAGCGCTCTTCAACAAGTATCCCGCCCGTCTCACTTTGACTAAGCTCTCACCTGATCTCGCGGGTCTCGATCCGAAACGTTATTCTCTCTCGGTGGAAGGTGAGGCATCCGGCTTCTCCGCTTTGTCAGAACGAGCTAGTGGCAAGGAAGGCACAGCGGGTCGATTCCCGAATGAGCTCAAGACCATGATTTTCGAATACGGCGCCCCGATTAAGGTCAAGTGGAGGGCGCCGGCGAATCACTCCAAGAGGGATTGGATTGGTCTCTATATGGTTGCCGACAATCGTTCTCGTGAGATCACCGAGCTTTCGTCCCTCGGGCGATGGATTCCAACTGTGCCTGGCCAATACCAGTCTACTACGGCCGATAGGGGTATCCTGACATGGGACCAACCCGTCGAAGATTCTGACAGTGGTGAAGCCAACCTTGTTAGTGGTGAGATGGTCTTTTCTGGAGACAAGTTGTGGTGGACTCAAGGTGTCTTCGAATTCCGTTACCACCACGATGGAAACCACAACGTCATGTCGATATCCCAGCCATTCGAGATTCACCTCTCCCGCTTTGACTACAATGATGCTGAAGCAGATAACGAGGCCTCTGTCCAGCAAGCTGTCGAATCGGCTCTCTTGCCGGTGGTGCAGAATTGCTTCGACCGAGACCCTGATATTGCCCCAAGCACGCCAGCGGAACCATTCGGCAGTCATGTAGAACGAGATAGCAAGTATGCCAAAAGATTGGTGTATGCTATCCATCAAATGTTTGGTATCGAGTTTGCACCAGCTGTAGTTCCTGCCGATGGCAATGTAAGGAACCTGGCCTGGAGAATTTGTAACGCAAAGCAGGTCCTGGTCAGTATCAACTCACCTTTAACTAGACATACGTGGAGTAATGAGACTAACCATCTTCTTAGGCACCTTACAGTATGTCATACTCCAAGGGAGCGTCGACGCCGGAGGAAGATAAGCCACGTAGCCCTTAATCGAGTATACGAAAAGGAGACGATACGATACTATATACGACGGACCCATGGCCTGGCAGATCAGTGATTTGGCGACCCCTTAATCATACACGATATTTGAGGGGTCTAATAGGAGGATCCCTAGCATAGACGACTTCATGGAGGAGTTGAGAGTTTGGAGTAGTCTGGAGTGTTTAGGTGTTGGAGAATTTGTTCCTGTTCCTTTCAGATAAGACACGTTGGCGATGATCATAGTTCTGCATTCGGCATTTTTGAGATACCAAAAGTACAGTGGAGTCTTCAGGATGTTGGTAGTCGTGAATACACAAGTTTGTATATGACAAGTTTTCGAGAATACTATAATTTCCCGTGAGGCTTCCATATCGTGATATGCTATTACTTCCTATGGTAGTAAGGTCTGGTGATGGGCTTAATGGCCATCATGATCGTGTGTCTATCGAGTCCAAGCTACATATCTAAATATAGGGAAGGTACCAAGTAAACACAGAAGTTCCTCTGTACAGTCACGTCCCTCGTCCCCTCCAGATTCGGGAGTCACGACCAAGTGTTTGCACTGACCAACACCACGCGTGGTCAAAGCTACCTGCTCAACGAATCAATCCACTAGACCAGCAGAGAGGGTCATAAGGCCAAACAACACCCCATCCATCGCAGCTCCTGGATGGCGCAGTGGGTTGGGCACTGCGTTAAAAAAAGCGAATGTACTGAGGCGGCGGGTTCGAATCCAGGAGCGAGCACCAGAGGGGAACTGGGGGAACATTGTCATCAAGAGCGCCCAGATGAACAATAGTTGGCGGATAATTAACCATATTAACCATGACACCTTTTTATTTTAAATAAATATTTGAAGCGATTTTTTTTTTCTTGTTTGCTGACCAGGTATTGTTTCCGTACTTCTCAGGATTGGTTTAGCCTACGTAGCTGTTCTGCTCGTCTGCCTCCTTTCGAGTAAGGTAAGAGGTTTGTATATTACCTCATGCTGAAGTGGCCGTAGGTGTATGCTCCTTGAGGTAGGTTGTACCATTGCGTGACGTATCAAGGCTAGACGGAAACTACAATTACAAATGTGATGATCAGTAGAGATGCTATCATAATCTTTCCAGATCGATACCAGTCTGAGATGTTGCTAAGTAGAGCCTGATAATCAGATAAGTAACGCAGTCCGTTCTACGTATAAGTCACACCAATGCTTTGATCCATCCTGCCAAGTAGCACGAACACATCACAACAGTCATAGTACCACACAGAACAACTGAGTATATTTCTTCGGGATAAGTATAGCACTAGCTTACGATATCGAATATCAACTCACCATCCTACGCTAGACTAGGCGACTTCAACCCATCGTCAGTCCCTACCTCTGAGCCTCCCTGCGCTGTACCACTACCACTCGCGCCACCAGCACGCCTCGCCTTCGCACCCGCCTTCAGCTGATCCCACTTCTCCCTATACCGCATGAGGTTCGCTCTCACCTTATCGTAATTCCGCTCCATATCTTCCATCTGCTTGCCCATGACCTGGAGCTTTTCCTCCAACTCCCTATTTCTCTTCACCAGCGCCTCATCCGTCACCACCGGCGACGCCGCGGCGGATTTACCCGCGCTGGTGCCGCCCGACGCGAGCGGCGAGCCGGGCCGCATGAGGCGCATGCTTTCCGCCAGCCGCATGCCCGAGTTCTGGGACATGGACTCGAAGGCGTGCAGGCGCTTGCTAAGCTTGTCGAGCATGTCCTTCAGGCTCTTGTTCTCGAGGTACAGCTCCTCCACCATGTTGGTCAGGTCCTTGTCCGAGCGGCCCTTGCCCGCGAGCCGCTGGAGCGCGGGCGAGCGCGGCACCTGCGACTCCTTGGCGTCGACGAAGTCGTCCTCGTCGGCCTCCTCGAGCAGATGGACTGCGCCGCCCTGGGCTTCTTGCCGCCGCTTCTCCTTGTCTGCGAATGTCAGGATGCTGGCGTAGGATGCGGTGTGGCCGCTGGTGGGCACCACGTAGAAGGAGTCGTTGGTTAATTGCCCGTCCCGGGTCACGGCTCGGAGGGCCGCTTTGGAGTATATTCTCTTTAGGTCTGGCTCGGCGGAGACCGAGGCGGAAGTCCTGACCCTGCTACGCTTCTGGGCTGGCGGCTCGGGAACAGGAGCTGAACTTGGTGTCTCGACTTGCTCCTCGCTGATTAGGGGGAGCCCGGCAAACGCAAGCGGTGCAGAAATTCTATTGATGATGCTACCGAATGCGTTGTAAAACCGGGAGAAGCCCTCATCGTTTGCGTTGGCCGCGTTGTTTGTTTGCTCCTTGCTCGACACTGCATCCTGCGTGCCGGACTGTCTCGTGAATCTTTCTTTGTCTGGTGAGACGGCAGCGTTTGGCTTGTCAGAGTTGTCTAGCATATTTTGCATCTTGGTCCTTGGTCCACTCCTCCGTGACGCCGCTTCCATATTTCCGGGGGCCTCGGTGTTAGATACACTTGGACTGAGCGGCTGAGATCTGTATTTGGACCGAATGCCACGGGCAGAGGCGAGATTACTAGCAATAGAAGCCCCTAAGTCACGGGCCGGATATCGTGGCTGTTTCGGGAGTGTTGGCATAGGTTGATTATTCTTCTCCGTTGAACTTCCGTTGACATCGGACTTTGCGGAGGGCGTTGAAGGGACCACGCCTGGAATGGCTTCATCCTTCTCACTCCCCTGAGAGTCATTATCGGAAGCAGCCTGTGAAGTGGGAGGCTTGCTCGGTATTTGGAGAAGCTCGGAAAGTCTCCGATGATGCTGCTCTAGCAATTTTAGGGTACGCAAAGCCTCGACACTGCTAGTATTCTTAGCGGCGTTGGCAAACTCGCCAGCGGCTCTAGTATGCTCGTTGACTGCAACGGTGGTATCGGACGTGTGGGTTGCTATAGACGCGGCTCTCGCATGGTCATGCGCCTGTGATTCGTGAGTTGAGCTGCAACGAATGATAAGAGGGGTCCCGATGGGAGGAATGGGTATATTGTTGGAGTGTATGATCTTACCTTGATTAGGGGAGACGACTCCATGATACAATATGAGGTGACGAGGCAGAATGGTGTGCTATAGCAAAGGGGTCTGGCTCCTCATGGGAGGGGGGACTAGACGTTGAGAATTCTTGTATGACGATAGGCGTTCGAAGTGGATGTCGAAGTGAACGAAAGCTAGGGGCGTGTGAAGAACGAACCATTCACGAAGGTCGAAAGTTTGGTACGGAGTTTAGCAGATAGGGCGGGGTGGAGGGGGCTTAGGGGCGGCTTAGGGGGACCCAGTGAACGGGGTCGAATGGTCGGCGGCTTCCGGCCAATTTGTCCTTCCAATTGGGACCTTACCCAATATATCTAGTTGCCTATAATATGTGGGGGTGCTATATGTAGGACCTGGCTAGACCTAGCACCTCCTTGCCTCCTGCCCTTTTGCTTTGTTACGGTGCCACTCAGTTGAAACTCAGCGGGGTGGTTTCCCTGTAGGGAGTAACGTAGGGAGTAATGTCTCGCTGTGTGGCTGGTGAATCTAACCTTATCCAAGCTTTATTCCAGGGGCTCCATTGCTCCATTTGGTCTTGGTTCATGAAGCAATTATCCCGTCTGGTCAATGAATGAGGTCGGGAATAGGAGTGGATTGGTTCCTTGTGTTGCAACAGGAGGTTTTATCAAGCATCAGCAGCTTTCTACCTTTTCCATCATCGTCTAGCTGCATCCTAGAAAATATAATACCGATTGCCGGGATCAGAATATCCATCTCGCCAGAATCGCATCAGTAGAAAGACAGGGACCTCTCCATGCATCGGTTCGGGGGAGAGCCCCAAGCTATGACGACAGTCTCGCGATAAAAATAATACCGTAACAGCTACTTACCTAGCGCATTCGAAACCGCAACGCGACATTCACCTCTCAGCCTTTGTCTATCTCCAGATGCGCTCCCTGATGCCTGTGCTGCTATCGCTGTCCCAATTGTTTGAAGAGCAAGGCCGAGGAGCGCATTCCGGCTTCCCTGGATCAATTGCTGACACTCCCAGGATCTAGCATCCTGTTGTGTCACGTTGGTTGTCGCCGGGCGTCATCACTGGGTGATATCGTCATTAGCACCAACTTCATCATGGATGCCGTAAACTCTAACAACTCCAGCAATCCCGGCAAGGTTGGAAAGCTGCTCCCCAAGAAGTTTGCCGCCAAGCGATGGAAGAAACAGCCTTCGAAGGAGAGTTTCGGTTTGACAGCTAGTAGCGAAGACTACCCTCGCGGAAGAGATCCAACCAGCCGTGAGCTGATAAGCAGCGGCTCTTTTTCTACTACACAATCGAACGAAATGCCCGGAGATGACGAAGATGGAAGAGAGGACCCAGGCGAGAGCCCCGATGCTTATTATTCTGACGGAGAAGAGCTGTAAGTTTTATCCATTTCCTTTCGGTTATCTGCTGTTGCACTGTCGGTTTTCTTTTGGTTTCATTCATGTACATCGTCATATCATTTCACTTATCTCATTCCTAATGTCTCTCATCTGCACTTCTATTCCTTCGTAATTAGGTAAGTAAGCCGCGAAACATACATTATCCCTTACCCCTCCGTTCCTTGGCCAAGCCTCCCAGTTCAGTTCATAATCGAGAGCATTGGCCGTGCATTATTTTCAAGCAAGTTATTCTGCTTAAACTTTCCTGAGGATAAGTCGTTATCCTTGACGGGTTGAGCAGTGGCCAGTGTGGCCTAGTTGACTCCGCTCAAGAGGTCTTGTTAATTCAACGCCTCGTCCGCCTCCTAGTTACCTTTCGTATTCAGCTCGTATTTCGCTTATAGACACTGTCCCGGCCTATTACGTTTCCTTTCGTCCTATTACCTTTTTACCATTCAAGTTTTGGCTTGACCGTTCAATTACTGCAAACGGTTGCGGCTTTCTGTATTTGTTACTGTAGCATAGCGATCTTACGTGCGCGGTCATTGATCTGACAAGCAACGATTTCATTAGTCGTTCCCATAGGTCCTCATCGGCCCGGCCCACCGTTCCCTCAACGCATCCTTCCCAAATTGGACAGTTGACAACCTCGTCGCCCATAATTCAAGCAGACCACCTGCCCGAGGTCCAGAATTCGACCCAGGACGACCAATACGGTCTTTCACGATCTGTGACATACTCCGCTTCTAGTAGCTTTTCTAACGAGCCGGCTCGTCAATTATCAGCTACCAAGACTGGTTTGCAGCTACCCCAGACACCCTCTTCAAACCGATCGAAATCACCCGCCGGTAGAATCAGGGACGTTTTTAGGAGCAAGAGGAACGTGAGCGGTGTGCAAGACGGTGCCAACGATAGCCAGACGGATCTTGCCGAGCCCCAGTCGGTAAACACATCATCCCGTAGGTCAACCGCCGGATCGACCTCACGACCGACTTCTCGACCAAGCACAGCTCCTCAGTCCGACGCAAATGATGCCAAGATAGAATCGTCCGAACGGTCACGTCGATACAAGAGCCCAGCGCCCATCGACACTTCCGGCCGCCCTCGTACACCTCCACCATCCGACCCGGCAGCCCCCGTTATTGTCAATACACCGCCGACTCCGACCGACTCGCATCATACAAGCCGTTCGCGGAAGAGCTCGTCAGCCAGTACGAGCTCCAACCCAAATGTGGTTGTCTCGACTTCTGGTAATATGATATCGCACCGAAGACTAAGGTCAGGATCAGGCACCAGTATTGGACCGAGCAAGCTATCGAACATAACGTTGGCTCCTCTGACGCCAACCCCCGAGAACGCGGGACCACTGACTCCTGGAGGTGGTTTCTTCTCGAGCATGCTCTCTGCTGCACAGAACGCTGCCAATAGTTTAAGTAGCGCTGTCACTAACACCAACGCAAGTGGAAATAAGCCCAAATCGAACGTTTCTGGAGGGACGCTACCGGGTGACGACGATAGGGTAGAGGTGGAGCCGTCTGCTGAACAGTCGGAGGGTTCTAACATGGGTGATAAGGAACTTGCTGTGAAAACCCTTGGTATGGGGGATCTAAGCCTAAGCCAGCTGGGTATCCAGGAACCTGGGAGTATAGCACCTACCCCGACGGCTTCCAAATTCTCCGATGCCACGACTGAAGGTCGGGGACGCTCGGAATCGGCACCCGTGGATGGCGTGGCCGCATCCGTCAATGATGATGGCCACTCTGATGATCTGGCAACCCGGTCCATATACGAGCCTGTTGGCACAACACCACCCACCAGTCTATACGAGGGGAAGTCGGGACTTCAACGCAGCGGTAGCATCAGGAGTGCTCTCGGTAATCGAAGGCGAAAGCGCGGTAGTACCGGAGGGACTGCGGGCACTGGCACCACGATTGGTGCGGCCATTGCAGCAGCTAATGCTTCTGTGGCTCACCCTAATGCCGCCGGGAGCGTCCCAAAGCTTACGGGGTTTGCTGTAGCGAGTAAGAAGCGCAATCGTGATTTCCACAACCTATTCAAAAGCGTCCCTGATGACGACTATCTTATCGAGGATTACAGTTGTGCACTTCAACGTGAGATTCTTGCACACGGCAGACTCTACGTTTCGGAAGGTCACTTGTGTTTCAGCAGCAACATCTTCGGATGGGCAACCACCCTGGTTATGAGTTTTGATGAGATTGTGTCTGTCGAAAAGAGGAATACCGCCTTGGTCTTCAAGAACGGTCTGATGATCACAACGCTCCATGCAAAGCATGTGTTCGCCAGTTTCACCAGTCGAGACTCTACCTACGACTTGATTGTCAACATTTGGAAGCTTGGCCATCCGTCTTTGCAGAGCTCATTGAACGGTGTTTCCCTGGAGGGCACAGGCGGCGACAAAACTGAAAAAGTTGAAGATGCCGATGCTGTGATCGGAAGTCGGAGCGCCACGGCGTCTGAAGACGAGGAGAGCGAGGACGGAGACGACGTCTACGACGAGGACCAGGAGGATGATGATGTTCCTGATATAACACAACCTGCTGACGCCAGCCCAGCCGAGACAGATGGGGAGAAAGCCGGCACGAGGAAGGTCTCCGGCGCGCTTACCACTAATGGCGCTGCCGAAAAAACAGACTCTGCACCCGCCCCCTCCGGCGTAGTTGACTTCCCCGGCCCGGCTACTCATGCACCTACAGACTGTGGAGACGCAGAGACACATTACGATGTAGTTGTTGGTGATGATGTGATCCCTGCTCCCCTAGGGAAGGTGTACAATCTCGTCTTTGGACCTGCTTCCGTCGCATTCATGGGCAAGTGGTTGACTAACGAACAGAAATGTACTGACTTGCAGATGGACGACAAGAAAGGATTAACTCAAGACAACAAGAGCCGAGGCTTCACCTATATCAAACCCCTGTACGCCTCGATAGGGCCCAAACAGACTAAATGTATCGTGAACGAGACTCTAGAGAACATTGATCTGGAGAAGAGCGTCAATGTTCTTGTTTCTGTGCAAAATCCGGATGTACCCAGCGGGAACGTATTTAGTGTCAAGACCAAGTATTGCCTGTCCTGGGCCGAGAATAACGCGACTCACGTAACTGTCAACTGCGCCATTGAGTGGACCGGCAAGAGTTGGCTAAAAGGTATGATTTGAAAACCCCGTCCGCTATGGCAGCGATATACTCACGTTCACAGGACCTATCGAGAAAGGTGCTAAGGATGGTCAAACCCAATACTGCAAAGATCTTTTTGCTGTTCTGAAGACAGCAGTCTCCGGTCCCCGTCCTGCACTAAATGGGGGGGCTGCAAAGGGCAAGAAGAAGCGAGTTAAAGGCAAGCTGCACCAGGCTTCTAAGGAAAGTTTGGGTGGTCCATCCGACTTGGCAACCTCGAAGGCGCAAGACTGGGGCCCTCTTGAGCCGCTGCATGGCATCCTTGGTCCAATTGTGGATATTATCAGACCCGTTCTTACCGGCAATGTTGTGTATGGACTGCTTGTCGGATTACTGGTAGCGACGTGGTTTGGGTTTGGATTCAATGGACAGCCGAGAGTTACACCGTACGGACGCGAACTAGGCTTTATGGGGTATCCGGAACGCGCAGTTGCGTACGAGGAGATCTGGAGACGCGAAGAGAGTGACTTGTGGGACTGGTTAGAAGAAAGAGTTGGCCTCCATCGCATGAACGAAGGGTCCATGCCGGTACGAAAACGGGTGATGGAGCCAAAAACAGTCGAAGAGAAGTTGCGGGAAGAGCGGATGAACGAACGAGAAGTGGAAGAGGCTATAAGGGTGACAGAGGAGAAGTTGCAAGTCTTGAAGTCAGTCATGGATCGAAAGAAGTCTCCGTCGAAATCGGGCTCGAATGGCAAACCAACCTCTAAAGTATCGGCAACCGAGAGGTAGCAATATGTGAAAGAGGGGGAGTAAGAAGAAGAGAAGAGGGACAGAAGGAGAATAAGACGTGGGGGTCTATCATAACACCACATACTGCACACACACACCGAGCTGCGACAGCCGATCCCATATGTCAGCAAGCATGCACGACGCCACGACGAAGCACATTGGAATTTTCTATGTTACACTCATAGCCTGTACTGATATTGAAAAGTGTATTTGGTTTCGTCTCAGTCAATGCCCTGGACTTGTGGCTAGCTAGGTAGCTATTGAAATCTAGGTATCTTGTAATATAAGGGACGGAATTATAGCTTCGCTTAGAATTTTTAGAAATGCTGCTGAATATGGGGATACCGGAGGTGTCTTGCTGTTTTATATACGCCGAAATTTTACTAGGTTAGCTTTAACCTTGATAACTATGACTACCTGCCTGGATTATACCCATATCCATGGATAATCTTAGCTCAAGCCAAGGACGTGGGCGTCCAATACCAAGGAATGAGCCGCAGCGTTGTGACGGGAAGGACCACGATAGGTAGTGCTTATTTAGTGGGGACTAATTAACGCGTATCGCTGCACCAAAACGCGTCTTCCAATCGCGGGGTCCAAATCTTCAAATCTTCAAGGCTACAACTACACACTCGTTTCACTTGACAATAGCGTATTTTCCCCCAATAAACCCATGAAACGATCTTGTTCGTAATATCAAGGCATACCGAATAAGAGACGATTTCATCACCACAATGGAGGAAGACGAAATATCCCACAACTACGACGACGGCAACCGAGCCTTCCTACAAGCTTTCATGGCCCGCGGCACCATGACATTTAGCCAAGCGCAGGCCATCCTCGCCGCCATCTTCACCGCCCAAGACAAGCTCGAGTTCGAGCGCAACCCGAGAGACGACGAAGAGCCGGACCTCACGCAGCCGGAGCAAGTCACGAAGGAAGACTTCGAGTCGTACGTCTCGGCCGCATCGGCCGCCATCTCCGAGTTCGACATGGAGATCCGCAGCACCATCCACCAGGTCACCAAGGAGCGCGTGTACGCCCTCGTGAACACGACCAGCGACCCCGTCACACAGCTCGCCACCCTGCACTCCCCCGAGGAGATCGCCTTCGTCCGTCGCGTCATCGACGCCATGTTCGACAAGCACAATACCCCCCGCATGGAGGCCCTGTGCCTCGATGGCATGCAGGCGAATAAGCTGCGCACGGCACCGCGCACCACCGCGGCCGCGGCGGACGATGACGGCGAGCACGCCAACGGCGAGGCGGGCGCAGATGGAGAGACGCAGACGCAGAGCGGAGGAGGGCTAAGGGGCCTCAAGAGCAGCGAGGTGGAAGCGGTGATGCGCAGCATGGTAGACGAAGGGTGGTTCGAGCGCAGCCGCGAGGGATTCTACAGCCTATCGCCCCGCGCTCTCATGGAGCTGCGGTCGTGGCTCATCAACGCGTACAACGACGCGGACGCGGAGCCGGACGAGTGGCAGCGCGTCAAGTTCTGCCTCGCGTGCCGCGAGATCGTGACGGTGGGCCAGCGGTGCGCGGAGCGCGACTGCCTGGCCAGATTGCATGACATCTGCGAGGACGCGTTCTGGCGCAGCAGGAGAGACAAGAAGTGCCCCCGGTGCGAGACCGACTGGGACGGCCGCCATTTCGTGGGCGAGCGCGCGGTCACTGAGACCGAGGCGTATCAGAGGGGGCGCAGACGCAGTGGCAGGGGTGGCGGACGGAGTAGTCTGGTTGAGCAGATTATGGATGATGGTGAGGGTGGTGAGGATGAGGAGTGAGCTGTCTGCTTCTCTCTACTTCAGGGTTGACGTAGTTTGCTCCCTTTTTGGCGGCGGTGTGAGCTATGGAACTACTGCAATTCTACTGTATTTCTACATAAGGCCTGGATGGGCCGGAATAGAGAAGGGAAAAGGAATAGGAATGGAAAGGGAAAGGAAAATGATAGATACCCGTGGGACACGGTTCCTCTGAAAATGAATTCACATGTGGACTACATACGGCTTTACTAATTGTAAATCGACTATAAAGTGCCATCCATACCCATTCATTGCCATTGATAGAGTGATCTTAGTTGCCCGGTCTTCGCTTTAGTTTAAAATAACTGGGTTAAAAGCCACTCTTCAACGAGGCCTCCTATCTTCTAGCAAGTACATCCTGTACTAGATGGTGAGTATAATTACTAAGTCTCCCTACCTGATGTACGAATAATATTCCCGCATAGGCGTTCCAGGCCGTTCTTAGGGGGAGAGCTTTCGCCACAGAGATTGTGGCTGTGCGATGACCTCATCAGCCAACCCTCGGAGCTCAAGCTTCCTTTATTCGCTGCTGACGGAGGGGCATTGATTCAACAATGCATCTTTAGATATCAGCCAATCATTGACGCCCCTACCGACAAAGATAAAACAGGTTACGAGGCAAAAGTTTTGTGTCGCCTTAGGTACATAATAGTTGAAGAGAAATCCCTTTTCATCCTTTTTATCATCTTGCCATCAGAGTCATACCTACTACCCCTCACTCGACATACGCCACAAGTCGACGAGATGCTTGAGTTCTTCACGTATAAGAAAATAAAGAAGCACCGGGAGGAGAAGGCCGAGAAGGCCGAGAAACAGCGACTAGAGAAGGGAAAGGAGAAAGAAACTGAGGACTCTACAAAAACCAGTCCTGTAGTTACTCCGTCCGAGTCTTCCAGTTCGCCCGAGATCGTCCTGGAGAAGGCTGAGGGTATGCCTATCCTCGATCAGGAGGATGAGAAGTTCCTCGAGCGGCTTACCTCTCCGTCAGATAGCCACATTGGCGACGACGATGATGACGAGACGCCACCACCCTTGCCCCCGCGCGTCAAGACTCCTGTGATCGAGTTAGAGGATAGCGACGCTTCTAGCTACGCCAGCAAGGACGAGAGCAGCGATAATAAAGAAGGCACCAAGGCCGACGGCAAGGGCAAAGATAAAGAAAAAGAGAAAGATGGGAAGAAAGACAAGCACGACGCCGACCGCAAACCCAAGCGCTTCTCCCTCATAACGAACCTCTCGCGCAACATCTCGCTGAAGCGCAAGCCCGGCGACAAGGACAAACATCACCACGATCACAAGCACAAGCATGACAAACACCTCACTGTACCCCCATCAACCAGCACCCCCGACCCAGAGCACGAGGCCCGCAAGGAGGAAACAGACATGGCGCGAGTCCTCGAGGACCTCAACCTCGCCGCGTCCACCGACAACAAAGCCTTCTCGCTGTCGCGCGAGTCCGCCGAGACAGTGCGCAAGTTCACGCAGGTGCTCAAGGACCTGGTCAACGGGGTGCCGACGGCATACTCGGACCTAGTCAACCTAATCGAGGACCGGGACGGGGTGCTCGCGCGCTCGTACGAGAAGCTGCCGCGCAGCCTGAAGAAGCTCGTCGCGCAGCTGCCCGACAAGCTAACCTCGAGCCTCGGGCCCGAGCTGTTGGCCGCGGCGGCCGAGGCGCAGGGGTTGAAGGTCGAGGATGGGGGGAAGGACGGTGAGGGAGGTGGGAAGGGGTTCCTGAGCCCGAGTAACCTCATGCAGCTCGTGACGAAGCCGGGCGCGGTGGTGGGCCTGCTCAAGGGCATTGTGAACGCGCTGAAGACGCGGTGGCCGGCGTTCGTCGGCACCAATGTGCTGTGGAGCGTGGCGGTGTTCTTGCTCCTGAGCGCGCTGTGGTATTGCTATAAGAGGGGCAAGGAGACGAGGCTTGAGAAGGAGGCTGCGGATGCGGAGGCAGCGGCCGCGGGAATGACGGTGGCGATTGAGGATGGGAGTGCGGGTGCGAAGTTGGTTGAGGGGAGTGCCACTACGCCTCCTGTTGGAGAGATACCAGAGGAGTCGTCACAGCAGCAGACGCAGCCATCGATATCTGTGTCTGCTCCGGCGGTATCGACGGAAGGGACGAAGTAATGTAATGCCAAAGTGACGATGGAGCCAGCATTTCAAGGAACAAAAGGAGGAAAAGGGGGGAAAGAAGAAATCGAGGGCGTGATAGGAGCTGCCTAATCTGCTGCTTACGAGGCTATGAGGGTTTACGATGATGGATAGTTATAATGGAGATACCCGGATTGTTATATGCGAGGATTAATAGACTTCACCATGTCACGATGGTTTCCTAGGTACCTAAATTTGAGGTTTAAGAGGAACAGGATCAAGAAGGTGTAAAAAATTGGACGGTTTGGATTAAACAGACTGTCTGGTGGATTCTTTGAGTAGCAATAGAATTCCCTTGAGTGAAGACATTAGTTTCATGTTCTCCATGTCCATGCCAAAAGAAAACTTAGCCATAATCGATCATGTCCGAATTCCGTTGCAATGAAGGCATCGTTTGCATTCAGGTATCAGTCAATCAGTACAAGCAAGGCCATTCCATAAAGCACATCGCATCTCCTTCCTCAATCTCCGCATGAACAAAAGCGCCAACGATGTCTCAAGTGCTACAGTAATCGTGAGCTACTACATCTCAGCTCTTTCGCTTTTCAAGTGAAGATCAACCTGTCCAACGTCATCAAAAGACGTCCAGGAATTATCGCCCTAAACATCGGGCTGTCTGTGTTACCTCCTCTCACATCTCCCTTCCTTCACTGCTTCTGGACCAAACGTCCAAAACAAACATCACCAAAAGAGTTCGTGGCTCAGTGAACTCTTTCGTCCCCTCCAAGACCTCAACGAAGCGATCCTTCTCGCAGAGGCAGGCGAAAACTCAGACGAGGGAGACGAGGTTCTTGAACCTTTTGTCATCTTGGCACGGTTAGAAGAGCCGGTAGAGGAACTGCTTCTCGTTAAGCCCCGTGTGGGTAACGTGCGCTAATCGTCCTGCACGAGCTCCTTGATCTCCTCTCTACCCGGTGCAATGCCCGCTGTTGTCTCTGCCTTGCCGTCTCTGCCGCCCGTACGATCGATGACACGCGCGCCATCACGCATCCAGAAGTCGACCTCGTCGATTATGTCCGCCACGATGTCCTCCACAATCTGCTCGTCGTACCGCTCTGCTACTGCTCGGACCTTATCCAACTTGCCTTTTGCGGTTAGGGTGGCCACCTTAACAGTGTCGGCATCGCCACCAGCGTCTACCATGTCAACATCACCGTCTGTATCTGCATCGCCATACCCCGGAGGCGGATACCAGAAGTGGGGGCCGAAGTTGACTTCGGCAGCACCACCACGGAACACGCTGATTGCTGGGTAGTATCCTGCCATGCCGTCATCCATACCCTCGCGTGCGCCAACCTGGGCTTGCGGCTTGGATGCCGGCGGGAGGAAGGCTAGGAGGTCGGTGAAGGGAGTACCCATGAGCACGCCGTTCTTGTAGATGCGGATGCACGACTTTGGTAGTGTGCGCAGTGCGGGGACTTGATGGTTGGGGTTAGGCTTGTCCGCAGGCCGACTGCCTATTGTGCCCGAGGGACCTGCGGGCGATGGGTTCATTAGGTCTTCAAGCTCCTTGGTCGTGTGGTAATCAATCTTCTCGAAGTAGATGTGTTGCTTGAAGCGGATAGGGATACGGTCGCGGACAATGTTAGCCGCCTCGATTGTTGGCTCATCTTCGTCCAGGAGGTCTACGGCAGGGTTGTATTGACCTTGAACAACCTTTCGATGTAGGTGCTCTGATGGCAACTGAATCTCAAGGCCGACGACGTCACCTTCTCGGATCTCTTCACCAGGCGGGAAGAAGTCCTTGGGTCGTGACATATGGACCTTCTGTCCCTGCACATCTCGAATTCCATAACTGTACGCGTCATAACCGACAGGTGCGTCCAAGGAAGCTTCGCGTCGTGCGAAACCCACACGTACGTGACCATGCGACTCGATGCTTCCATCGGCATTAGTGTTGACAGTACCTCTAGTAATCTTACACTCCCAATACCATCGGCCCTGGCGCACAGCGACATTGGCTCTGGCAGTTCTAAAGCCCTTGTCCGTGGTAATGTGTCGACCTAATTGGTCCATATACATGTGCGTAGCGGCATCTTCAAAGCTGATGTGGGCGCCGTAGGGTTCAGGTTCGGTTTGTCGGTAGTAGAAGGAGGAGGGGAAGGCAGGGTCGGCGATACAGTGTAGGTAGTGGAAGCTCTTCTTGTTGTAGACACTAGATGTGTGTTAATAAGAGACTACGATGACGCAATGTTAAATGCGACTTACTGTTCTGATGTCTCGTAGAATTGGATGGTAGATCCACCCGGCGCAGGGATTCCGTGATGGGGAGTGAAGATGGGACCTCTCGCAGGTTCAAAGTCAGATGGCTTGGGAGGTGCCAGCTTGTAGCGCATCGGCGACGACTCGTTGGGCGGGAGCTCCTTGATCTTGGGGTCGGGTGTAGCTCTAGAGCTGTCTGCACCGGCACCAGCCTTGGACTCTCGCTTCTTGAGCGTGTCCTTCTTGCTTCTGGCGGGTTTCTCACGCGTCATGGCTGCGATGTCGTCGTGCGACTGTGACTTGTTGGGTTTTACATCGGGGTTGGGGTTGAGAGGTGAAGAAACAGGCGGCGCGTGGTCGTCTTCCAGAGGTCGTTTCTGGGGAACGGAGATGGGGAGGACGGGGACGGGTACGGGCGTGATTTGCCGCTTAGGTAAATCCACGTCGGTAGCCATGGCGATTGAACTTTAAATATCGACGAAAACAAAATTCAATCCACTAGCTCCTTCCAAGTCTTTTTGCAAAACATCAATCGGCGGTGCAGCTGCCAGCAACAACGCGACGCGAGTATGGACAAGAAAGCATGCAGTTGGGGTATATTTATGATCAGAAACCTTGTTGCGGCTCTGGCTCTAGACCTTTAGGTCCACACAGCCTGTACCTTCCTTAGATCTCACTCACATGCTCGATCCTACCTTAGCATCTGGAACCATTGTACTGAGGAAGTACCTACAATTTTCACAATCATGTATATTGCTGCCGAACCGTTAATCACATCGTCCACAACTCTACCTGCTAAACTCTCGCGAATTCGTCGTTATAGTACGGGACTATTTATTCATTTCTGAATGGCCTTAAGATGTCGTAATTGGTATGTATGTGGGAGGTATAGATGTATTTAGTCTGGATTCAACACTCCCTATGCAAACAAGGTACATAGATGGCGCCCCTCACACTAACGCAAGCCGTCTTTACTACATGTATTCGATGCAATTGCTACACCACAGTGAGAGTTTTGAGAAGAATTGTATGGAGTACTTCCCTTGAACTCCAGCCATACTACATCTATATATTGCAACTATATCTAGTGTAATTGATGCAAAAACACCCTTCGGAAATGTATTTGACCTGTTGCATCGAAATTGCAACTAGTATATCTAACATAACGTAGCGAGCAACACCATAGTTGACTTGACGGTGGCTGCCAACGAGGTAGGTACCTGCTTGCTCTATGTATTCCTCGATGTCATTTCTTTCGCATTAGAGTGAATATTCTCAAAAAATAAAAATCGCTGTCACAGTATCGATATCCACAAAATGCACGACTGATCCTTTTTCGGGAAGCAGCATGAACAGGTTCCACGAGAAACGCTCATTAGTAAAATATTGCGTTCGTAGCGAGGGATGGATAAACCTTCAAAATATGCAAACAGAGCTCAAAAAGACACCAATTGTTGCAGTACATTCATGGGTGAGGGAAATGGAAAGTAGTAAGGAAGCAAAAAATAAACTGCGACCACCACGGGACTCGAACCCGCAACCTCAGTCTTTCACTACCTATTTCAACGGTAAACCGCTGTAATAGGAGGACCGCGCGCTACCATTGCGCCAAGCAGTCTGTTGCAGTGCTCATAGACACACTACTTTGGAATCGTGCCGCACCACGGAACGGATGATTCGCGGTGGAATTCGGCGATTTATTTAGCTTTATAAAGCTAGAGAATGGGGTGATGGGCCCCTCATGTGCGTGCTGAGCGGGGCGCTAAGGGTAAGACACAGAACTTTCATTCAAGATCGGGAGCACAAAGAGAAAGGGACAGTGTAGAGATTGGTTGCGTCATCTGATTTTCCAATTGGTAGGCCTAATGCTGCAGGCTTGTAGGATCGATAGCATATTACCTAATGTATGAACCGGGGGTTCTCGTTGCATGATGTGGAGTAGGTGCGTCTTGCGAAAGAAGGTACAGGATATGCATGGCGGATGTCGAGTTTGGATGTCATGTCGAGAATCTTGCACCATGTAGATGAGGGGGATATACATTAGTCTGCATGTAGATTTCACATCTAGGCTGTTGGCAAATGCTGCATGGATTTCTAGTCTAAGAACAGTGGCCAAAGGAGTAGGTTGGTTGGTGCAGTGAAATTATGTACTGAAGCCGGAGTTGAGTGCACCTTCTCCAACACGGCTGAGCGAAGCAAGCCACGCAGTTGCTTTTAAGGCCACCCTGCACTTTCCTAGCAAGCAACCACACTCACTTTTGGAGTGCCATTATGTAGAGTTTTGTAGTGCCTTGTATCGTAAAGAGGCTCGTTTCCATTCCGTCTCCAGGCATAGAAGGAGCTGGGGAAAGCTCAACCAAATCCAGCGCGGTTGCCGTCTAGCTCTCCGAGGGCACCGGGTCCTTCAAGAACGCCAGGCAAAAAGCCACGGCATAATCTCCATCGTGGCTGATACTAAGGCGAGCATGTACATCCTCATAAGTACCGTTGTTCTTGATAAGGGCTACTGGTGGGCTCTTACGCGGCCAGTTGGTTTCCGATATGAGGTTTGAAGACTCCTCCTCTTGAGAACTGGAAGACTCCTCGCTTTTGGGCTTTTGGGATAATAGGTGCTCATACGTGATTATGATATCTTGAAAGAAGATCTGACGGAGACTGTAGGCTTTCATGACAGCTTCTTTTGCTGCGAATCTGATAGCAGTCGTGAGTTGGTAACCCTCTCAAGCTAGCTCTTATGGGTGAGTGCACTAACCTACCAGCCATGAACTCAGCTGCTTTCATCATGTCCGGGTCTCTAGGAGCAGATCGAGTACCGGAAGGTTGGGGAGATTTGGATACCACTGCATCTTTCTGCTGCATATGTACACATCCGAGGATGCCCGTGGCCCTGGGGGTCCGGAGCTCTTCGGGGGTGAGAATGCGATTAATGAATTTGACACCGCTTTTGGAGGTCAAATTCTTATAGATTCTAGAAACCCGACAAATGTCTGTGCCGATCCCTATCGGGAAAATCTTGGAGGCCAACATGAGAACTGATCAATTGACTGTGAGTGATTGCAGGCTGATGAAGTAAATAAATTCTCACGACATGTCCTAGCGGGCTTAGGCGTGTTTGCTGCGTTGATCTTATCGTTATCGGTGACTTGCAGTCGAAAAGGACTGCAAAGGTACCTCCTACGAACATCACACCTACACATATTCCCAGGCAGCACAATGAGCGGGCTATTTTATCTGGGTATCTTTTCGTAATTTTATTAAAATCATTTTTTCCTATGCAATACCTAAGTATGCTATGAACTGAAAGGATGATAGTACCTAAATTAATGGTTCGACGATTGGCAATTCAGGGTAATCAATCTCAACATCTCGCTCTCAAATCCTTCCAACGCCATCGCACCAAAAAGCTATGAAGAGGAAAAAGAAAAGGACATAGCAACCCTCAGTAATTCAAATGAGTAGAGTTATTAATTCATATCACACCTCTCAACAGCGTTTTTCATCCCCTCCAGCAAGGACTACCAACAACTCTTTTTTTCGCCACGACGCTTAGTTGTTCTCACCCAGAAGAGGTGCTCGCTCGGCCTCGCCCTCTCGTGCTCTTGCAAACTTGACATCCTTTCCGGTCGCAGCAGGCACGGCAACTACAACGGTTGCGATGAAGAGTAACGCCATGATAATGAATGCGAATATCCACTGGAATGCAATGACTTGTCGCAAGAACTGGGATACGCCGATCGCCGCCGAGAGGACGCTGAGGTTGAAGCCCATTGTGTAATCCTAGCCAACGTTTAGTCCCGATGCACGAGCTTAAGGGAAAGTGCCAATACTAACCTTGTAGACAATGATGAAGAACAGGCCATAGACCAGGATCGACCAGATGAAGATGTTACCGAAGATACGGGCGACAAGCGAGTCGGGGTGAGGGACCATAATGGCTCCGTTCCAGTAAATCGCGACGAAAGTCCATGCCAATGGTCCAGAGACAACAGGAGTATGGATGAATCGAGCATATCCGGGGTGGCGGAAATAGAGCGATGTCAGGTTGATGAAGTTGAGAATAATGAACAGTTCAGCCCAGCCAAAGTATGATCTTACGAAGAGCATCACAAAGGCGAAGTGGAACAGGTTGTTGACAATAAAGTGGCTGCCCACGGAGCAAGCCGCGTTCACACGTTCGACATTGCCGGAGAAGAGATGGGCGATATATCCCCCTTGAAGGACGAAAAGAACGATCCTGATTTAATGAGACATGTTAGCCGTAGTATATAGAGGGCTTATATGAGTCCTTACCAATAAATACTAGCGATGATGTGGTTCATCCGGAACGCCGTATGGAACGCATCGTTCTGGTGCCAGATCTTCCGGCGTGGCCAGACGCCATCGTGCGGGCTATGGAAGGTATAGTAGACGGATACGACAATTGACAACAGCCAGGTAATAGTCGTTAGGACCTTGTCTGCCAGAAGTTAATTGTCAGGTCCGCAGGTCCCAGTCTTCATTTATTATATCAAACTCTCGCCCGCTTGACAGGGAGACGGGATATCTGGGAGAAGGGCACTATAACATACTGCCAACATGTCAGTTATTGCCATTGAGAAGTAGACAAATACGATGACATGCTATATGTACTGGGACAACTAGTCGACAACTTACCAAGTGATGATAGTGTTCTTGCTGTGACTATCGCGCTTCGCGAATGGGTTTACTAAACCATCAATTAGCACCGGCTTCGTCGCCTTTGACAACCCAACGATGATGTAAGTTTAAAATGTAACATACTGTGGTGAAGTCGATCCATCTTAGCTGTTGTTCCCTTCCGAGAGCTGTGTAAGTGATACTGAGTAAAACGGGTTGTTATCAAACAAATATATCAACTGGACCACCTAGCTAGGCGAACTCCGAAATGTTTCCTAAGACGCCAAATAGAAAGCAGGGAAAGACAGCCAGAGATGCAGAAAGGGGACCCAGATGATTTTAAAGTATATCCCGATGGATGCACAAAGTCAAGACCGGTCTGCCATTCCATACAGCAACCTTGAAGGCCTGGACCCGGACTTAGATGACGATGGTGGGGTCCCCTTTGTATGTACCTAATGCATGAATGTGCGGGGGAAGCTAGCAAGGTGGATATCGGTGACGTTGATAGGTACTAGTACCTGAGGTAAGAATGCAGTTATTTCGTCCCTACATTAGGTATATACATGTATTCAGCTCTCCCCCCCATCCTCATCTTCACCGTCACCGAGTCTTCTTGTACCACCGAAGCAGGATTTTCCCTCCCAAGCCTGCAGCTGCAAGCATGAAACACGGACGGAAAGGGCCTATAAGGTTCGATGAGCTTCACTTCCCACCATACGATGATACACCACGGACGAATCAGTTGTCTTGAATCAATACCAAGTCTTATAACAGCTAAGCCATGCTATAATGAATTACTCCTTACGTTAAACACTCAAGTAAAAGGGAGGGTTGTGTTTCAAATGGTTCACATTAGGTAAGTGCATCTATGTGTAAGTCTAGTCTAGAGCTGCAAAAAGTCTATGACGCTGTGTTGCTCAACATACGAATTACGAATGACAGACGTAATGCCGCGCTTGACCGCGCCTCAATCAGCTATTAGCTCACACCAAGATCGAGATTAGTCCTGTCACGAGGCTCCCTAGGTGCATAATTACCCATGAATGGATCGCTGTCATTCTTGTTAGTCTCTTCGTTTAGGATTCAGACGCTACGTAGTCCCCAAACGACATCTCCCGATTGGGTAGCAGATACAAGCAATGCATGGTTCGTTCGAGTTCCCTATTATTGATTGGAAATATGCAAGTCCTTCATCACTTAGCTAAGCGGCAACGTACCGAAACTCAAACAGTTGGGTAGGACAACGAAAATAAGAGACAGCGGGTTCCTACTGTACATACTAAGGGAGTGTTTGGTCCGGCTCGTACGTCTTTAGGGAAAAAGCATGCGTAAGAGACTGATCCTCAAAATCCTACATTGTGCGACGCGGGCAGGCAACTTCCAGAAGCATGCAATGGCTTGGCTTATGGCTTGGGAAGCTCGATCGGGCGAAATACACCAATGCTATCCTCATCGGGAACCATTATGATGTACTGATGCTATTAATAGAGGAGGGGAAGTTTAACTTACTGCTCGCGGTGAGTTTCGCAAAATGTGTTAATTTGCGGTGTCCAAACTCTGGTCCTGAGATAAAAACTCGAGATATCTCATAACATGGTAGAGCTCTGTGGTTGGTTGGAGGCAACTAAAATTACTACATAAGGGCTGACCCGCTAAATTGCGCTGTAAGACACTGTAGCTGTAGCGACCTACAGGGCTGGCTATAAGGTACCCCAGCAGCTTCCATACCTGCAACTGCAGATCCCGGCTCTTACGCGATATAGGCATCAAATAGTGCGAGTAACAGGTAGGATGTCTTGATAATATTAGCATCAAGTGATGAATTACTATTATCTAGCAGGTAGGGAATTCAGAGGACCTGCCGAGGAGCTTGTTGATGTTGTGAACCTAAGGTTACATATGCCTTTCGTGGAAATGACAAGTTATAACACGTCAACTACCAGCTACATACCCGTCCTTTAGGATTGCCAGCCACCATTCACTAACTTCGTCCAAGGTCCATATCGCTTCTTTACTACCTCTTAGGAGATTTTCCACACCACACGACTTGTCTGACCGTGGCTTACAGCACGACCGCCATAAACATACACTCATGCTCCGGTCATCCATTAGGTAGACAGATCAACTCTTGATGATCTATCCAAACTTTGTCCTAGACATACCTACCTGGTACCGAGGAGTCTATCGCCGCTCTTCCGTGAATACACGATGCATAGCGAAAATCAACCAGTCTTCTATGCTCGAGCTCTGCCGCGTATGGGGCGTGCTGCGGGCCAGGAGGCGGTCCGAATCGTCTTTGGCCAGCTCTCACGCTGCACGTCAGAGTGTCGCCGGCCTTGAGCACACTGAGATATCGCGATGATATGCCAGGCTCACAGCCAGCGCGGGTGATGAGCGATCAGGTCAATGTGCATCTAGTGGGCGACGAGAGAGGTGACGAAGAGATAGAGTAGAGTCGTGGGCGGATGCGTGGTAGAAGGGCCGCCACTTCGGCGATAGCTGCATATTTCGGGGGTAAACTTCGAGGTAGTCTCCAACGCCATATGTAATGCCTTTAAAGAGTTCGACCTCCATATGAAACTTTGGGCGCTCCCCTCCGGTCGTCAGAGCATCGATAAACCCAACTCTAGCCCGCAGGTACGTTTTAGTCCTCAACAGGTCTGTAGCTCTGATGCCATCTGCACGGCTTGTAGATAGTTCGGCGATGGCGGACCATAGCTGGTCTACTTGTCATAAGTCCAAGACGGCCGAAATATTACCCTCACTGATGCCACCGGCGCCTCTCGGAGCAATACGGCAAGCCCCTTAGCTCTGCTAACGAGTTGTCGACGAACATTAGAAATGCTTGGTACGTTTCTTCGCTCCGCCGAGATGAAAATTGTAGGCCGACTTCCCCCAATTTCGTATGAATCATAACCACAATATGGACTAGAAGTTGCAACTAGAACATCAATTAGAGAAAAATGAGGACTACTCTCCAGCGTCCCTACAGCGGGATACAGTGTGAAGTGGGCTTTCCAGCTTTATTCAACAGGTGGCTACCAATCTGGGTACCTAACTTGCTCCCCTACATTTTGATTCAGAGTTATCTACCTAGGTAGGTATCTAATCTAAAAATCGCGGATGATGTTGCTACTTGGAACCCGCGCCTAGCGATGACCTTTGAGGGAGAGAACCAAACTTGGGAAGTTGTACTACATGTATGTTACCTACTCCCAAGCACCGACGTGGATAAGCAGTCATAGACACCATCCTACGTGTAGGTTTCCCTTCGGAGGCACTGAGAACGTTACATGCGTTAGAGCTTTAATTGAACACTTTGGTGAGACTAGGAATTCGTATAGTGCATATAGATGGATAATATGAGTGTCATGGTGTCTTCGTACCAGGTATCTAGGTACCCGTGAACTTGGTAGACATTGAAGTAAGCGGCAATGAATAAAATATCGTCAAGCAAGACGACTACACGTATTCACGCATTTGTTCAATATCTAGGTTGCAGTCGCGCAGGTTCCTTTTGACGATTGAGACCAACTGTCTGAGTAAGACGTTGGTATCACCAGAAGCGTTGCGCACCATGCTTATTCCATGAACATCGGCGCCTTGACTGGGATGACAGAATCCCGTCATGGCCGCGCTGCTCGCTAGAGAAATCCGCGTCATTCTAAGGCTGTGGACAGCTCTTGCTTGATTATATTGCGAGGGGAATCAAGGCGGTCGAATAAGCCAGCAACGCCAGAAATGGCCAAGGAGATTTTGCGTAGGATACATGACCTTAGCTTGCTGCTTGGCCATGGTAACCTATTCGAGGAGGAAGCTAGAACGCCACCGAAGCGTGCGAAAATGAGAAACCACGAGCTAAGCTTGGCCGTGTTGGGACGTCTCATAACAGCAATATTTAATGAGGGTGACGGATGAAGGCCTAATTACCTAGGTGGGTTATGCGTGCCCTAAAGGGGTAGTATGAGAGATTCACTCCCTATACCTATTTGGCAACGTGTGTTGAAGTAAAAGTTTCAAGAGGCGAGAAAGACCAAACCATCAAGAGATGGATTTACCTAGATAGGGTTTCTATGTCGTTGATCTTGCTTCGGCTGACTCCGTCGTGCCTCTTCCGCGAACCGGGTGCTTATTGTACTATATATAGCCGACTCCGGGGCATTTCCGATACTTATGGCATCATCGTCCAGTAAGAAAGATACGGCACAGCAGGCCTTGTGCATGCAGGAGTTCAACATGTTGCGCGCGACCGGATAGGGGAAAAAAGCTTATCGACGGGGGCGGAGAATACAAGCAGCAAGCCCGGTTGACAAAAGTATACGTGTTAGGATACACATGCATTGTGCATGGCGTGGGAGCCGTCTTTTGCACGTCCGGCGTGACATCCGGGGAAAATCACCGGATTTGTCTTCTTGTGAGTTGCTCCTGAATTGGAGCGCCAAGAAGGTATGACGGGAACCCACCGTGGTTTGGTTCTTGGATCGGCGAGGTCAGGACAGTATCGGCCAAACTAATAGACACGGTATACTGTAGCTGTTCCTGGAGACACCTCAGCCGCTTTGCAAGTCGCAAACACCATGAAATGTTTTGGTATACAAGAGTCCTAATCAACCGAGACACCGCAACTTCTACACAAGCTGTAGAAACTCCCAACTATTCAAAGTCACATCACGTCAGCTCTCGTTCTATTGTGTAGGTAGAGAAGATAGAACGAGCAGCGGCTGGCGTAAAAAAACGGAGAGTAAGATAAGATTTAGGCAAGGGTAGTTCACGCCTTGGTGGGGCAGCGGCGACAGATGATCCCTATCGGTTGGACCCGGCTATTTCAGAACCCCTTTCTCGAGTTAGTCCTGAGAGCGAAAATACAATCACTGTCATTTTAATGATTTCTGAATCGGGTTCGCAACACTTGAAAATGCTTTGTCATTCTATTCGCTTGTCTTTGTAGGACCTGTCTGCAATCTAGGTAATAATATAAAACGAACTCGCTAAGCTAAGTTTGGACCGCGAGCTTTCGAGATGGGTATAATAAAGGAGAGAATAAAAAACAGGCCACGATTACGTACCAGTGTCCCTCTTAGATCCGCCTCTAACCAATCACAAAGGATTGTGTGTCAGTTATCGCCAACCTTGTCCTTCCGTTTCCCAACACACCGACGATAAGGGAAACTGCAGGTGATTCTGTCCCCGGAAATCGGCAGCGCACTAGGAGTTCGCTCAGGCCTGCAGAGAAAAGCGGAGTTTGAAGGACGCAAAGGTCGCAAGACCAGTCTGACACCGCCTCCGCACCTCCTATCCTATATATGCCCTAGCATATTATAGACTTCAGGACCCTGGGCTTTCCATCGACGACGTGCACCTCACGTACCCTTCACGTACCCAATACCCTCAGAGACAATAAACAACCTAGTAAACCCCGGCCTAACCGTCGAAATGAACCGCTTCGAGCAACTCGTCAAGGACATTAAGAATGTCTTGGGACCGTCGTCGGGGCTGACCTCCGATGATGTAGACGTAGAAGACCTAACTCATATCATGGAACGATACATCTCCGACGAAAAGGAGTGGTCCAAGTATGCGATGGCAGACGCCAGTATGGCGTATACCCGAAACCTCGTCGACGAGGGAAACGGCAAAGCGAACCTTGTAAGCTACAATGCCTCGCCACCAACCCACCCCTTTGAACATGCAGTCCAACTGACAGAAGCCATCAATATAGCTCGTCCTCGTATGGACACCTGGGAAGGCTAGTCCGATCCACGACCATGGCAATGCCCATTGCCTGATGAAGATCCTCCGCGGCGACCTCACCGAGACTCGATACGACTTCCCAGACGGCAATAAGGAGAAACCGATGGAGGTCAAGTCGGAAACAGTTCATAAGGAGAACGCCGTTGCTTATATGGCGGACGAGCTTGGACTCCACCGAATGTCCAACCAAGGCAGCGACTTCGCTGTCTCCCTACACCGTAGGTCCTCTTGGATTCATAATATCTCCATGCCACTTGGCTGATGTTGAATAGTATATACTCCGCCGAACGTGGCTAAGTACGGGTGCAACATCTTCAACCATGAGACAGGAAAGATGACGCATGTCGCCAAGACTTGCCTCTTCTCAAAGTACGGCCAGCGAGTCGAGGACTAGAATCCCTGTATGCTTTGCGGCGATCATTAAATTGGTGTAAGGAGTTTGGAGGTTCTCTCAACGTAGTGATTTTGGTTGCTTTGTAATACCCATGGGCCGGGGAACGTGCTCCTTATCAGATTGAGAGCAGGAATGTTTCGCACAGCTTTGACGAGGCATAGGTAGTAGACATGACTTCATGTAGGCATCGTTGAAGAGGACTGTACTACCTCTGGACGGCCGTGTAGCGCATGATCGATAGCAATGATGAATGAGAATGAATCAACTTGTACATCCGTGTTTTCGCAACCCGAGAGAAGGTATTAAGTGAAGTGAGGTGAAGTGGGAAAGAGAGAGAACTTATTCTGTTGAGGCTCGGTTCTCGCAATGTTAGCCGTCTTCTTTCTCGATGATTTGGTTCTAGCTCGGATTGCACCATCGAAGTGTTGTCTCATTCGTCCAAAATCGATGGTGAGATCTCCACATCCCGTACTGTCTGTGTACTGTGACGGCTACTGTGACTGGCGATTTTCTTTGAAATCGATAAGGCGTGATCATCCTTATCTTAGGTACTCGGCGCCTAGGGCATTATGTAAGGTACTATCTTCAACTGAAGCACCCTTTGTCCTCATACTCTTATACTATCAAGCAATGGTTCAATTGGATTCCCGTATCCCGCCCCATATTCAACAGCCTTCAAAATTATTTCAAGTATGTTCATGCTCTTGAGAGAAATACCAATGCAACAGTGTCTCAATCTGAGGGCTATGATTGGCTGAATCCTGATGTAGGTACACAATCCTCTGTGTTCTAGTTGGCCAACTGATCCGAAATAAGTAGGTCAAGCTATCCATAATAACCACTTGTATAGAAAAGTGAACTGAGTGAAACCAGACTCTTGTCAACGAAGAGAATAACTTCATGCAACATCAATTACTTGATTATTCTACTGACATTGTAATACTGTTGATCTATTCGCAGGGGCCAGCATGAATTCGTCACGTGATTACGAGATGCCACTTGCGTCAGAGTTTTGGGTAGTCGCGATCAGATAGCCAAAGCGCGTTTGCTTCGAAACTTAATTGTTTTCCTTTTCGTTTCTGCAGTGAACAATCGATTTGAGGCATCCCCACAACTACCAAATTCAGAGCTGGAAATTGATGTCTTCGTGTTTTGCCTCTTTTTTTTCACCTTCATTCAAGTCCATCGTTGAAACCGTTTCGTATCTTCGCTTGGACGAACTGAATTGCGATGGCGCCAAAAAAGCGTCGCCCCACTGCGCCTTCAACTGGACAACCTCCCTCCAAGACTGCTCGCCGTAATGGCACAGCTTCTGCAGCTTCGTCAAGTCGGGCTTCGGGACGAAGCAGTTCCCAGTCCTCCTACGTTTACCAAGCTGCTCCTCCATCGTCTCTTGGTCATGCCCTTCTGCAACTGCCGAGGGACTATTGGATCGTAGATGATGATGACGACGAGGGTCCCGACCCGGGCCAAAATGAAGATGACTCTGTCTCATCATGCGAACTGTACGGAACTCTAGATAACAAGATTGTAGGCGTCAGATACTACAATGGTGTAGTGAATCCTGGCGAAAAGGTTCTCCTTCGCCGGGACCCTAATAACCCCTATGACCGCAATGCCATTCGCGTTGATAATGTCATGGGAATCCAAATCGGTCACATTCCTGCCACTGTTGCATTAAAGATTGCGCCATACATCGATAGAAACGAGATAATTCTAGAAGGTGTCCTTACGGGCCACAAAAACACCTTTGATTGTCCTGTTCGTTTGTATTTTTATGGCACTAGTGATCCTTCGGGTCGCCTCGAGCTAGAGGAGAGGTTGAAAGCCGATAAGCTTTTGAAGGCTACTCAGCTCAAGGCTACCAGGAAAGAGGCCGAGGCCCAAAGGAATGCTGCCGTCCGTCTTAAAGTCAACGCGACCACCATCGGTGTGGGAGATAGCGAACAAAAAGAAGAAACACTACAAGATCTGCTGGGAGACAGCGAAGCTATTAAGTTCAGGGGTGACCTTAGTTCCGTGGATATATTTGCGATGGACGAAGAAACTCTATCTAACTTACCTAAGGCTGGACAGCCAGAAGCCATCCAGTCGGAATTATTACCATATCAACTCCAAGTAAGATGTCTCAGCTTTCTATTCAAACTCGGGATTACTGACGATTTCTGTAGGGATTGGCTTGGATGATTTCCAAAGAAAACCCTCAGTTCCCAGCTCCTGGATCAAAGGATGTGGTGCAATTATGGAACCGCGATAATCGTGGCAATTTCGTCAATCTAGTTTCCAACCATATCACGAGAACTCCGCCAAAGCTAGCCTCAGGTGGTGTGCTCGCTGATGATATGGGCCTGGGCAAGACTCTCCAGGTTATCAGTCTAATATTGTCGAGTGGTTTTGGTGAGGGTCCGACTCTGATCGTCGCACCACTGGGTGTAATGAGCAATTGGGAGCAACAGATCCAACGCCATGTAAAGGACGACCGAATTCCCCGTATCTTCAGATATCATGGAACTGGCAAATTTTCAAAAGGCGACTTAATGAAGCACGACATCGTTATCACCACCTATGATAAGCTACGTAACGATCATGTCAAGCGGGGGGCGTTGCTTTTAGTACCATGGCGCCGAGTTGTTCTAGACGAAGCTCATGCTATCAGAAATTTCTCAACCGCTAGGGCTAAAGCTGCGTTCGAGCTGCAGGCCAAATCTCGTTGGATGTTAACCGGCACACCAATGTAAGTCTAATCACACCTGTAACAGGTTCTCTCCAGTCTTGCTTGCTCTCCATTATCTACAATAGAGACTGACACTTGCGTCTTTAGCGTTAACTCACCTAAGGACTTCCTCTCGGCGCTGAAGTTCCTCAGAATTACTGGAGGTATTGAAGAGGCAGCCTTCTTCGTTCGTCTAATCGACAAGCCTTTATCGAATGGTCAAACAGGTGATCAGGACGACGAGTTCAAAGTAGCCGTTCAGTTGTTCCAGTCATTAACAAATGATCTCTGCCTTCGTCGAAGAAAGGATATGAAGTTCGTCGACTTGAAGTTGCCTCCCAAAACTGAGTATATTCATCGCATTAAGTTCAGGGAAGATGAGCGAGTTAAATATGATGCCTTATTGTGAGTACCCGTTGATGCTCTTCATCTGCTCAAGTGCCACTGACAATACTTTCTAGCTCTGAAACGACAAAAATGTTGGAATCGTATCGGCGCAGGAAGGAGGGTGCAAATGGGCCCCAGGTACGATTCACGAGCGTTTTGGAGAAACTTCTTCGTCTTAGGCAAATGTAAGTGTTACCTATATCATCCGAAAAGCAATGTCGTGGCTAACCACTTACTCGCAGATGCTGTCATTGGACCTTGTGTGGAGGTCGGGCTAAGGATGTCCTGAAACCTTTAGAAGGCGAGGAAATAGTAGAATTCACCCCGGACAATCTCAAAATTCTGCAGGAGGCCCTCCGTATTGCTAATGATGAAGGGGAAGAGTGTCCAATATGCATCGAGGCTATCAGCATTCACACTCCTGTCATTACGGCATGCAAGCATCTTTTCGGAAAACCTTGTATCTCAAGAGCACTTGAAAGAGATGATAGGTGTCCAATGTGTCGTCAGCCTTTGGCATTGGACACTATTGTTGGACTTCAGCCTCTAGACGCTGAGCACAAATTTGATGGAGACACACGAAGCTCAAAGACGGAAGCTCTGGTGAAGATTCTGAAGGCGAAGCTCAAGGATCCGGAATCCAAGGTTGTCGTATTCTCTCAGTGGACTTCCTTCCTTGACATTATTGCGAAATTGCTAGATGAGGAGGGATACAATTACTGTCGTCTTGAAGGTTCAATGACGGCCGCCCGACGCGATCAGTCGATAGAAGCCCTAACCAACGATCCGAGCACGCGAATTATGCTGGCTAGTTTAGGTGCAAGTGGTGTGGGCTTGAATCTGGTCGCCGCTGACACGGTTATACTTGTGGATTCTTGTAAGCCTACCGGCCGTTTCCTTTATCAAGGTTCATCTTACTAACTCAAGATAGGGTGGGCGCCAGCCATTGAAGACCAGGCCATCGACCGTGTGCACCGTCTGGGCCAGACACGCGAGACTACAGTCTGGAAGCTTGTCATGGAAGATAGCGTTGAGGAGCGTGTCCTCGGGATCCAGGCTAAGAAGCGCGAGCTAGTGAACCTGGCCTTCCACGACACTGTGAGAGAACAGAAGGAGACTAATCGCCTGGACGATGTTCTACAGCTACTTTCTTAGGATATTGACTTTCGTCCCTACTACGATGGTGTATGATTCACCGGCTTGTTTCAGATAAGATGGCGTCGGTGGAAAAAAAGGAAAAAGAAGGGATGGAATGGAGAATATGGTCGTTGCAAAGGGAGATTGTCATTTCTGCTATTACCATACTGATACTACAAGGACATCGATCCTAACTGGATTGTACATTAGATTCAGATTACTCGGCTAGATGCTTTAGAGCTTGAATCGACCTCAGCCTGCTTGTATGCACTTCTTTGTCTTACATGTTAAGGTGGGTAATACAATAGATGGTAAATAAGACTCCGAGGAAGCAGGCTGGATTATGCTCAGGGCTCTCAATGAGCAAGTTTCTTGAGCTTGCGAGCTCTGTACAATGTCCGCAATGATGACTTCATCGGACGAGGGCAAGTCATCGTAAGTCAAAGCAATCCTCTTACGTACAATATACGATGGTCGTTATTCTCTCAAGCGCAACATACCAGACGTCCACTAGTGGCATTGGGAAATGCATTGAAGGTGAATACGAGGTCGCCTGCATAACCCGTACCAAATCTCCAGGGCCATCTTTCTGAACTGATTCATAAATTGCACATAGGCTATTCTCTGTATGAGGCACCCAGCCTGCCGACACAGCTGAGTCAGACGGAGAAACTGTGTTGCTTTTTCATATAGCTTCATATATGTATGCCCAATATGGAGATATCACGCATCGCAAGGACTAAGAAGTCGTATAGACGAATCACCAGCCCACCGACTCACGCGGCGCGCCGGTATTGGTAGTTTCGACCGGGCAGAACATGGGGTAAGCAGCCCAGAAGACTTGGCATATCGCGATGGAACTTCGATGTCAAGGCGGCACAGCATTTTCATTCCAAGTATGCTGCCTTGAGTACGATGGAAGAAGAAAGAAAATTAACTAGACTAAATAAATATACTCGTAAATACCCCAGTACGAGATGGGCACCGGACCAAACGGAACGTGCCGAGACAAATCGGGGCGTCCAGGGCTGGGGTTACATTGGCCCAAATCTGGGGATGAAGTCCGGCTTTCGTCCTTTCACGAACCCTTCTTTACCCCAGTTCCGCGCATCCCAGTGCCATGCTTTCTCACTCCACCCCATGTAGGCCGCATACGATCCGGCTCGTGAGTACCTCTTTTGGGTTCCAATAAGGCTGAGCCCATCGTTTAAGCAAGACGAACCTAGCCCCAGTTGTCACAATCAGAAATTGCAACATCATGTTGCCATCGTTCGACCCCTCTCTTCAGCCCCGGAGTTAGGCTGGCTTGGGGGCGAAAACAAGAAAATTGCATACACTTTCGGCTTGGTCTCGGCTTTCCTTTTTCTCACCTGCTTGCTATACAATATCGTGTCGTGATTCGATTATGAGACGCAATGAAAAGACCGTATATGCTGCGCCGCACCACGAAGGCTCTCCGCCTAGACGCTAGCTATACTCGAAGAGAACTGCCTTACCACATGTCGCCATCAGATTGACGGGAACTACGGCAATTACTAGCGGTCTAGAGACTCTTAGTGGGTAGCACAGAGCCTGACCTCGTGATAGCGATCATAGGCTTCGAGATGAGGAGGCGGCTTACATTATGTACCCTTAGGGACTATTACGATGTAGTATCTATTACCCGACGACTACGTGAGGATCGAGTCATGAGGGACGTTGCAGTCTTTCATCTAGATCGGTAGGATTATACTCATTGAGGATACATTTGGGCTGTGGTACCTGAGAGCCTGGCTTGACCGTCCTATCGTCTCATCTCACGACGCTCTCTTGGGTGTATATAAGAGACTCAACCCGTCACCTCATCGGTATTGTGGAAGACACCATCATCACTCCAATCACACTTACCTTGAAGAATATAATCAAACATACACTTAAGTATAATCCTTAATCCATAATCAACATGTACTTCATCAACACCATTGTCGCCGCCCTGGCCTTTGCTGCAACCACCTTTGCCGCACCGACTGAGAACTTGATGCCCCGCCAGGGCTACGTCTCAACTTGTATGTGATAGCCTGCCGCTCATGTACATCCTTTAGCACTTACTGACGTATATCTTCCCAAAAAGGCACTGCGACTTACACCGTCGTGTCTGGCGACACCTGTCTCGGCATCGTCAACAAGCAGGGCAACACATTCACTCTTGACCAATTGTACGTCCGGCCTCCTTTCCCCCTTCCTCCTCCTCCTCCTCCCCCTTTCTCCCCTTTCGCACGAAACCCAATCCAAACCTCAACTAACCCCTCCCCTTTTAAAGCTACTCCTGGAACCCTGAAGTGTCCTCCAGCTGCTCGAACCTGTTCCCGGGCGAGGTGGTCTGCGTGGGGGTAGCCGCGGCTCCGACCGGGTGCGCGGCGCCGACGCAGCCGGGCATCGCGGCCAACTGCAAGAGCTGCTACACGGTGGTGTCGGGCGACACGTGCCTGTCCATCACGCAGCCGCGCGGCGTCAGCCTCGGCGACTTCTACGCCTGGAACCCCAGCGTCAACAGCGCCTGCAGCAACCTGCAGCCCGGGTACAATTACTGCGTCGGCGTGTAAGGGGATAATAACTTGGGGGAAAGTGCCCCTGTTTCGTTGGAATTAAGAAACTGGCTAGGTAGTTTATGGTTGGAATGAGATGAATGACTTATGAGTGAGCGAAGTTGGGAGGAATAAGGGAGGGAATCGGAATATTAGCGTACGAAAGCTAAATAACTTATCTTCTTTGAATATATTTGCCATATTGGTTTCTTGATAAACACAAAACATCAACGAGGAAATAAGGACCAGAAGAGTGCTGAAGGGGTTTCCCGTCAAACTAGTATGCCTACCTAACCTGTATACAACGTGCAGTCAAGGTACACGATGACTGGAGCTTCGGCATTTGGCATGACAGGGCGGTTGGGTTGAATGGAAAGATGAACTTCTTTTTCTTTCCTCCATATGCACATCGTACGAGGAGGTAGTCTGTCCGATGAAGCCCGAGAGCATATGAGAGTGCTGTCAGAGCTTCATATTAAGGAAAGTATTGACAAAGGGATTTTCCCAGCTCCTTAAGTACCTGGTAACCTCTCTCGGGTCACGGCCTCACGGTCATCCTACCTCTAGAGGTGCTCTCATATATAACGTGGCGGTGGCACTTGGGGAGTATAGTCTAGGATATACTCGACAAAGGGGTTTCCGTTCACTCTCCCGACTAGCTTAGGACAAGAAAAAAAGCATATATACAACTCTTGAGGGGATTTCTTGATGCAAATAAGTCGTACTCAGAATTCATAGTATAGCGGTTCCAAGCACAGTATACATAACGAGTTTCTCTTGGCCTGTCCTCATAAGACCACGAGAACGCTATGCATCCATACTGTGTCCAGGTGAAAAGGCAAGTATGTAGGCACGGGTAAGAGGCTTTAAATAGTAGTTCTCAGAACAGTTTATAATCAAAAAGCTGCTGCGCGCGGAGATCTAACCATAATTTTACATACAAGCAAGCAACGATCCTTTGCCTTCGCCGTCTCATGTCCTAATCTCCAAATGGGCCTCGATTTTCAATATCTACACCTCCACAAGTCAAACTCTGATACGCCAGGTTTCCAGCAGGTACTAAACATGAAAAATAATCCTCCGACTAAACCAACATCCAGATGATAGGTATGCGGTCCCTGTTCCCCCTCTACCATGTATATCGTATTAGCGATTCCATCATACAACGCCCAAAGCCACCTAATTCAAGCTCGGGTCCCAAGATAACTGATACCCCATATGATCGTCCGATTTCTTCAGCCCGTAGCCGGCCGTGCACAGATGAACCGCGATGACAAACGTAAACCGAGGGAGCTTCTCCAGCAACTCGAAGTACCTAGAATTATAATCGCCCCAGGGGTCATCATACGGGTCGAAGGAGCGCGGGAGGACCTCGTTCTCCTTCAGCCACGCGGCCTTGACGCACTTGAGAAAGCCCAATTTGTCCTCCTTCACGCACCAGCCCGAGAAGTAGTCCCGCATGCTTTCCCATCTCTCCGGCGTCGTCGTGCTGCGGTAGAGCTCCGATAGAACCGCCAGCTGCTTGGTGTCTTCCACGTCCACGTGGATGGTGGTCTCCTCGGCAAACATGCCGAAGAGCCCCGAGGCGCACGCTTCTTGGTGGCTCAGGTGCATCGTCACGTTCCGCAGGACCACGGAACACGTCTTTCGCCCGGTGAGAAGCTTGATCGCCCACTGAGCCAGAATGCCGGTTACCGGCTTGCCTGGCCCGTAAAGCGTGCTTTCCCATTCGGTTAGGTTTTCGAAGTAGCGCGCATAGTCGCACTCGATCAAAGCGGCGTCTATGCTTAGTGGGATATCGGGGTTGCAGGCAAGTGTCTGTATTCCGGGCCCGACGACGCTCCCGTCGTAAGTTTCGCCCCTGATACTAAAGCCGCAGTCGATGTTGATGGAGTCCCTTCTGGAATCGAACCACACGGGCGTTCCGAATAGCGCCATAGTCTCTACAGATCCGTGTCGCAGAGCAACGCTCCGCGCTTCAAAGTTGACTCGTGAGATTAGCGGCATCTTAGGCACGGTCTGTGCCCGGCATTTCCTGTTCCTCCTCACGAGCCTCCGACGTCGTGAATCATGCATCTCGACGACGCGGTGGGGCAGGCAACAGGCCCATATCATCTGGCGAAGTTCTGGAGGGAGACATGGGAATTTTGAGAAGCTCTGTAATGCTCTAGGAGGACCCTCGCTGGTTTGTTGTTTGTGAGGAGTTTGGGTGGCGCGAGCTTTGCTCATGCTTCGAGTGATAGGTGGCATATTGGCCGTACACAATCTTAACTTGGATGATGATGGTATCGTAAGTTTGTGTTGCAAGTGTTTGTCTTTAGCCTAGTGTGATGTCTACGGCTAAGACGCAGGTGAGCTGGCTGTATACCGAGGACGAGTGCAGAGTGTGGAAGGTGTTGTGCTGTGTGGTTCCATTTTGCCATCATATCACGCAGATATTGAAGTTTATGCCTAGCTGTCGCAGTAGCTACCGGAGATTGCTGTAGCTGTGACTCCTTCGGTGGCTATTGACTTTGACATCTACTCAACTCAATTGCGTAGTGGAAGCTTTTTAGTAAGGTACTCTCAGATGAAGGCCCCCCCCTATTAACTTTATAAACATGTCAACTGACACCAACGACCTCTTACTTTGCTGAGTCATTAACTCTAAAGGTTAAGGGTTTAGGCCCAGATAACTCACTTAAAGATAACTAACCTTCATATTGATTCCCTGCCATTGACAACTATAAGTTTCAACAATACTAGATACCTTATATAGAGTTTCTATCTAAGAGACAATCTATGGTATTTACTCGAGCCCCAATTATAGAAAGGCCAACAATTCGCACGACCTACGACTATAGAGGATAATGAACTACGGTAAGTGGAAACTTACGATGAATGATGAGACGGGCAGTAGTACTAGGTGAGGAAAGGCGACTTAAGGTTCCTTCCGTATAATCATAGAGCATTTCACATATCTAGGAGCTCAATCGCATCACTTCTATAGTCCGAAGTATATCCTTAGGCACGTATAACCAAAGACAAACGAGAACTCTCCCATCGTTAAGTATTGACGTGAAGTTTGGTATATTCATGTTAACCCTCTCTACGAACCTTGGTTAGCGAGGCAGCGCTCCCAGATACAGCCGTGTTCCTAGCCGGAACTCCAAAGTCTCTCACTCCCTCTAAGAGTTTCCTGCCTCCGTAAAACTCTTTATTCCTCACTGCTCCATCGCATCCGCCGCCTTCGTATCCTCATCATCGCCCCACAAGCCCTCCAACTTAAACTCCTTGGCCCATTCTGTGACAATCTCCTTCTGGTCCGGCATGACAGCCGGCGCGCCCTCCAAACTCTGCTTAGCTTCGGCTCCCTTAGACATTATCTCAGTCGCCACGGGCAACACCGGCGCATCAACCCATCCCTGGATCCGACCGTCTCTCCAGTCCGTCACAACCGTCATAGCCGCCGCGCTCAGGTTCGGCACGCCACCACGTCCGAGCCGTCCCCTCTTCCTTGCTACCTGGACGAGGAAATCCGTCGTAGGGTCGCCGTTGGAGGTGATTAGCGGGGGAAGGTCGTACACATCCATCAACTTCTGGAGCAACTCCGACGAGGCCGATAGTCTCTTAAGCAGCAGCGTGACAGCTGGTATCGGGTCATCGATTTGCTTTGGCGGGATGGCATTTAGTAGAACGAGGTGAGCGTGGGCCTCGACGGCGTTCTTCTTCGACGAAGATGACTCGCCGTTTGGTGCCGAGGGGAAGACGATACCAGGGGAGTCCAGCAGAGTCAGTTTGCTGTCGATCTTGACGGCGCGGATGCTGGTCGTAACGCCGGCCTCAGCGCCCGCAGGGCAAGCTGCTGCGTTGCGACCACCTAGCCGTGATAGAAGGGCGTTGATAACGGAAGACTTTCCAACGTTGGGGTATCCAATCACGCCGACTGATATCGCGCGCTTGAGCTGTTTTGAGGCGGCGAAGGATTTCAGAGATTTGAAGAGGGTAGAAGATGTGCTCTGGACAGTGAGATCGCGATGGTTGAAGGTTTGCGCATTGGGCGCAGAGCCAGAAGCGCGCAGCGGGAGTGTAGGGAAGTATCTTCGGAGATATGTGAGCCAATCCTTGAGCACGTTCGGCGGAATCAAGTCGATCTTGTTGAGCACAAGCATCAGCCTCTTGCCGCCGCTCGCCGCAGCCATCACCATCCGTTCGACCTCCCTCGATCTCGTTCCTTCGGGATCTCTGGCATCTAGAACGTAGAGCACGACGTCTGCTTGGTCCACGACTTGCTTGAAGACCTTGTCGTGAGCTTTCCGCGACGAAGCTTGAGCGCGTAGCTCTGCGCCGCCGTCTTCAAAGTCTTCATCGTCGTCTGACGACTCGTCCTCGTCCATTTCGTCGCCGCTTTGTAGTTCGCGATCATATTGCTCGGCCGCGGCTCTTGCGCTCGCGAGAAGTGCTGCCATAGGGTTTGAGCTGTCGTCGACGTCATCCTCGTCCATCGCATCGTCTTGCTCGTCAAAACCGTCGAAGTCTTCTGCCTCCGCGCCTTCCATGGCTGTCTCATCATTCTCATCTTCATTGGCAGCGTCCGTCTTTGCGGCCTTGGCCAATTCCCTTCGTCGTTGTAGTTCCTCCTGTTTCCTTCGTCGCCCTTCTTCAATCTCATGTAGGATCTTCTCCTTGTAGGGGAACAGGTTCGGGATGCCCGGGTCCTTCTTCAGCTTGGACTTCCATTGCGGGTTCTTCTTCGCTTCCTTTCTGGCTTTGCGCTGCTTCGCGGCAGATGCCTTCTCGATCTTGTGCCGTAAACGGACGGGAGTCCGCTTCGACTTTGCCTCTATGCAGCGGGTTAGTCAATTGTCTGTTATAATAACGGAATGCGCACGTACTCTTTGGCTTTGTGATGTGGTTGGCCATTTTCAATGCTGTGCCTGGCAATTGGTATCTTCGGATTGTATGATCAACTGTTATCGGAGACCCAGCACAAAAAGTTTCCAAATTTTGGTAGAAAAAGTGATCTGCCGCCGTTCACCGCCAATCGATAAGCTCCCCCCACCACGCCGCCCGATTGGCCGACCCCGCTTACCGATAAGAACCCACTGAAAGACCCTTAAAATCGGATCCTGTTAGTGGAGGTTTAGGCACTCGCGATGGCTTCAATTCTGCGAACTAAAAGGCGGAACCTGGCCACCGTCGGAGTTTCCTATCTCGGCCTGGCTTCTACTTGCCTAAAATAGACTTATAAGCTCGCCCGTTCAGGCAAACCCGAGGCTTAGAAAACTTACACATAGACCATATCATATTCTAATCGCTATACACGTACATCATACATTGCTGTCATTTTGGCTGCGGCTTATTCGCTTTCTTTTCTGATTTAGAGTAAACCATTGGTTTCTAGTATACGAGTCTCACACACCACCCTCTGTTCAAGATGGACTACACCGCTCCTCCCTTCGAGGTCACCTTCAAGGGGCTGCTCTTTGACATGGACGGAACCATCATCGACTCAACAGCTGCAGTCGTCAAGCACTGGCACACGTAAGTTCCTTGCTAGGTCACCTTACTCTAAAGTACGGTCCTAATCAGGGGCAGCGTCGGAAATGAGATTGGCGTGGACCCGGAGGTGATCCTGCAGACGTCCCACGGCCGGCGGAGCATAGACATGCTGAAAGTCCTCAGCCCAGAGAAGGCCAATTGGGAATGTAAGTCCAGACCATGCCTATGCCTATGCCTATGTCTCAAGTTTCAGGGGAACCATCGCGGCTGGTTTCGGCGTAAAGCCCTCCCTTCAGGGGAAACGGCTCAGGGGAAAGCCACGTTCCCCTGACTAGTTCACCCCTTGCGGCCGTACTCCACGCATACTCCCTTACTCTGGTTTTTGTTTTACTCCGCAACAACATCTACATCGACCCCCCCTCCCCCCTCTTGCCCCTGAGCTACTCACCGAGTTGACACTCCGCGCAGATGTAAGACACATGGAGTCCCTCCTTCCTAAGCTCCACGGCGCAGACGCCGTCGAGATTCCTGGGGCCCGCGCCCTGTTGGACTCTCTGATCGCGGCAAAGGCGCGCTGGACCATCGTGACATCTGGCACCGTGCCGCTCGTCACGGGGTGGATGGACGTCCTCAAGTTGCCTCGCCCAGAGCACCTAGTAACAGCTGAGTCGGTAGCCAACGGCAAACCAGACCCGGCGTGCTACGACCTGGGGCGAGAGAAGCTAGGTCTGACTCCCGCCGACAGCCCGCAAGTTCTCGTTCTGGAGGACAGTCCCGCGGGCATCAAAGCGGGCAAGGCCGCCGGGTGCAAAGTCCTGGGCTTGGTGACGAGCCACACGGCCGAGCAGGTGCTGGCCGCGGAACCCGACTGGATCGTGCGGGATCTACGCTCCGTCAGCGTAGTCCGGGTCAGCGAGGATAACGGCGGCACGGTGACGCTGCAGATCTCGGGCGCTCTGGCTCCTGCCTCGAACGGGACTGCCCAGAAATGAAGAGAGAGAAATCGATAATTCAGAGACATCCCCCATAATGGACGAGTCTCGACTATGATTCTCGGACCCCAAAACCCCCAACAACAATAATACCTAAACTTAGGGCCACCGACGTAACATCAGGGTCACAGCGACGCCAAGACACGTTAACTAAGCCATCGACTATTACGAATCTCTTTTTTTTTAGTTCTTTCCCCTGGTCCAGGTCATGAGGCCGGCATTTCCCATCATATATTATTATTGCACATATAGGCCTGTGGTTCGGCATATAGACTGGGGTGCAGGGCTTCACTTCACAATGGCAGACGGGGGCCATATCTGGAAGGCGCCTCGACGGGAGAGGCCGCGCGTGTAGGTCGACTTCGATAGAGCATCATGATAGAGCAGCCTGCGATCGTAATAGACCTGGCGGGACTGATTTTATAAACAGACCCGATCCAAGCAACTTGACTGGCCAACGGGCGAAATTCGTGATCTATAGCTAATTTGCCGGGAACTCGTATCTTACAAAAGAAAAAACAAAACAAAAGAGTAGCATTGTAAGGCTGGCAACTTGGACAGAGAGAGATAGGGAAGTTAGGGCGTGATGTAAAAAGAAAATCACGCCTAGACGAATCCCCCCGTCTTGGCGCGGTGGGTGTATTAATGACGATCACCAGAACTATCGGAACTTCGCAGCTTTGCTCTGTCCACTCCCCGCCTGAGCTGTCCACTGTACCTGGCTTGTACCTATCAAACTCCGTCTGGTGAGGTGGAAAGATGATGAGAGTAGCTGCACGACACATACTATACGAACATTGCGATACGAAGAGAGATCGTGGCGGAGAATTAAGAGGAAAAAAAAGTTCCTTCTCCGGGTTGGGTTTGTGCCGCTGGATGGCATTTGTGGCATCTGTGTTTCCGATGAATCAATCAATCTCCCCCACGAGAGATGGACGGGTCACGGAAAAGTTAATGACGAGCATACCCGTCACAATCAAAAACAGCGATGCGAGACATGACTTTACCCCGTAGAGTCAGGCTGACCGATCTCTGTCTGCTTTTAGCGTAGTAGGTACCCTGATTAAACCGTTCTGCCGGCTGTGCCGCTGCTAGACATTCGATCTCGCACAAAAGCCGTGATCACAGCATAAGGTCTGTGTGGAGAGGTCCTATGACGGAATTCCGTGATTTTTCCCCTGCCTCTCTCTGCCACTCACCTAGGTCTGCTAAGCTACTTGCAGAAAAGCAGTTTCGAAAGCGCCATCATGGAATCCTGTTATTGGTTTATTGACTTTCTGAATGCCGACTCGACCCGTCTAGACATGTCGATCATTCTGATAGAATGCTTAGATGGTAGAGAGCGCTGCGATTGAGTGGACGAGAGTTGTCCGCCCATTCGATGGGGATCATCTATGGCGTCCGCCGTTGGGCGAGGCGGAAGCTCAGCGAGAGCCCAAGGGGACGGCCACGTAACAAGCTAGGTATCTGCTAACCATGCAAAGAATGAGAAGAAAAGGTAGGCGGAACCCCCCTTACGTCCGTTCCGCCGAGATTTTGACCTTTCAGACCTTGCTATATGACCCGAGACCTTGTTCGCGTACTTGCTTGAAGGCACTTCCCGGCCTGAGAAGGGCATAGCTATCAATCTCACGAAAGCTGAATACGGCAATAGTGGCTTACCGTGGGTCTCGGCTATGAATCGGGATGTAATTATGCGGTTCTAAACACCATATTGTACGCTGCGGCATCGCGGCATCACGAGCTTTTACCCAAAGGCCTTTACATATCCCAATGCCATGGATACGGGGTAAAACTTTGCGCGCCGTTGAACAGCGGCGGGCCGGATCATCTGTAGGTAACAAGCTTTACGGGAGTGACGGCAAGAAGGTATCTACTTGCCTATAATCCGCAGTAGCCTTAATAGGACGCATCACTGCAAGGACCCGGTTGATAATGTACTGTAAGCCACATACGAGGCCTTTTTAGAGGAACCTCGGGTTCTTGTAGCGCAAGTCTGATGAACCATCTCCAAGACATGCAGCAGTTTCCCTTGTGGTTGTGTGAACACAGCATCGCCAGTTGCATACTGCCAAGAGATGAGGGCGCCAAGAAAGGATCTTCGCAGTTGTCAATTTGGCTGGTCGCCGACCTGAGTAACCATGACAGTTGGCGAAAGCCCGATGTAGTAGCTGGTGAATGCGTGACCTATGCATGACCTAGACCGCCGGGCAAAGATCGACTCTCAAGTCGAGACGCGGGGGAGCCAGCGAAAGGTGCCAGTACTGTAGACAAACAAGCGTCATCGACGATTGGTTGCCTTCACCGTCACCCACAGTAGAGCTAGAATTGACAGAATAGCGGCTTAATTCCGATCGTATTTTAAATCAGATGCCACCAAACCCGACAATGGCAAGTTCCGTTCCCTCCCCGTTGTGACCAAAGCCAAGCTTTAGCGGAAGAGGGATGGTTCGCTTGGTGCACGGTGCTCCTTGCTCCTTGGGATAGGGGAGATAATGGGAAATAATGAATCGTACCTGAATCGTACCCAGGCCGTAAGTAATCAGGATACCCTTTCCAATACGTGCAGGCAAAGCACCGCCCTAGTTTAGAAAGTAAATTTTGTTCTCGAGACTTGAGCTGTCTGCGCCCTACCGTGACACAGGGGCACTTCCCTACTGCAGGAACGAAGTTGCTAATAAAAGAAAAGGAAAAAGATGTTAAAACCCTATTAAAAAGCAGTAAATGACAATGCATGGTTTTGCATTAGGGAGGGAAAGGGGGCTGGAAAAAGCTGACCAGGTGTAACGGTGTCTTTGTAGGTGGACCTGTGAGAGTGGACTGACAGAAATTGACATCTCACCAGGCCCGCGCCAATGTTGGCGCAGACGCTGCCGTGAGGCTTCAACGCCGCTTCATTTCGAATCTACCAACTACGTCGCAAGTGTCGCGCTTCAAGGAATGGCGAGGCGGCGTTGGCGTCGGGATGGGTCGCTATGTTCAAACGGTCGTTAGAAACTGGTCCATTGCCTTGGTTGGTGCCTGAAACAATCCGAGCAGCTCACTAGCTCCCGCTACTAGACTTACTGATGGACGATCGATTCGTCATATCAAGCACTTTGTAATGAGTAGGTACATGGAAACTCCGGGTTTCCTGTACGCACACCGCCAAAGCATTTGGACGTGAGGATGTGGTTGCGATATGAGAGATCAGCGCGTACCATAATTCAGCGATGCTTGGAGTTGATCGCAACTAGAGTCCACAGCTGCTGCGGCCTTGTGCTCGGACCCGTCACGAGAAGGAAAACCCCACGCTTTTTTTATGTAGGCAGGCGGCTAAAGCGGAGCTGAGCTACGATATTGTCATTATTGAGTGGCGGCCGTTGCTTGGTAGTTTTTTGACAACCACGATCTCAGCTCGAATATTACCTATAACATGCGCTTCAGAGAGGAACCGCCGGCGCTTGTTAAGATGATAGGATTTGTGTCGCCTTGCACCCCCACGTTGTCGTATTGCAGAATTAAAGATAGCATTGTGTTCTGCGGCAGTACCTGTCGGAGATAGCGGTTGAGCCGTATCGCATCGCACAGCCTCCCACGATGAGTTGGGACGGGAAAGCTGTAATGAAGTATCTGCAAGAGCCTTGGCTTACGGCCGTGATAGTGGGAGAAGTAAAATGAGCCCAAAGATTTCCCAACTTGTTCCCCTGTCAGGTACTTGGAGGTACCTCGCAATTGACGCAAGCCATTCCGCTCAAATCCCAGGGGATCTCTTGTCATCAAAGTCAGATCCACGTGGCCGCCGGGGCCAGGATATGATCTTAATACCGCTGTGACCCCATAACCCTTGTAGTCAATCATACAGTACGTATTGCGTTGCGTGCAGAGGCGTCAATGGCCCTCCACATTACTGGATCGCTACTAGGTATTGCTTTCCGGGCCGCTAGGGATAATTGGACATACCTAAATGATCAGTCACAGCAGTTCCGCTGTACCGGAACGCATCGCTAGCCATGAACGGCAGGCGTTCTTCGAAATAAACTTCCGTACATATTTTTTTTCTAAGAGGGCGGCGAGAAGCAAGCCACCAAGATTGATGTGTTTGCTAGACTTCTTTGCTTGCATCTTGCTCAGCTTACGGAAGTACGTCCTAAACCGTCGAATAAGGCCGGTTGCCACCTACGGGAATGTTCTCTTCCGAACACATTAGCAACGGCGCTGGATGTGCAAAAAGTGAGGACGAGAGTGGCGGGCACCGGAATCAACGATGATTTGGTTGCACTGCCGACTTTGGGGGACCTTTGTAAAGCTGGAAAATTGAATGAAGCGTCTAGTTGCGAATTACATGCTTTCTCGGAGGAGATCCTCCCAGCGAGAGGCGATGCATCTGCATCTGCTGGTTCGAGAACCAAGATGGCGCCTGCGGTAACACCTGGCAGAAACAGGGTTGAAGCAGCCGAGATATATTCGGCTCGCCTATCGCTTGTGTCTCGGGCGAGGTCTATCTACCTAGTGTTGAGGATGGTAAGAAGATGGCCGTTTCGGAATCTCGTCCGTCCTTGGGAGGCTACTACGGGGGCCAGCGGCGTGTTGGCGAAACGTTGGGTTAGTTTACCTTACGCGACGGGAACGACTGCCGCTGCGGCACCATGGACTCTAGAGCTGGCCAGACCTTTCGTTGATGAAGTGATGATGATAAATCGGATTTTGAGTCCGGTCGCACCGGGGAAATTCCCTGGCATCAACGTGCTCGACACGCGGAGTGCTGGGCAGCGTACCATTCACTGCCTTGCTATGGCCATTTAAAATTTGGCCGTGAGCACCAGCTACCACACTCAATTGTCACCTACCGTAGCAGCTGGAGATGGAGTGTGGAGTTATGTAGGAGGTAGGTATAGTTATGATGTGAGGAGGATGGCAGGATGGCTGATGGCTGATGCGCGGCGCAGGGGAAAGCGAGAACTAAAAAATTTAGCCGAGGACGCCGTCCGCCGCTAACACTGCACAGTGGGAGAGCTTTCCCTATCATCCCAAGTCCCACCACAACGGGCCGTACGTTATCCAATCACAGCCCACCAATTCACCAAGATGTTTAGCTTCGCCAATCACAGCTCGCGCGCTCAGGTACAGGTATACGGGAGGGCATAGCCACCCCGGAATTCGCTTGAATTGGGTGGCAGCTTCGCAGTATGATATCGTAACCGGCGAACTGCTAGATGACAAATGCACCGAGGTCTGCACCTAGATTCTGATATAATCGGAAAAACCTGCAATTCTGGGAGTGCAGGATCCGAAGTTGCAAGCCGTAATGTAATGTAAGGCACCAGGTTATTTACAACCTCAGCGCGGCGCTTGAGGGTGCATGGTCTATGGCCTATGGCCTACGAGCCACGGGCTATGTAGCGCTGTTGCAATGGGGTCCGAAGCAAGTGATAGGGGGATTAGGTCCTTAAGGTGGGTATGAAGACGAAGCTGAAGGGTGGATTATACGAACCCGAAGATATGACAGAGGGCTCAGGGTGTCTAGGCCGGCAACATGGCGCTCCCTACTTGAATGCACTGCGCTTAGTACAGCCAACGAAGAGCCTCGTTGTTGAAGGTAAGTCGGCGACGTCAATCGGGTGGAAGTTTACGCCGACGCACAGCTGCAACGACCAGGGGGTCCAATCCCGTGTCGTACCTATGGCACGTACATGCCAACTTGGGTAGTAATTGTACTAGGTATGTACCCAGGTAGGTAAGGCTACCTCTCACATTCGTCCAGCTGGCGGCATGACTTGGGCAGTGGTATTTTTCCCTTTTTGCTCCGAAGAACAAGCACCGATATGCCCGACATTTTGTCCGATATCTTGTTCACCTTTCAAGGTTGCCTGCTGTAATCCGTAGCTCGAGCCGGATGACAGATCGATAAGTGACGACAGGGAGTAGAGGAATCAGGGAATCAGGGACCCGTCCCACTCCAGGGAAGAAGGTTATCCGGACATCTGGGCTAGCTGGTGATCATTTCCCAGGTGGGCACCCGTACCTCATATCGTACCACGTATGCTGTACTATTGTACCGTATGTACTAAGATAGTCGGTGGTCTCTGAAGGCGACGAATGAATGCCTCGGCTCGTCTTCTGGAACGCTATGGCCTCTCGAGAGGAGAGCATTTCCCTTCCAACACGAAAGGCATAATAAGCTCCTTAGGTGCAGAGTGGCGGACTAGAAGGTTATTTCCGTTATGTATGGCTCTCCCGGCTGGGAGATGCAGCGCTCTGCAGCACTTACGGGCATGCTGACTGATTGACTGGGGACTTTTGACAAAGACGAACTTTTTTTGGGCAAGACTGGAGTCCCAGCTCTTTGGCTCAGCTTGGCGATTTTCGCTTACATGGGAACTAATGCGACCCCGGTAAAAGTTAAACCCCAAATTTCCAGCAGGGCATCCCCACTTGCCCCCCTGTGGTACCAAACAGCCGGCCTACCCTATATTGCACATCTTAAGAAAATCAACATTGTGTGCGACCCTAACGTGAATGTTATTGCGACATCACTATTGATTTCTGGTAGCCGCTGCCGTAATCAAGTCATATGACGTTGGGACCCCTAGGACTCGGCTCGGGAAGAAGATGAAGAAATTCACATTTATTGTGGAGTAGCAATGGTGCTAGAAGGGCTTATCCTTCAACAACCCTGAATACCTGAAGTACACATGTACCCCCTTGTTCGTCGAGGACAACTGGCGCTCACTCAAGCACAATAGGGCAGCGAGGAGAGAACTGTGACAGGAGCCCTGGCTGGGGTCAAGAAAGCGAAGAAAAATAAAACCACTTAGCTCTAAGCTGAGCTGTAGGCAGTTTTCCCGCTTATCACGCCATAAACTGCCATCTCCCATCGGTACCGAGCTGCCGGGCCTCGAATACGGATAAGTCCATACTGTGTAGATGGTGTGCATACATACCTACGTAGAGTTAGTCGTTCTTGGAATAAGAAAGTGTTGTTAGCTATGAGCCAATCACCGCATACCGCCCAGCTTCGGCTCTGACTCTAGTCTTGCAGAAGACAGATAGACATAGTAATCGCACAGTTGCCAGAAAAGGCGGCGTCTAACTGGAAGCAATGTAACTATGGCCTGCGAGATGTTGAACTTCATCCCTCGGGCGGGAATAGCCAAGCCGCAATGCGTCTGAGACGGGCGCCCAGTAAGCTCGAAGGCAAAGTAGGTTCTCATATCAGCAAAGTTCGGTCTGTGCCGGTTTGGATCACTTTGCATCATGGTGGCACCGAATGCCCTATCATCGGTTGTCTACGATATTTAGTCAGGCACTTGTCAAACACTGACCTCCTTTCTTTTTCGTGGCCCGGAAAGACGGGTATGGACACGATGACATTTGGCACCGATGCTAGACGTGCATGATAAGGGTGCAGTAGAGAGAGACCAGGCTAGCGGGTTTCGAAATTGTGAGGCCGAATGCGGCCGGAAGGCTTGATTAGCATGAAAAGATGTGGAGTTTTGATCAGTTGAGCATCTCATTAGACAACCCGATTAGAAAACGGCACTGGTGGTAAACGCTGATGTCGAACGTGAGATGCAAAAGGTGAAATTGCTAACTTTGTGCCATAAGCCTCTCAAATCTTATTAAAGTGCCGAGATAGGACGGCTCGCTTCTTTTGCTCCGGGGTCTCCTTGGAAAGGAGCCAAAAGCGGAACGAAGCGAAAAACTTTAGCTTGTAGTCAGATCGAATGAAATGCTGGCACCATCTCAACATCTAAGAAAACATCAGACGATCGAAGTTCTTCCGAACCCATCCGCGTCAAGCTCGGTAGACGAAGTAATATGTCCCGAGGTCTGCCAGGGCTGAGGGCAACCTTGGAGGATTGGGTTCCATCAAAATGCGAAGTCAATTGAAGAGGTAAGCGACAAGAAAAAAAAAACTGTCAATTGAAGTAAAGTACCCAGGTACCCAGATCCGGGGATACCATGCTGCCCATCACTGATCATGGATGCCCATTCTGTAGGTACCTTGCGACTACAACATTTGGGTCGGTGGATCTTCAATCTCTTTTGGGAAAGGTTTGTTCATGACTTGAGTCAAGAGATTTCCTTTTTAGACGAAAAACTTGTCAAAGTCTCAGGGGAGTTGAGCGAATCCGGGCACGTCTCCACAGCAAGCCGTATTCTTATTCACAGTGCAGAAACGTTAAAAGCACGGTCTAGCCGGGACCTGCTGGGAGCAATCCTCGAGAGGGCCCTGACTATGATATCAATTTGAAGATCAAGTATCCATGTCTCCATCCTTGACGTATCTGTCATGACAACCCAGCTGGCCTCGTGGTAGCTAGGCTATCCAGATATCCTAGATGTTCAAGGGTAAAGTATGGTACTGCGGCATTACGCCTAGTCGTAAGCCCATGGATGAAGGATCACTTTAAGATGATCCTCGAATGGTAAACCGCAAACCTCCGTATCTTCTTTAGAAATTACCATAGAACCGAAGTCTCAGACAACCAAGTCCGCTGAAACCCTTTCGGCTCTACGTAATACTTCTACACGGATACTAGACAAAGATTTATTACGTGTTTCTTCAACAGCCTTTTGGCAGCGTGAGAAGGTCATTAATGAGCACCTACTAAGCTAGAGCTTATGCTATAGCAGCTCCTGAAGAGGCATTTGGTCCATTCCCTTGTTACCGGGAGCACTTTTCCTTGCAAACTAGGGCCGTCGTTGTAATTGATTGGTCGCCCTTCCGATTAGAGCTGACAGGATGTTAGTAACAGAAGGGTTGTAAGTCAGCAACTAGGTAGGTCATGGTTTATACACCTTAGAAGGATTCTCTTAGATAAGGTCAGAGAGTTTCTATGAGGCTTTGCCGATCATGCTCTCGCGAGCTCTGGTATTATTATCGACGACAAGGTCCACGGGGATAAGTGAAAGGCAGAGAGAACATAAGTCATATGACAACTTACACCGGGCTGGACGGGATGCCAAGGCTCCGAGCGACAACATTTACAGCAAGAGAAAGCGCACTGTATACGCAGGTACATGGATACATCAATGTGCAGCCCCAGCCCCACTAAAAGGTCGAAAAGTAAAAAGTCAAATTGCCTTGCCTGGCTTGGCCAACAACAACCTTATGCCCTTTTCAGTTATGCAGTCAAATTTCACCCCATCCCTTTTTCTCTCTGGCCGCCCTGTGCCCTGCCCTGCCATGATTGCTCGCTCAACGTGTCGCTCGCAATCTGAAGGGAGCATATAGAGTTTCTCATTAAGACTTGTTAAGACCCGTACCTTGCTTTAGTTTCCCAATTATGCCCTTCCCCCCCGCATTTCAAGCAAGACCCGAAAGCTTGAATCGTCCGGTGTTCAGGCCTCCTCATATCTGAATGCTCCTCTCTACAATTTCAGATCCCTAATTTCCAGCCCAGCCCAGGTACTATACAGACAGGGAAGCCAAGACAGGGGCCAGCCTGGTCGGGCTCTCTCTAGCGTGGCGGAATCTCTCTCCAGACTCCAATACGTATCCGTACAATCCATTCGCACGCAAGTTGTGTGTGACGCGTTGTACTGTGGACTTCTGGTAAGAAGTAATCACTGGCTACATGGCATCCCTCCCACGACAATTGCCTTCCATCACTCTACTAGGTAGGGATCACGCAGCTAAGAAGCATGATCGGTGAGGGAACCTTCGTGCTCGCCCACATCCACGTCTTATGTACGTAGTCGGTACAATGCCAACTGCTTCTCCAGTGGCCCCAGTGACGCGCAGCAGGGTGAGCCAGCTAGCTACAGTAGTGGCCCCCTCCGCAGGCCCCCATCCCAACTCTGGCCTCTCCTTTCTCGGGGGGGTTAACTTTCTGTCAGAGGTTGTTCGATGCGCTGGTGGTGGTCTGCTGGTCTGGTTGAGATGGATGGCCCCAATGGCACCAACCCGCCCAGGCCAGCCACAATCCCAGCCGGGCTAGTTAGGTTGCCTGGCCCAGCCAAGTCAGCGCTTGAGCATGCCCTACCCTGCTTATAATAAAAATGCTCCGCGTCTGCGGTAGCGGGTAGGCGCTGGACACTAGATCTGATGAATAAACAGCTTTTTGGAGAGGTACCAGGGAGTACACCTTGTACATCCAGGTACCCTGTCGGCGACCAGTGTCACCAAGCCTTTCCTCGAATCCTCGCTCACCTCCACCCAATTTCATGGTAGTACCGCGGAAGTACCTGCACACCTCCCGGTTCGCTCTTCGTGCAAGGTCCATAGGAGACCCACCGCCTACGGCCTACGACTACTTCACTACACGCCCTCCCCCCTCTCTCCCTTCCCGCTCTCTAGCAACTCCTGTATTTGTTTTTGTTCCATCCTTGCTCTGCTTGTCTCTGGTCTCAAGAGAATTTTGGGGGGTTCAAAGTGAGCTCTGTCTCACTCTGACTTGGTTACCGTCGTCCAGCATCTGGCCTCTTGCCTACTCTTATACCGGCTCTGCCCCATCAACTAAGACGAGCATCCGTTGTGCCTCGGGGATCAGTTCAGTTCAGTTCACCATCACGTTCGTTCTTCAGCAATCCTTTGGACTGCTTCTCTGTCCGGGTATCTGACCCTCAGTCGTTCCTTATAGAATCACACTCGCTCCAGGCCCCATAGTATATACACCGTCACCTGGGTTTCACGGGACGTCCCTACGCCTAATATCTCGGCCTGTGTTTCATTATCAGCAGTATCGGACTCGGACGCCGAACTCGAAATTATCTAGATATATATGTTTAATTTGTAACCCGCTCGGACACTGCCCAGGACAACATGAACATGCATTTTCACGCTCAGTCCAGCTTTACTCCCGTTTACAACTTCCAGCAAGGGAACGGCATGCAGTATGCTGACAACCAGTACACTATACAACATGGCTTCCCTGGTTTTCAGTATATATATGGCTATCAACAACCTCGCACTCACCTCCTAACCGATCGAAACGGGTTGGCCGATCCCAAGACGGAATCCAAACCGCGCCTATCCAAGGAAGAAGTCGAGAAGCTAGAGAAGGTATTCCAGGAGAACCCAAAGCCCTCAAGCTCGGTGAAAGCGCAACTAGCAGACGGGCTCGGTCTAGAACGACCACGGATCAATGTATTTTAACGCGTATCTTCTATTCTAGTTCAAGGTGCTAACACACACTAACAGAACTGGTTCCAAAATCGGCGCGCTAAGGCTAAGCAGGAGCGGAAGCAGGAGGAGTATGAGGCACGAAGGAGGGCAGAGAAAGCCGGCTCTGAGCCAGTCTCACCAGACGGGACCTTGTCCAGCGGAGCATCGGAGCTCGCAAGTGACAGCGTCCGCCGGCATGTGCAGCCTTCGTCTGCTGCTTTCCCTAACATCAACTCGACGTCTGAAGCGACCGATGCGTCTTTCGAAAACGAGGACTGTGATGATGGCTCCCTCGACTCTAGTAGTTCTAATTCATCTCCTACGCAGGTCCCCTCTATTCCCCACCAGGATGAGGCTTGCGATAACATGCAGTCTCCGCTGTCACTGGATTTCTCACACTCAGATGCGACTAGGCTTGCCCATAATCTTGGGTGTGACGGCTACTCGGGTGGCTTAACTCCCTATCTCTCTTCTCCCCAGAGTTTCGAGCAGGTCAACCGAGATGAACAGGCGGCCAATCTAACGAACAATCTACCCTCGCCCGATGAGCAGTGTGCGACAAACGAACATCACGGCAGTCAGTTTTCAACCATTATGGATGCAAGTTTTTCGACTTCGACCGTTACGCCATTCCTTCAATCGCAGCCAACCTTCGAAGCTACCGGACTCAATGGAAGTCCCATGGAATCGATTCATAGTCACGATGAAAGCGCCTGTACACCCATCAGTGAAGGACAAACAATGGTGCGTCAAGGGATACCAACTCCGACTGACTCCTTTAAGTCACCTCCGCCCCCTGCAAATATTGCTTCGCGACGAAACATTCCGCGACCAGCGGCTCTGCAGACTGCTTCTTTAAGAAGCCGTTCGTATAATCTCGGGTATGGGCCCAGGACTGGGCTAGACGGATCAAAGCGAATGGATCCTTCGAGCCCTGCCTCAGCAATGCGGCGGATTTCCTCGACTGCCGGCAGCATGCATGGGAGAATTCAGAAGTCAAGCTCGGGACCGCGATCACCAATGTTCTTTAATAACCGCAATGCCGAAGCCCTTCTGCAGTACCATGCTCGGTCGCCAGTGGGTCCAGTTACAGCAACATTCCCCGGAGCAGCTCCCCCTACGCCAATGACGCCCGCCGTTGTTGACCAGCAAGGCATTCGAGAACCAACGGTGTCCTCTGCGTGTTCCGACGACAATTCATTTTTGCTAGGTGGTGGCTTTTCGGCTAGCATCATGCAAGAACTTAAAGCTGAGACCAACCTCAAAACGCCACCGAGTACGCCGGGTTTGCTGAACCATTTCGGAAACCACAACTATCCGGCCAATCCGTTTGGCACCGGAGTTGAGTTTCATGCGGACCAGCCACTCATGACGCCGTTCTTCCAAACCGAGTTCCCCGATCTAAGCATGCGCAACGTGCCTAGCTATGCCGAGCTGACCGACGGAAGTCTCCCAACGACGCCCTTGTATCCCTCTATTATGGGTTCTATGCAAGACCAGAACTCGTTTGGTCACAGCACGATGGGAAACACTCAGTTTGACTGGGATGCTAACGAGTCTGTCAACTCGACCAAGTCTTCTCCTAATCAACCCAGGTCGAAGCAAATTCAGTTCACCCAGAACATGACACCTCAGGATTACACTAGTCATCAAGACAAGTGACTCCTAGACAACCAGACCATGGCTCGGATGGCTGAGTGTGATTATACTCAACGACATCCATTGCAGAGTAACTTCTGAGAGTCTGGGTACCCGTTCGGGGAGCTGAACTAATGAAGATGACCCTACGTGAATGGGTCCCGTGTATTATACCCTCCGCCATTGACTCCGAATTTCAGACTTCACAGCAGCATTTCGGTCCACCTCACAAGCAATGAGCTTTCCCAGGAAATATACAAGGAAAATTTTACAAGGAAATGTTTTCGAAGCAATGTACTCGAACCAAGTTCTTTTTTTTAATGTAATGACTGCTAATGCTTGGGCTTGGATTGGCAAAATAACTGATACCCCGGGGCGGAGAGGGGAGCAGACCAGAAGGGATAGGGAGCGGAGGTTCGGATTACTGTTCGCCTTTCGTTTGATTGATCCTCCAAAGACGAGAATTCAATCTATACGCTGGTCTCCAATACCCCTACTAGGACTTTTAATCTTCCAGGCGTCTGGTCAAGCAATGATTTTATCCGGAGGGGATGACGATGTTCACACATTTCTGAACAGGAGTATGAGTATCTATATGGCCCAAAGGCCCGAGTTTTTCTTGATGTTATATGTTATATATAAGGAGTATTGAAGAGCGGCCAATTATTGGAGGCTTTAGTATTTCTAATGGTGGTCAAAGGAGGATGGAGGGTGAAAACCATTGCATGGAAGTTTATTACATAATGAGTTACCGGGAAGCAAATACAAACCCGAATTGTGTTCAAAATCTCTTAAGGGCTTGTTTTCAAGTCTCGCCATCTGTCGTCGACTTCTCTTGACACCCATGAGACCCCTTGACGTGAGAGGTACCTAATGCTCTTCCATCCAAATTACAAGACATTGTATTGCAAGTAGTCTCAGGTTCCTGAGGGTGGCTGATTCATCAGCAGTAGTAGAGTGCTGACAAGAAGCCCTTGATCCAGACTTGCAGGAAGAGCGCATTTCTCAGTCAGACCTACAGGTTGAGGAAGCAATACCTCATTGGTCCCGCCGCAGTGGTAACTTACCTCTAGGCCTCCCGCTTGTTGTACCAGATGGAGCGAGCCGGCACCTAACCCAACAGAGCTACCACCCAAATGCCGAACTTACATCAGACAGAGGCATAGGTTGTCGATCATTGCCCCTTTTCAGAATATTTAACGTAACACTCTCCAGCTTGTCTCGCATCTAACTGCCGGAAGGCCGTCTAAGTCACCCTTTAAGCCCTTTTAAGCATTCCCAGTACTGTAGCGGACCACGTCCCCGGCACCGTGTAACTTGAACCCCGAGATGACGAGATCTGGACGCCGATGATTTCTTGGGTTCACCTATCTTACTGATCATTTTGTCATGGTCGTATTACGATATCATTCCTTTATTTTTAACACACTTACTTATACAAACCACCACCGCCACCATGTCTGCTTCACCTCGGCCCAAAGGGGGTGGTAAGTCTTGCAGCCCCTCGGTCGAAGGGCAAGGCTTGCCCAATTCGAGTTTCTCTGCACATACCTACATATACATATCGAGCTAGTTCACGTGTTCATGCTGTACTGTCCTGTACTGTCGTATTTGCTGTCGCAGCGCCAAGTTCGCATGCAGCCTCCCCGTCGAATCACGCTGCACTGTGACAACAACTCATTTTATGGGACCTCCATGCCTTGCTAGTGGGCCGATGAGCTCTACTGCGCATCTGAGTGCGGATCTTGCAGCCCCTTTTTTTTTTTTTTAATTAACAAACACTGGTTATCTATTCCATCGTAGATTTGGGTGACGGATTTAAAGTTCAAGCGAGTTTTGCTGCGGTTGGCAACCCAGGCGCGCGAACGCACGCACCGCCCGGATGAGGTCTGCCGACAGCCTTACATGTGATGTCAGCCACTCGCTCCTACGCTTACTGCGGACTATTGTCTTACTCTGAAGTTACAATTTTTTCTCTTCCGCCCCTTATACTGATAGCTACCTCTTCTTGCGAATACCTACCTCCTAACATGCATGAAGGAAGTTCTAGGTACATGAGAAGAACTTGCTCTCGTAAATTTTTACTATATTTGACGAAGCAACCTTATACTCATACCCCGCGCTGACCCTCGTGTTATGAAGAAATTACAAAATCGTGCATGCAAAATGTCGAGATGTGTTGTTGGTGTTGATACTGCTTGTACATGTTAGATTAGGTAGGTACCTAACCTACACAATCCCATCAAAATCGACAATTAAGCGTAACACGAGGCAAAACCTACAGATACAAAGCCATGGCGTATGCCGCCACCCTTCTGTAAACGGAACTTCCCTAGTCCATCATCTGCGATGGCTGAAATGGCCCAGATTCTAGAGCCGTGATCGTGGGAGCTGAGCAGACACGCAATCTGCACACACAAAGCCAAACACCCGACCCCTATTCCCTAGGTACAGGTAGCTAGCTACTCTAATGTACGCTTCGGGTTGTCCCTCAATAGCTCGGATGGAGCTCTTCGAGTAAGCTCTTAGGAAAGGCGCCTCCTACGCACCATCCGCTTCGCAAACAAACATGGAGCGGCCCGTATTGTATTACGCGTGGCTACATACGTTCCTTCCTCCTCTCTCCTCCCCCCTTTTCTCTTCGCCGACCTCAATCCCGCGTCGATTACGCCTCAAGCTTTATCTCCTCCTCTGCACTCCTCGCGTTTCCCCACTTGGACGACGTAAGTCTCAGCCCAACATGGCGCCTCCTCCCCCCCCCCCGTGACTTCCCCTGTTTCACCACCCCTTTTTCCTCCTTCTCTCTCTTTTCCGCTATCCTCTTCGTTCATATCTTTTCCTTGATTTTATTCTTTATGTTTTAGTTTGTCTCATTATTGTTATTATTATCCTTATTTTTCTCAGCTTAGGTGGTGGCTTCACTACCTACAGCCCCGGCGACGCCAACCAAGCCCCCCACCCCGCAAGCCACGCCATGACCGCGACGGTGCTGTAGAAGCCCAGGGGGCGCCCGACGCCCAGCCCGTCGCGGGACATGATGCCGAACTCGGCGTGCAGCACCCGCGCCGCCAGGAGCACCGACAGCGTCGTCTTCAGCGTCTTCGGGTCCCCGCCGTTGAGCTCGGCGACCGCCGACAGCAGCAGCGCGAAGGGCACGAACTCCCCGAAGTTCTGGTGTGCACGCGTCGCGAGGAGGAGCGGGTCGTTCGAGGTGTGTATCCCTTTGGCGGTAGTTGTGGTGGTGGTGGTGGTGGTAGAGGAGGAGGAGCCGGGTTTGGAACTGGGGCTAGGGCTAGAGGCGGAGTCTTGAGGCGTCCTATCCCCGATGGCGACCTTTTGCGTCACGCGTCTAAGGCCCACGCGGAGCGAGAGGAAAATGTAGTATCCCGCGAAGGGGAGGGCGAAGGCCCCTGTGATGGCTGGTTGGTGGGGCCGTTGTTAGGTTAGCTCACTCAGGACCGGGAGTCAGATGAGGTGATATCGACTTACGGAGGAGAGGATGGCCAAGTGAAGATGACATCGTGTTCAGGGGCGTAAGCAAAGTCGCTGTGCAAAAACTACAGGGTGTGCCAGTCACTTCACGATAATGTCTACCTAGTAGTATTCTGTGACATGGGCTCTTAACTACCTACTAGAATATATCATATGCAGTGTTAACTTTGACCCGAAGTGTATAGTATTAATAAGCTGCGGTGGATTAGCAAGCAGCTATATCTTGGTAATTAAGAAACGCGCTTACGTGATCTTCACTTCACTTCATTTCACTCTACTTCGCTTCGAGACGCAGACGATATCTGATGACACGTGGTACAAGACTCTTCGACGGTCTGTGCCTGGTTTCAACTGCACGTGTAACGGTGGGGATATCCGCGCGTAAGACCGGATATAGCAAGGTGAGGCTATCTAGGTGTGCTATGCGTCGTAAGATTGGTGAACTGTCAGCGTTGAATTACATGAGCCTCGCCGGTTATGCCCCCATCTGTGAACTGTACTCCAAAGATCGCTGAATACGGTATACCGTAGGACTTTCCTGTGGATCGTCATTGGAATCTATCGTGGCTCAGGATATATCCTCGTCGTTGAACGGGCGATGACTGATCGTATGTATGACTCAGAAGCGGAAGCATATATCCTGGTTACCTAGCACGTGTGGTTATAAGTCTCTCGGGACACAATTTCTTTTCCTTAGGTACTCTCGGCGACACCGTATTGATCAAGGGGAGGTAGTCTTCGGTCCTTCTAAGATCTCAAGTACCTAATTTGTCGATTTCGGTTCTCGTCTAATCTTTTAAACAAGGAATGCCGAGGCTATTTCTCTATTCTACCTCTTCTCTACATTATTCCTCGTCTTGCAATGCTCTTGCGGAACAGGCGAGAAATAATATCCCTTATAAGATAGATTTGGTCGACGATACAGTTGTGCACCACACTTGACGTACAATGTGACAAGGCTTTCAAAGTTCCCATCTTGGGATGCCCTTCTCGGGATAATCTGTATGCATCTTGATCGAACGCGAAACTTCAATATTGGCGTCGCTATCAGCCGTGTCTCATATATTACTGCCGAATGATATAATATTGGTATGTTAAATGAGTCTAAGCCAAGCGAGTCAGTAGAATCTTCCAAAGCTTCGATTCATGGAAGATGTCTCTTGCTCATTAAATCTTTCAATGACGCCTCTTTGTGTCTGAGTTTAATATCTCCATTCCCCCAGAAACGGTCCGAAGCGTGACACCTGCATTGAAGGTGACACTTTTTTAAACGATATGATATGATATTCGACATGGGATGTTCGAAATTCGCCGAGTTTAAATCTCATGCTGTGTAAGATCCGTGCACTCACTCATATTCGCCAATTTCGCTTAAACAAACACATGGACGTTAGGACACTCGAATGTGTGCCTAGGCCTAAGTGAATATGTAGGTACCTACATGTAGACATTTATGGTCATTGCGACTGATTGTATGCCTCATACCTGCCTAGGTATTAAATTTTACATCATGAAATTCAGAAAGGAGAGTGCGAAGGCTCAAGACTTTAAGTGCGCCCCACTCCCGGTTGCGTCATTTAGCTGGCAGCTGGGAACAGCCGACTTCGGAAGATAGCAACTGCAGTATTCCCTACCACGTACATCACGTAACACACCAATTGCCATGTTATACATGCCTTAGGTAAGGGTGCCTGTAGGGTTCTACCAAGCAAACACAGAGATCCGATCTCATCACCGTTGCAATCAAGGACAAATCATCCTGTCCGATAGGCGAGAACGCAAGGTAACGGCTCACCGGTGAAACCCCTGACACCGCTACCCCTCGCTCCTGCCGAACACGGCCGCGACAGTCGGATGTTCCATATCTTTCCCGGAATGCCAAACGCCAATAGCAAAACTCTCTAGTTGTTCTTTCCCCTTGTGAAATTCGACGTTTTCATATCTGCCAAACCACTTCGTCAACCAGTTACTAGTGCGAACGCGAGCAGCAATGAGCGAGCCAAAGAAGAAAGGCGGCGGCTGCACCGCCGGTTGCTGTTCCGCTCCAGAGCCCCAACCGCAGCCCCAGAAGAAAGGTGATAGCTGTAGCTCAGGTTGCTGCTCCGTTCCCAAACCGCTGCCCCAGAAGGGAGAGGACGATTGTTGTAAATCGGGTTGCTGTACCAGCAGCAAAAGTCCCGAAAATGCTGTGGAAGATGACTGTTGCAAACCTGAAGCCTCAGGTAGCAAGGAAAATGGACCTAGCGCTTGTGAAGCAACCGATGCTATTTCCCAGTGCAAAGATGGATGCTGCGCGCCAGCCAAACCAAGCGTAACCTCTAGCTGCCAGGATGCCTGCTGCGCATCTAAAGGCAATTCGGCCGCTAGTGATACTTGTTGTGAGCCCACGGAACCACCTGTAGCCCCCGCATGCTCAGACGGCTGTTGCGCACCCAAGATCAAGCAAAATATCAAGGATAGTTGTTGCAAGCCTGCTGGGGCCATCGTCGATAAGTGTTGCCAAGATACTTGCTGTGACAGCAAGGAAGAGGTCAATGACGATTGCTGCGGGCAGTCAGACAAGGTCTCACAAGATACCTGCAAGGACAAGTGCTGCTCTGGCGCCGAATCTAACGAAGTTGAGCCACCCTGCTGTGAGGGTAAGCAGAAGCCATGCTGCGATGGTAAGTCCGTTGGAACCACATCCAACTTCAGTGCTAGAAGAAAAAAGGGGGCTGACTAACACAACTAAGCAACATGTATCGACCGACTTGTGCTCCGTGAGACTGCGAACGAAGCAAAGCAAGGTGGGTGGCGTAACCATGACCATCGTCCTCGAGCAGACCATTCTGACTTCCTCTTAGGCGACGACGCAGCGACTAGTACTGACCTAGGTTCCATCTCCAAGGCGAAGTCAATTCGCAAAAGATACGAGACTAGACTCGCTGCTCTAGGCTGCCTTTGCCGAGCACTTATCGCCTTGGGTCAAGAGTCATGCTGCGCAGCTACTGAAATTTCCTCGGAGGAAAGAAAGCGTGGCCCTAAGAAGAGCTTCCGCCCTAGATCTCGAGAGAAGCCAGTCTCCACTTGCGGCTCGAAAGCAGAAGGCTGTTGCTCGAAACCAATGGAGCAGCGTAAACCTTCCCCCTCGGGTTCTCAGCGTAAGAAGTCTTGTAATAAGGGCTGCTGTAACAAAGAAAAGAAAAGGCCCGTAACCATATCCGTCGAGAAAGATGCCTGTTGCTCTGAGAGTAAGGATAGTTGCTGTCAGCAAGACATGAACATCGAAATCGAACGCTTGCCAGAGAAGGACAAGGACAAAGATGTTAAGATTACCAACGTTGAGAAAGGTCTGTCCGGTTCTGAGCGTGTCGTACTTGGTATCACAGGGATGACCTGCACCGGCTGTGAGACAAAGCTACGGAGGACGTTAGGCGACGTCGCAGCCGTGAACAACCTCCAGACAAGCCTCGTCATGGCCAGGGTTCAGTTCCAGCTCGATCTCAGCTTGGCCACACCGGAAGATGTCATGAGGCATATCGAAAGAACAACTGAATTCAAATGCGAAAAGATTGCTACCCGCGGCTCGACGCTCGATATTATCCCTTCCGGGGGGGCTAGAGAATTCATTAAGCAGACCTTGCCTCTAGGGGTAGAGAACGCAGACCTTATCGACGAGCAGACTGTCCGCGTAACTTTCGATCCAGAAGTCATTGGGGCCCGGGACCTTGTTAATAAAGGCTTCGGGACTCCTCCAAGTCTTGCCCCTCCCCAGGTCGATCCGTCCCTTGCTGCAGGAAGCAAGCACGTCCGGCACATGGGTTGGATGACCCTGGCCTCGGCAATTCTTACCATACCTGTCCTGGTTTTGGCTTGGGCTCCATTGGAAGAGCGTCCAGTCACATACGGGAGTGTTTCTCTGGCCTTGGCCACTATTGTCCAAGTCCTCATCGCAGGGCCGTTCTACCCCAAGGCCTTGAAGAGCTTGGTGTTCTCCAGAGTAGTCGAAATGGACCTGCTAATCGTTTTGAGTACCACTGCGGCGTACGTCTTTTCGGTCGTTTCATTTGGTTATCTGGCTGCCGGTCGGCCGCTGCCAACTGGCGAATTCTTCGAAACGAGTACCTTGTTGGTCACCCTGATCATGGTTGGCCGATGGGTTAGCGCCCTTGCTCGTCAGAAGGCTGTGGAATCCATCTCCATCCGCACCTTACAGGCCTCAACCGCGACTCTGATCACCGACGACCGTGCTGAGATTGACATAGACACCAGGTTATTCCAGTATGGCGACGTATTCAAAGTCGCTCCTCACGCGCAGGTTCCCACTGACGGCGTAATACTCTCCGGTATAACAGAAGTAGATGAATCGATGCTTACGGGCGAATCACGCCCTGTAGAGAAGACACCAGGCTGTGCGATTATTGCTGGGTCTCTTAATGGCTCTGGCACCGTCACGGCACGTCTCACCAAATTGCCAGGGGAGAATACCATTAGCACTATTGCAGGAATGGTCGATGATGCGAAGCTCTCGAAGCCAAAGATCCAAGACCTCGCTGACCGAATCGCATCGTACTTTGTCCCGGCGGTTATTTCTTTGACTATCATCGTATTCATCGCCTGGGTCGGCGTAGGAATTCGTAACCAGGGTAAATTGGGTAGCGAAGCTGTCGTACAAGCGATAACGTACGGCATCACGGTGCTCATTGTCTCGTGCCCCTGCGCCATAGGCTTAGCTGTTCCCATGGTTATTGTGATAGCTTGCGGTGTTGCAGCAGAGAAAGGTTTGATCTTTAAATCGAGTGAGGCAGTGGAAGTAGCCCACCGGACCTCCCACGTCGTGTTTGACAAGACTGGCACACTCACGCACGGGAAGCTGCATGTCGGAACGGAAGAATACCCCTCAGAGACTCAACCTGTTGTGACACCGAAAGTCTTGGGCCTCCTAGCTGGTATTAACCACCCAGTGTCATCTGCTGTTGTGGCTCACTTGAAAGACCAGGGTATCCAGGCTACCAAGGTCGACGATATCAAGTCCCTTCCAGGCAAAGGGGTTGAAGGCACGGTCAATGGACGTTTCGTCCAAGCCGGTAATTCTCGCTGGCTTGGTACTGAGTCTCACCCTCTCGTGCAAGCTGCACACTCGAAAGGCTTCAGCACCTTCTGCGTAACCATCGACTCGGAACTCCATGCCGTTTTCGGCCTGACCGATACTATCCGACCGGATGTTCTACTAACCATCGCAGAACTGCAGAAACGAAACATCGCCGTGTCAATCCTAAGCGGCGACGATGACAAGACCGTCGAAACTGTAGCCATTAGTCTAGGGATCCCTCGGGAGAACGCTATATCCAGGTGCTCGCCCGCAGACAAGCAAGCGTACATCCAGAAACTTCTGGAAGACCAGAAAGACGGTAAGAAGCAGCAGCCAGTAGTCGTGTTCGTGGGCGACGGCACCAACGACGCCGTGGCGCTCGCTCAGGCCACCATCGGCGTCCACGTCAACTCGGGCGTCTCGGATGTGGCGCAGTCGGCCGCTGACGTCGTGCTCATGCGCCCCGATCTAGCGGGAGTTCTAGCCATGGTCGACATTTCCCGCGCCGCCGTGCGCCGCGTTGCGTTCAATTTCGGGTGGAGCGCCGTGTATAACGTCTTTGCCGTCCTGCTTGCCGCCGGGGCGTTCAGCGGTGCCGGTGGGAGGGATAATGTGCGCATCCCGCCTGAGTTCGCTGGGCTCGGCGAGCTGGTCAGCGTGTTGCCGGTTATCGTCGTTGCTGTTAGTCTAAGGTGGGCTAGGGTTTAAGGGGTTGTGAGACAGGGAGGAGGGGACTTGATGGTTTTCTAACCCGACGTGGTATGCGAGTCAACGGGTTGAGCTCAGTTAACGGTGATTCGGAATCTGCGGTTTATTCATTCATTACTATTGTGTCCCGATTTGCGTCATCTTGATAAGATCAGAAGCTGGGAGCTTCGATGATGATAACTTCTTACGTTCTATTCGGTCTTTACAGATAGATAAGTTGCGGCTAGCTTTAGGTAGCTTCGAGCTGTTATTCTTGTCCGGGTCAAATTTAAATCAGTACCGGACTATTATACATGGCTTAGGTATGCCTTGATGAACAGAATAATGTGGACTATATGCGACGTACATCGTGAGATCTGTTGAAGGGGCTCATTTGACTGGCGGCTCTTGCGACTTTTCCATTCCCCTACTATACGTATATGAGGAAGCTATAGATTAATTCACGTTTCAAGAGTTACTACCGCAACTATGTCACAACCTACAAAGTTGAAAAGGTTGTTGGACAGGTTATCTTCATCTTGAATTCCGGCCAATAAGACTGGCCTTCTAGAAGAACCGTACCAAGCCAAAGGGGGGCTATTAGTTAAGGGGTACGCTTGGATATCTGCATACGGCCTATAACCCAAGTTGCTACACCGCTATTCCTTACAAAAAGGGCGAGTTGGCACTCGTGTCCTAAGTCCTATACACATCGCTTGCATATATGACTGTTCAATATTCTTGGACTAGTTGAGATAACCGTGTATGAGTAACATACACAGGTGCTTACCGGTAAGTATCCGACCATCCAATGGCACCCTGAAATTTTCCAGGATACAGGTCCCTTACTACGATGTACAAAGGGGGGAACGTCGGTAAATTAGAGGGACGGAGAAATAATGATTGGACTAGTTCGTAGCAGTCTTAAAGGCGCGAATATAGGTCGTGACGTACATGTAGGTAAGCTGAGAAAGGGGAGAACCTGTCAGACGCCTCTGTAGTTGCAACGCGTATGATACGGAAGGCGTGCTAGGCGCGATTATTAACTAGGTGATATAGGTGTTATTTTCTTTAACGGTATGTCAGCCTTGGAGTATTCGTGATAGTAGACTCCGATGGAGGCTGAGGCGCAGCCGGGTGATATGAAGATATTCGCGTACGGAGTGGCGTCTAATTTCCGTCAGCGGCACGATGCTGTTTATTCCCGGAAGGGAGGAGAAAGAGGCGTAATAGAGTCCCGTGAAGCAGACTGCTCGTAAGTGCCGACGAAATTTCTCATCATGTGAACTTCAAATCGAGTGGCTTAAGATAGGTTGTTCTCAAATTTTGATATAGGGTACGAAAACTGGTCTGTTAGTATGAGTTTCTCGCCTCCTGCAATTTTTACTTATGACAACCAACTAAGAGGATATAATACGTCACAACGGTCACACGCGACTGTCATATCGAAGCCATGTCAGTTTCAAGGGAGTAAGTTCTGATTATCATCTATGACGGCTAGGGCTGGTGATACCAACGGAATATTCTTCACGAGTATACATAATAATACTAGAAACAAGGTGAAGAACACTGTCACGGTAAGCTGAGTTATCGGGGGCCGGGGGGGTAGACAGCCAAGGACGACGAATTACGCGTTTTCCACGCCCAGATCGAAAATCTTGAGTCACTAATCGCCATCTTTCCGAAGCCAAGAGCGACGAACCATAGAATTGAACCCCTGCCTCATCTCTCAAGCCCGTCAGAGCAAAACAACCCCGGGGGAATCCCTCTCGATCCCGCCTGAATGGTCCGGGTCTACACGTGTCGGTCTGATTTGCTGGACCCCAAGCAGCGCAGCTCCCATCATAATAACCAGCCCCAGCACTTACTACTCTGCAATGACCGCGAACCAGTAGATCTCTCACATATCTCGTACAGATTTTTCTGCTGCGCTGTGACGGCCCCCAACTCAACCCCCCAACATGCCACTTGTGTATTTTATGCCAACCTCCCAAAGGACAACAGGCGGTGAAACCGTATGCTCGGGCATCCAGTTGTCGTCTTTGGTACCCAACCAGAGCGCGGTCACCCACGTGTACTCTCCACCACAACCGTGATTATGTACCGAAAGGCAGATCGAGCTAAGATGACCCGAGTGCGAATGTGTATGGATGGGGTCTGTAGGTGTAGCTAGGTATGTAGTTGTAGATGTCGGGGGTCATAAGGAAGGGGTCTTTGTTCTCTCACTTTTCACCTTTTCCCGTTACATCGTACAGTTTGGTTGTCGCCCTGTCGGGTTCGCAAGCGATACGGGTTGCGTCTAGATCGCAATTCTGCCCTGGGGCCATCCTACCTATCGCCATCCTCTCCGGACATCGTTTCCCTCAGCCAATCGGCCATGTACCTGTCGTCGTACATATACAATCCCTTAAGTACTCCCATACGTACATAAGTACATCCAATAAAGTAAACATACGATACAACGCCCCGGGGCTTTCTTCCATATTATAGCTCTTTTCATATATATATCTAATACTATATATACCTCCTATATATATACGTGCAATAAATATCAGCCCTCCTCAGCTCTCTCGCAAACAAGCACCTCGAACGAGAAGGAAACGAAAATTAAAAATAAGTACTTGCCTGCCTAACTATTAAAAGAAAATTGCACAAAGGTTAACAGGGATATCGATCCGCCATCGCGGACTCGGGAGCTGCGAGCTTCGGGGTGGGAAAAGCAAGGATGACCCCGAAAGGGGAAATAATCACCCCTTTCCCGCCCGCATTTAACGCCATGTTATGTATGTATGTTATGTACTCCATGGCTACCTATGTATGTATGTGTGTTATGTTAGGTATGTAAGTATGTAGCGTATGTATGTATTATGTGCTGCGGTGCCAACCTCTCTCTCACTCACTCACTCTCTCCCTGTCATTCCCTTCCCTTTCCACACACCCCCCTCCCCCCCCTTCTTCCCATCCCTCGAAAACGTGCGTCGAATCAGAAAGTCAAAAAGAGCGGCAGGTAAGGTAAGCGTGGGAACTCCACACGGGGTTCCCTCTCATTGGTAATGGTAGGGCTGAGTCAGATCTGGGTGTGTTTTTGGGCTTGCAGTTTATGTATGTAGTTTATATGTGTGCTGTGCGCTGCATTGTGGACGGCAGCACCCCCTACCCCCCTCCCCCCCCCAGCCCCAGCCCCAGGCATACATAATGCGGTATGCGGTATGGATGTGGGTGTGGCAGCCACACACATACATTACACCCCGTTGGACGTGCATTGCGTGTCCGTTATATCGCGCCCCGTATTATTATTGCCAGTTACCTATTACTTTGTTCCCGTCCCGTTGGTTCCGAACGACTGGTTCGACAGAGGTATGGGAGGTACGCAGGTAAGCTGGGGTAGCTGCGAGCGCATGTGTGCGCCTCTGTGCGTCCATGTATGTACCTAGATGTATGTAGGCATGTAAGATATGTAAGGTGCGTATATAGGTGTGTAGGTGTAGGTGGCAGAGAGAGCGCAGCATAACATACGACGCCGCCTTATTGGAACCAAACCAGACCCAACATATGCTGGCTGGCTGGATGCCCCCATGCTAATGCCACACGCATAAACACACATACACTACACACAGAGACCCTTCACACGCACATTGCATTACGTACATACACCCACATACATATGTACGCATATCGCGCATGTGTATGGGGGTCTGGAACGATCTATCCAATTATTGGCTGAGTAATGACCGGGGGAGCAGTCAGGCAAAAGTTCCCTACAAAGGATCCGGCGACTGGTAAGAAGGATTAATGAGATCATGCTGCTTTTGATTTGGCTGTCCAAAATAAAAACCCGGATACGCAGAGTATGTGCAGATATGTGGGTTACATAGTAGCTTTGCAAGGGGGCAGCTATGGAGAGGGGAGTTAAGGGAGTTTACGAAATTGTCGTGTCTACCTACGGTATGCAGTTAATTTCGGAGGGTTGCAAAGATGAGGCTTAGGTTCGCGTCACGTTCCCAGAATGACCGTCATTTCAAGCAAGGGATACATGCTCACCGTCTTTACGATTTGGAGGCATGGGGTACATAGGTACACACCTGCCTAGTTCTGCTACTCGTCTATCGGAATAGATCTAGCATATGGAGTTGACGAACTATTGCCGATCCCCGGCTACGATTGCCTGCGGACTGCCCTCCGTCAGCTTCAGGGCCTCGGTATCAAGTCACAAGCCCGGCGACGATCTTAGTTCCAACGAGTATTGATTTGTATTACCCTGCTGCGCTTTGATGCTTTGCCTTTCGCGCGCAACTCCCTCCTCAGAGCAACTAGGTAAGTGTGAACACGATCGATAGTGGCGTCTCTTCTTCTTTCTCTCTCTGGAGCGAAGTACCCTAGCTCGATACACAAAAATCCCGGTATCCCTGATGATGCAAATTTGACCCTCCAAAAAGTTCCGTTCAAAAAAAAGCGTTCATGGAGAAATAGATCAGACAGCCACACCCGAACTCAGTCAATGAGCAAGAGTCTAACCGCCCCTGATCGAATAGTCCGTTCGATCCAAATGTTGTACCCAAGTCCGAACGATGGCGAAATTACTCAACAACAGTGGCGCGAAACAGAATAAACTCCTCCAATGCTTACTGACAAGACAAGTGCGTTGCTTCCAATTTCCCCCTATGAAAGGTGACATAAAACGGTAACAAAGGTTGAATAACTAAGGAGTAAAGGTAAAAGATAATGGAGAAAACAACAATAATCAGCAGAAACCCTCCCTAGCCTATGACCGAAAAAAAGAAGGACCCCCCGCCATTTATGCATATGCGATGACCATGAGTGATTAGTGTAGGGGAAGGATAATAACAGCCAAGCTGAGCAGTCCCCGACGCTCCTAATGCAAGTGCATGGCTAAGTTACCATAAGGTAAACCAAAATGATATCGACAGCCGGTTTCCATCAGCTCGTGGCAGTTAGGTTGAAAGATCAAACCATGGATACCACGTAGTGCTGGGAAATCAACCCCTATTTTCGGTGGATCGATATCGTGTAACAGATACAGGGTTGTAAGCCTCTGAACCTCGCCTTATGGATAATCACGAGATGGTATGTAAATCTCCTGGCTGATAGCCAAAGTGGGGTGCGAGCATTTGTGGTGTAAAGGGGTATCGCAGAAAATAAAATGAATAAAATTTGAACCGTCTGCCTTGTAAAGCGAATGAAGGACAGCGTGTAAGACGATGTTGTAGAAACGACAAAAGCCGTGGTGGTATCAAGTGTATATGCAAATGCCGTCCGAGAATTGAGCTTCGACAAAATAGTTGACGGACTGTAACTTCGTGATGCAATCATAAAGCGCAAAGAAGCACAGCCTGCCGGTTTCTTATGTGCCCGAATGAACGTGAATCCAGCAAATCCTTCAAATATGCAACGAAAGACTATCCTCTGACTCCTCTATTGCCGGACCAAGCCGAATAGTGTAAGCAGGGTCATAGCCTCCTTAAATCAAAGGAACATCCCGATGATACGAATTGGAGATGATGGCACAGTTTGAGATTCCACGTGTAAACGTACAGAGCCTGCGAAAAGCAACCCAGAGATGAGTGATAATTTTGACGTCAAGAAGCCTGGCTCGTCCCATCTGCTTGAAAATGACCTTTACCCTCGGATTGAGAACTTCCGCAGGGCAATTACTGAGGCTGGTTAGCCCACCAATTTCCACCAGTTGTGGTTTGCGGGTTATTCCATGCTGAAGTTACAGCCGGTCCCGGCCCGGGGTTTTGAGGCATGAACTGCCTAGGTGTCTGCTCAGGAGGATACATCCCTTGCCCGGGATTCGCATACCCCTGACTCAGGCCCGGCATTCCATGATATTGCATAGTACTTGGCTGCATCTGAGGAGTGCCCCCTGCGTGACGTAGCTGAGGCGCCGGTGATTGTTGAGGATGAGGCGAGGGTTGCGACTGAGTCGTATACCCCGGATAGTGCTGAGGCGTCTGCGGTGTCTGGGGAGGACCCCACATTTGGTTCGAGGAGCCGTAGTTGTACGCTGGAGTACCTTGCGAAATGTTACTAGAGGCGCCAGGTTGAATGTTGGATGGTCTTGACTGCTTTTGAGCGGACGGCTGCGGCACTCCCCGCATCGGGGTCTGGCTCATCGGCTGCTGAGAGTGGATGGATTGCGAATATGGCGGCGCAGTCATCATCATTTGTGGGCTCTGGTTCGGGACGATACCAGACGTGTGCATGCTTGCCGGAGCGGTGTGAGGCGACTGGCCGGGACGCGTCGTGGGTAGCGAGGATTCGGTCGTAACAGGTTGGGAAGTAGCCGGCTGCTCATGAGGCCTCCGCCACAGGTTGTTCATATAGTCTGTTCGCATCTCGCGTTGTTGATTGACGGACCTATTGAACTCGGCAGCGTGGTGCGCCTGCTGGTGTATCTCGGAGATGGGGCTAGATTGCGTCCTGTCCTGGTAGGCCGGGCCTGTAATCTCCTGTCGTGGACCGCCTTTGATGAAATTGCTGTAGTCTCGAGTCCTCGTATCGTTCAGATCTGGTCCTACTGTTATCATGGGCATTCTGGTCGAGCTTCCTGGTCCCATCATACCTGGTGTGACAAGCGGTTGCGGTGCACCACCGAACTGGGGAGTATTCGCATAGACAATCTCACCGTGAGGTCCTCCTGGAAGTGGCGCCATACTGCTATTCGCCTCAGCTGCTGCTTCTCTGGCCTTAGATGCGCCGGGCCGCTTCTCCCCCGCAAGGTCGGCTTCAGTAAACCCCTGCTTCCTCGCCTTCTGTTCCCAATAGTCATCCCGCACTCTCCGTCCGTTCACTATGACCCTGCTTCCAAATTGTCGAAACATCGACCGCGCCGTGACGATAGCTATCTGTCTTGATCTGTAGGAGAATGGAAGTATTTCCTGGGAGACTAAGTCGTCCTTCTCTACTTGGTTTGCTATGATCTTGAATAGCGATCTGTTCTTGTTGAAAAGCAAATACGAATCCCTGTACCCAAGCACTCTAGCGCACTCTGTCGCCAACATAAACAGTTTGTCGCCGCGATTAGGGACGAGGAAAGTCCGGCATCGATACTCGCGACCCCCTAGTAGTTGACCATTGGGCATAACCTTCTTCTCGCCGGACTCGTCGATCTCGCGCGGGAGGTACTCATCTCCACCAGGGCCTAGTTGGTCAGTGGTGTGGTCGCGCACGGTTGGTAGGGCCTTCAAGGTCGTCTTGGTAGGCGTAGTTTTTGGCGGAGGCGACGCCTGCGCCGGGGTGTAGCTGCCAGGCTGTCCGGGTAGCGAGGCATTTTGGGTCTGGGGAGTCTGCGGCGGTATGGATTGCGACATTTGGGTAGGAGGGGGTGGGGGAGGAATCGGGGTCTGATTCGGTGGTTCTGGGACGTCACCAGGAATTCGCGATTTCATCGGTCGGCCGCGCTTTCTAGGTTGCTTTGAATCACCTAAGATGCGACCAGCAGAATTAGCAGGTACTCCCTTGCGACAGGGCCGTCGCACGACAACATGATGTAACATGAACACGCTGCGCACAACGGCAACCATGACAGACAGCTACACAATGCAGAACGAGCGGCTTACCATCATCTCCGGGCGTCTCAGACGGCGCGTCGTGGTAGGTGTCCGGAGAACGGCTTCGTTTAATGCCTCGGGAGCTCGGGTTCAGTAGCTCTGCGCAATCAGAGGCGTTTGGGTTAGCAATCGGCAGCTAGGCAGCAACGCGATAGTTAAGCTAAGTGGGATATGGTATAGAGAAGGATGCGCCGGGTATGAGCCATCGCGACAATGATTGTTGTTCCAACCACAATCGCGTCGTGCTCTCTAGGGCGGGGATGGCAAGTGACTGGTGGACGATGACGATGACGATCATCGGCAGTAGGCCTAAGATATGTGCGAGGGCGGGTAAGGGCAAGCTTTGAGCTTCAAAGCTTCGAGCAAACGGGGATCGCGCGAAGCAGAGGCGCGCGGCGCAGAAACAGGAGGCTGGATGGCAAAAGGAGAGGCTTGGGTTAAATGCGGCTTCACTCACCAGAATTGAGGGCGGCAGGGTTGATAGTTGCGGGATTGATGGTCGCACCCTCAGCGCCGTTAGGCTGGGTGGAATACATTCGGGCGGGCGACGATGCGATGTTGCACGTCAGGCGGCGGAAGAGACGTGGAGAAAGCTGTGCCTGCAGAGCGACGTGTCTTGATATAGTTGGACTAGAAAAAAAGGGCGGAGGAAGGGTGAATGACGCGCGCAACAAGGCGAGGGTAGTAGATCTTGGAAAGATGGCAAGTGTGCTTGCTTCGAGGGGGACGATGCAGGATTACTCGTGCATGTGGTTGGTAGATTGGCGCAAACCCAAGTTCCAAGTCTTCGTATCGGGGGTCGATACCATGGATGTATGCTATGTATGTAGTGTACCCGTACGTATGTAGGTAGCGCAGTATGTAGCGCATGTATGATGTACTTATAACCGGGGACGACAGGTACCTAGCTCTGGTACTACCGTACTGCGTTAGATGTCGCAAAGTGGGTTCTGCGGGCGGCGAATGATATGTGGATGATTGATCGGGTGTGATCCCTCTCAAGTTGAGGTAGCATGTAAACTCGACGATTCAAACGAGATGCGTGTTTGCGCACCGGAAAGAGAGGAATATTTTAAAATCGGAATATCCTTCTCATAATTCTGATTTTTTTTCTTGTTTCTATTCTGTGTCTTTCTTCTCTTCGAATTAGGTAGTTAATAGGAAAAGTTCCGGGTTCTGGTACCGGGTCTGTTCAGCTGCTGTTTCGCCTCTTGCTCCGAGAAAGTTGCCCCCTTCATAAGTCCGCAAGGCTCTTGCAATGGTTCAACAAGGTGGGAGGGGGGAAAGGATGGGCCTCACTTTGGGCGGAGGGGTTTATGTGTTAGTCAAGAGCACTCCCAGGGCTGGACAAGCATATATCAGCAGGGCGCGTTGGGATCGTTACGCGCAATGCTCGCGTTCTCGATATCGAAGCAAAGATTTTTTTCCCCAGGTGGCTGTTTTCTTCTTGCCAGTTTCAGATGTCGTTGAATTACTCTGACTGAGAATATCGCAAACCGCAATGATAGGCACAGACAGGGCAGGCTGCGAGTTAGAATCTGGGGTGTGTGGTGTGGCAGCGGATGGCAGCAGTATGTACAAAACAGAAGTTGATAACGACTGGATGGACGGCACCTGTGCGAAAGAGATGGATGGGTGGATCGACGGGTAGCCAAGCCCAGGTGGTGTCCTGGCTTTGCCGGGCTACCTCTTTCGGGCCAGGACTAAATAATAGTAGCTGACTAGAGCCGACGACTATTTGCGTTTGTCGTAGCTGGGCGCTCTAAGCTTCATCGGCTGCTGGCGCTGAGTTTCGGGTTCGTTTCTCCTTTGGGGGAAGGCTATTGAGAGAGATGTACGGGGTGCGACGGTAAACTATGAATTCATGCGCTTGCACGTCGCAACGGTCATGGGAGAGGGTGGAAGACGCGAAGTGGCATAGCGGCATGTGTATAATGCGGATTAAAATCAAACGCAGGAGCGGGTATGCAAGTGCTGGATAGGGCCAGATACGGGTTTATCTCGAAAAGAGCCCCGCGACCCAGGATTATTTTAGATGATGGAATTGACGGGATAAGATAGTCGGAAAGCGCGCAGCAGGTAGCAAGAGAGTAACAAAATGCGACCATAATTCCATGGGGACGAAGCGGATGGCGAATGATGATGAATAACAGTAATCAGCAACGCCGAGGAGAGTGGCCGAACAGGTCCAGGGTCCCTACGATGGAGCAGGGGGGAGCGCGACCGGGGGGTTGTGCAAGCCCAGACGCAGACAAGGGCAAGGGGTGTATGAACGGGGGGCGCCTTGCAGGGGGGCCCCTGTCGAGAGCAGCTGGGCAACTACTATGCAACTGCTATGCAGCAGGCAGCTGGGGGGTGGGCAAATGAGAATGCGCCTGTGGGAAGCTGTCAGGGATAAGGAGATGGCATAGTTCGTCCGCTAAAAGCCTCGGGTGTGGCAATAGTCCTGGGGAGGAACCGATAGTATTAAAAAATGATAACTTATTTAATCTGGCAAGGCTCGACTGCTCTCTCGCGTCAATCACGAGCACAAATATTCGTATTGGCAAGTAGCCGGAGTCTTGCTCAGCCTTACATGTGTTGGTTACCAAGGAAGACGATATGATATCAAGACATACATGTATCGAAACATAACTGACACTGTGAAAATCGACCCGAGCTCGATGGATCGCGACTTGCAGATTCAATCTTCAGGTTGATGATGTGATTCGGACTTTGGATTAAACAGTGAATCAGGGAATCTGACTGGGCGCTGCGGATGATTCATGGCCAAGTAGTTACATGCTATGTACGTCCATTACATGTAGGTAGGAATGATACTCGTGCTGATATGGTAGCACAAGGCGTGGGTAAAGCTACCCGAGTTGGATAAGCGCCGCATTAGCGTGTTGCTGATTTTATCATCATCATGGTGATATCAGATAATAGTCGAAGCATGTACAATTACTCCCTCGTATGTAGACCTTGGGGAGTTTGAGGTTGAAGTCCTTGATGCTGGTATTACCGCCCGACATGCCGCTTAAGCAGGCGCGCAAGAGAATTCGAAAAGACCAATGAACCGGTATAGTTAGGAACGTTTAAGCTAGCCGGACCCCCAATATTTGGCCACGATGTTACAGTTTTCCCAATTCGTCGGGTAAGATATAACTCTAAATAAGCTGTTAAGAACGCCTACATGTATGTATATACACACGTATATGCATATACACATACATATACATGGTATACATACATGTATAATGAAAAGTGGTACTTTGGTCCTAGGTAATACTAGGTAATACTTGCAAGTGTCACACATAGATAGCCCTATTACGACCCGTGCCGTTATTAGGGACTGTTCGCTACTCTTGGTTAAATGGGACTCGTACGTGCGATACGGTATCACATTCGGCATAATACAAGATCGCGCATTATTACTATAGAGCGAACGTATCGGACTGGACATGCCATGGTTAAAACATACATGTACCTAGGCAGTTATGATTAAGGAACTTTTTACATTTGAAAGTCTCTCATTACATACGTTACATGTCCACAGTACTGGAGTACATAGCATATCAGGTACAGACGTAGTGCCATCGGTGCGTCGGTGGAGTTTACGGGCAGATTTGACCCGGCCGAATGTTTCAAAGCCGGGAGCCTCTCCCAATTAATTGATGATTGTGGAAGGTGGAACGGCCGTGAACCATGAATAGAAAAATAGAATTTAGCTCTGGCTTTAACTTTGCAAGGTTCGCGCCTGGAAAGTGAAAACGGTGAGCCGCAGTTCCCGATCAATTCTCGGCGCTTCTTTGTCAGGTAGCGGTTCAGCTCTTCCACTCTTCCACTCTTCCATGCTTGCCTTGCATCTGCACATCTCGATGCATTTTACATTTGCATTTACATTTCTAATCAAATGCGGTCTTTACGCAGTAGTCTGTAAACACCCACGAAATTGCCTCTTACGGAACTCTTCGCTGAGCTGTGGAGTAAGTTGCCGGACAAACGCGGGCGCATCCTGATCGACCCTTGAACAAGTTTCGAGTGTACACGAGGACAATGCAGAGTCTCACCAAGTCTCAGAGACCCAGTACATGATGTAGCTAGTGATAGCGGTTCGGTGGATATTGAGAACTGCCAATCTGAAAGAAAAGGATGAATCTCGAATTGCGGATGGCGGGGCGCGGTATTTCAAAATCATGAAATGCGCACTTAGCTGAGGCACTGCTCGCGAATAAAGTCACTTACCGTGCGTCTCAGTATTTGGTTGCGTTGGGTACCGCACATGTGCATACCTGAGCTAGCTAACAAGTCGGCAGGTGGTGAGACTATCCGAAGGCAGCTTGGCTAAAGAGGCATCTGCTCCGTCGCCCTTAGCGTTCCCAACATCATCCTGATAATTAAAGACAAAATGAGCGCGCCGTGAATAAACGCGAAAATACCATCGTGTCAGCGGGATGCGCGTCAAGCTGCTATATTTGCTTTAGCTTTGGGTTATTATCCCCGAGCTTCCTTCATTCCGTCTCCCTTTTCTTACCTGCATAAGACCATGCAGAAAGGGTTTTAGACTACCAACATTGGTCCACCATGTATAAACTTCCCCAACCGTGTAAGCCCGGCTTACGGCATCTTAAAGCTGGAAATGTCAGCTAAGCTGTGCATCGCGACTTACATGCTGTGTTTGAAAGAGCATCAAATCATGTCCTCCATCACCGGCGAGGAAAGCAGCCTGTGAAGTGCAGTTTTATTGGATCGTCATGCAAGCTAACATAACAGGATGCCTATCAGCGAGACCTAATAATAAAACAAAATCTCTCACTTGCCTGCTACGAGGCTGTCACCGACAGATAGGGGACGTGTAACTAAAAGGCAGACGCGCGCTGGTTCAACTAAATCATTGCTACCTAAAAGAGGCATCGAGTTCATCCTCCCGTCCCAAGCAGGAGGATACACCTGAAGCGTCGAGGCACTGGTGGCTGTTATTGCGGCTAGCTTCCCTCACGGTCCGTTGAACCACGTAATATTTCGTCAGCACTTGCTCATAAAACCCCTTCCGCGCGGCAGACGTCTTGCTATGCTTAGCACATGCCAGACCCATGTATCCGTTCAATGTCCTGGGGTGAGTTGACTCATATCAAAGTCCCACCTCATCCGAGAACCGCAAAGGTGCATACATCGCTGCCCCGCTTCAGAGACCCTTACCTACTATATTCACATGACTGAATCGAGATAATGATTTCGCCAGGTCGAGAAAAATTCTATACGTATGTGACTTGCATCGTCGATAGCGACGCAGTGGAACGGCTCCGGTCATCGACAAGTGAACGTCGTTCAGTTTCATCACAGAGCACGTCAACCTAGCTAGCGCCAACTTGGTCTCGCACTATCCAGTCCAATCATCGTCTCCAACCACTCCGGAGCTATCACAGTAGAGTCTTAATTGGTCTAACGAACGCCACACCTCGGTGACTGCAACGAACTCGACCCAGCTCCCAATGCTCTCTCGGACGTGCTAAGCACGGGAGATATCGGCGTAGCTAATTTATTGACTTCGTGTAACTACGCGGTTCGGTAGCATCTCTATGATATTTCCTATAAGGTAGACCAGGTAATATTACGAGCTTATCACTGTCATATATCGTTCTGAGCAAGATGCTATGAGGTATCGAATCGTAAATGCCACCCCCCTGGATATTACGATATCTAGCATCACGGTTCGTACTGATACGATACGAATCATACCATTCCCTTCCACCGCTGTATAAGCCGCTTCTTTCACTGCTTGGACCTTCTCTTAGCAGAGCACAATTGGCACGCTATCACATAGTCTATGTCTTAGGTTCTTTATCCTGCTCGCCTGTCAGTTAGTCTGACCCTTAATCAGATCCCCTTGGATTGGCAGTCCAGGTTTTGGTCTAGTGATCTTCTAAGCGCCATTATCCTTATTATCGCGTGAGTGTCAACAAAGAGCAATTTCCTGCATGTAGTATGAGTAGGTACGTATTACACTACCTGATCCTGGTTTCTATAAGGTACAATCTGGCTTGAGTGATTAGTACTCTATCTGTGTACTTTTCGTTTGCGACAACGGACCTGATTACACAGAGCATGCCTAATACGCTCAAGTGTCTGACGGTTTCTCTTCACATGGGAACTGGATCTCGTGTAAAGGGGTATCCGTACATCATACGGACAGTTTTGCGAACACAGAGTTTGTGATATGTTACCTATCAATACCCCGAGTGTCATACCGACTAAAACGGTTAGGTAGGACGAGGCCCTACGCCGTCTATTTCTTCCTGCACGATGCTGCAGCCAAGGTCTAGGTACATGTAGCTTCACCTATTCGTCGACCTGCAGGAGCTCCACTTCGTTCCGGATACCAGCCTGCCAGCCTCCTCTCGCACCTGTCACGAGTCGCTCTATCAGATTCCCACTATTAGAGGGCGATCATCTGTTTGCGACAAGGACCATGAAAAAAAAAAGGAGAGCAACGTTGATCACGGATCTAGCCATGGATAATGACAGATGCGTATGCGATTGCCGACGCACCAAGGTCATCCTGGCAGTGTGGGGAGACGCGACGACCCAGGCGACTATGAGCTCACAAATATCACTCAAGCTCACATGGCACCAAACAAGCGATGATCGAGAATCTTGTTGAAGAAACAAGTACAATAATGTCAATGTTTCACGATATGCCAGAGGACCCATCAAAGGTGTGAGATGGAACCGGCGAGCGTCATCGAGCATCATGACCAATTATCAGGCGAACCGGCCTCCAGACTTTGACCGGCTTTCATCATGGTCGACACATGTCGAGACATGTCGTGATTGGCCTGCCAGATGTGATCCTTGCATCTCGTATATAGCATATGCGGAAATGCGCCACAGCTGAAGAACTAGGCCTCAATAGAGACAGAAGCGGACTATAATTGAAGAGGCTTTGACGTAAGGTCTTAGCGGACATAGCAATCAGGCGGAAGAGACGGAAAGAAAAGCATTACTAACCGGGGAAAATCGTAAGATGTGTTTGTAGTCTTACATTCGAATTACCGGGGTATACGAATCTGACGGACACGAAGTTCGTCGATAGATAACAGATGATTTCCCCATTTCCCCCTTGTATCCCAAAAGGTCTTCAGTTTTGAAGAGCTCCGCCCTAAACGGGTACAGTGCAATACAATACCTAATACGTATAGCGTAACAGGAGCTCACTTAGCTTATGACCTTCTTATCCCCGCTTACCTGCTACTACTAAGTTAATGGGCGACCGGGAACAGATGTTCCGTCGAGAATGGACTTGGGATTCCCAGATTACCCCTCACCTGACGGCTTGGATCCGCCTACGACTTCACTATGCCTATTGCTATCTAAAGAGAGATAGCGACCGAGAGAATTAGACCTTCTAGATCTATATCGGTCAATCAAATATAGATATGGAGAAGAAAAACTAGATTCTGCGGATTCTATAGACCTTCATGTGACCAGTGGGGACTCGATATACGGGCAAACAGGCCCGTTATAGAGACCCAGAAGGTCTGGAGAAGCCAGTATACTAAGGCCAAAGATGGTGTGAAGAGATGAGTTCGATGAGAGTATAGAGGAGGGGGACACAAGAAGGAGCATTAGGCTAGGTTAGGGGGTGTCGATGCTGAGAATGAGCTCCCCTCGGTCGTACCTTGGGGGGAGACTTGGGGGGGAACTTGGGAGCGCCGGTCCTCCCGCGGTCATTGGTCGGAGCTATGAGATGAGGTCTTGTCGGCCAACCAGCTGACACATGAAGTTCGAGTCTGGAGCCGGAACCCACAGACCATCTGCAAATCATGATCCATCTTGGCGCCTGTCCTTCTCCACTCTACCTTAAATGCAACCGCCCAAGCCGCCCATGGACCACGACCCACGCCCACGATCCATCCATGGCAATCATGGATCCATCTGCCTAGGGGCCCCCAGGCTCCTGTTAGGACTTTCTTGGTTAGTGTACTATGGCTCGCAGTTCCTAGCGTAGTGCCACCATCCCATCCGCCACAACCCTTTCTCCCACCTCCCACCAACGCCGCGGAATACAGGCTGACAGGCTATAACAGGATACTTTCGGCACGCCGTCGCGTCTCCTCGCGTCGCATCCCTCTTTTAGAACATTGAAGTCTTATCTCCCTCGTGTTAATGTGGCTTGCGCTGACCCCACACTCGCGTCTCCCTAATCGCCCGAGCCAACCGAGGGAAGTTTCCTCGGAGAAGAGACAAGCGTAAGCCTCCTGGACGTTTGGCAGCACAGCCATCGAATCCATCCCGCCCAGCGAGAGAGAGACAGGCAGGCGGAAATGCCACCAACCCCCCATCCCTCCCCCCATGGCTTGCCCTCCCTCGGCAGATTCTCTTCAGGGAGTGCACTCCACGATCTATCTATCAAAGCCTGCCGGTCCACTGAGCGCGCTCAGACTTAACCATGACCTGCCTGCTCGTCCGTTGCCTGCCTGCATGGGCACGACAGAGCGGGAGATCCCCAGATCCCTGTTTACCCGCTCTTGCAGCAGGGCAGCGCATACCCACAATTGACTGCTGCTAGCACAAGCATTGTGCATGCTACGACGATAACCTGTTTCCTACTGGACGGAGAGACATCTGAAACTCACATAAACAGGATCGCCTTTTGCTTTACACAGAGAAACCATGTCGTCTGTCGCTATATCTCTATGTAAAAGCTATAATTATCATGATACCGGTGATCCTCAATGACGCAAGCTATAGATAACAACTAGAGCGGTCGCCAGGGCCTGAATTTCGGCCAGGATTGGCTTGGCGTTGGCCCTGCAAGTCAGGGCTTCCCCGGTGAAGGGGTCTACGTACGTCCTACCATCTAAGCCACTAGTCCGTACGTACGAGATCAGGTTACTGTTACGTAGTAGTAGTTCTTCAGCGTGTAGACACGAGTTGAATCTAGAGATCTCAAACCCAATCTCATGGACGTTCCCGCTGCCGAATCATGGCAGAGTCCGTGGGCCTCGACGTCAATCGGTGAAACCCAGCGTCATCCGATATGGCAACACCTCGAAGGTGCCACAGCATTCGGACAAAGTTCCTAGAGGCTGTGTTCACAGCAGCAGCAGCAGATTCTGCGTGCTTTTCTCATCCTGTTCCTCTTGTTTTGGAACGGTGGCTGATGGTAATGTTTCATGTTTAAATCGACGCTGCCTACCACGTTTGCCGAATGGATCCCAAACCCGGATTCGAGGTAACCATTAAGAGAGACATTCGGAAGTGACATCTACTCCCACGCTGGAGTGCTTCAACTCGGTTTGGCGATCTACCACGCGCTCATAACATATCCCTTCGCCCAGCATCCCTTCCGGTATCGCTAAGCATCTTTAAGCTGTCGTAACAAACAGTCGTCTACTTCTGCGCGAGGAAGCACAACTCCGGGGAGGGTAGAACAATGGCGCACTTTCCCTAGATACTCCATACGATGCTGGCATGTAGCTCGATGCAGTCAACCATTTTTTCAACTACCGCGAGATCGACGAGGTGCCTAGAAGTAGTAGCACACTACGTTGCTTGTGGTGCGCCTTGGTTTTTGCGTGTCTCAGGCAGATAATGGCATCTTGATAAACTCGTTGGCCATCGACGTTTTGCGCCATCATCGCCACCGCACATCACGACCGTGACAAGTGCTCGTGAAGCACGGAATGGCCATACTCATGCAGTCTCGCCACAGTAGTGCAAAACATGGCCTGTTCACATGCTTCGCTGCGCGCTCTCTCCCAAGTGAGATATACATACGTACATACATACATACACATCTTACCTTACATATACATACATACGCACGTAGAGCCACGGCGCCGCCCTCGCCGCCGCTGAGGGAGCCCATGCCCACGCCCCATGCCCCATGCTCATGCTGCCGCCCTCTCACAGGCCACCACCGTCGATCCCATCTTGTTTAGCGGGGCCGCTATAGTGAATCATGTATAAGAAATTCTCTTTTGCATCTTTCTCGAATCACTCGCAGAAAGGAGCCAATAATCCAAAAAACATTGCCCCAGGGTTGCTACTATTTTTAAGATTTGCGGAGGAGGGACGGGTTGGGCTTCTGCCAGTGTAAGTGTACATACGTCGTCGATCGCCCCAAAACGGGGACGCCAATGAGGAGACGTAGACGAGGGCGGGAAAATCTACCGGCTGAATTCGGTCGATCATATGAGTCAGATTTAATATAGATCCGCAACCGCATCGCATCCCCGGGAGAGACAATCTATGTACGGCATGTTGAGTCGTATCCTATTCTTGATGAAGGGGACCAGCGAAGCTGAGTGTGGGGGGGAAGGGGAAGCTGTAGTAAGTGTTTACATATCTCCTGGAGTTGCACGGCTCATGGAGCGGCCTTGTTTATGTTCGGCAGTCTCAGTAGGCGCTCGGCTCGTACTCGTCTAGATACGAGGTAGGTATCGGTTAAGAGAGCTATATCCAGCTTGGTTGTATAGAAGATATGATCACGAGATTATATAGTTGCGTCTTTGAGGGTTCATAGCTCATTGCCGTCGTGAAGGTATGTGGCAAGGAACTAGCATCAATCTCAGAGGTGCAATGAGGCCCTTGTTATTCGTCACAATGAAATCAATTGCCATTGTATTTTACGAATTGTTTCAAGTACTACTGAAGGACGGGAATGCTCACGATGTAGGTTAATCAGTTGGGTACCTAGGTATTCATCTATTGTGAAAGTAGCGGCAGCTGTCAACGGCCCGGTGGCGGCTATTGCCAGGTGGGGCGATTAGCTGATAACGATTGTTTTATCGATAAGTTCCGCACAGTGACGATGATTTGACCCATTGCCTTCATTACATAATCGTACCGAGAACATGAAATTTCACATCACCGTTCGGCGCTGAAGGCAGGCTTCAACTCCAAACAAATTCAACAAAAAAAGAGGCATTCAATCATCAAAATGACGAGTCTCAAAAGGCCCCAAGGCGCTGACCCAAATTCTCCGAATCTTTCGAGCAAGATTTATGTGAGGTCTACGAAGAGCGGCAAGGTCCAGAAGATTGTGCGCGAGGTCTATCTCCGACAAGATATCCCCTGCTCATCCAAGCTATGCTCGATATGCCTGGCCTCAGCACCGAGAAGTTCGAAAGGCGAGGGTGAGTTTTGATACTCAGTCTACGTGGAGTGCCTAGTTGTGTCATAGCTAACTTCAGCCTCAGTGAGCCCGTTCGTCCTTTCGGACAAGCCCGCTGGTACCAAGTCTTATCCGCAAGGGCACTATCTTGTACCGGATACAAATGCCTTACTGAATGCTATGGACCTATTCGAGCAGAGCTCCGCATTCTATGACGTCGTCATCTTGCAGACTGTCTTAGAGGAGCTGCGCAACAGGTCTTTGCCGTTATATAACCGGCTAATAGGTCTAACCAAGAGTCAAGACAAACGTTTTTATGTCTTTTTCAACGAATTTAGACTCGAGACCTATGTGACCCGAGAAGAGGGCGAGACCGTCAACGACAGAAATGATAGGGCTGTCCGGCAAGCCGTCAGGTGGTACAATGAGCATTTGAAGCAGAACAAGGGCAAACGGCTACCGGTCGCTGTTATGCTTACGGACGACAGACTGAATATTGAGAAAGCAAAAGCAGAGAAAATACCTGCCATAAAACTGCGTGACTATGTTGCAGGACTTGAGGATGGAGATCGATTACTCGACATGATTCCTGACTCAGAAGAGCGAGGCATGTCTAGAGACAAGAAGGCATCCGAGTTCTTATATCCCGAGCACTATACCCTATCGAAGATGATGACTGGAATCAAGAATGGTATACTCCACCAGGGAATTTTCAACGTATCACCGTACAACTACCTCGAGGCCTCAATCAAGGTCCCTGCGTTCCCAAAAGCGCTTCTTGTCCTTGGACGAGAAAACATCAACCGCGCTGTAGATGGAGATGTTGTGGTTGTTGAAGTTCTCCCTCAAGATCAGTGGAAGGAACCTTCAACCAAGATTCTCGAAGAAGAAGCCATCACGAAGAACGAAAATGCCGACGACGAAGAGGAAGGCGATCTCATCACGGAGCAGGAGAGACGAGCCCTGCAGGAGCAAGTCAAGAAGACCCAAGGCTTAAGTACCGAAGGCCGGCCGCAACCTACAGCCAAAGTTGTGGGTATAATCAAACGGAACTGGCGTCAATATGTTGGTCATATCGACCCATCATCCGCTAGTCAGTCTGGCAAGCAAGGCAGAAAGCAGGAAATGGTCTTCCTCATCCCAATGGATAAAAAGGTGCCGAAAATCCGCATACGCACGAGACAGGCAGGAGAGTTGGTAGGACAGCGAATTTTGGTTACAATCGATTCGTGGGACCGTGAATCTCGGCACCCAGTTGGTCACTTCGTCAGATCCCTAGGTGAGCTAGAAAGCAAGGCTGCGGAGACGGAGGCACTATTGCTTGAATACGATGTCCAGTACCGACCTTTCCCGAAGACAGTGCTAGATTGTCTACCTCCGGAAGGTCATGATTGGAGAGTACCCTCCAGCACGGACGATCCTGGCTGGAAAGATAGAGAGGATCTCCGAGGTCTCCTAATCTGCAGTATCGACCCTCCCGGCTGCCAGGATATCGACGATGCATTACATGCAAGACCGTTACCCAACGGAAACTTCGAGGTTGGCGTGCATATCGCGGACGTTTCACACTTTGTGAAACCAAGCAATGCCATGGACAACGAAGCAAGCATACGAGGAACAACTGTCTACTTAGTTGATAAACGTATCGATATGCTTCCGATGCTACTCGGAACAGATCTTTGCTCCCTGAAACCATATGTAGAGCGATACGCTTTCTCCGTGCTTTGGGAGCTCAATCCATCGGCCGACATCATCAACGTCCGATTCACCAAATCAGTCATCAAATCTCGCGAAGCATTCAGCTACGAACAGGCACAACTACGTATCGACGATGCGTCGCAACAAGACGACCTAACTCAGGGAATGAGAACCCTATTAATGCTCTCGAAGAAGCTGAAGCAAAAGCGAATGGACGCCGGTGCTCTGAGCCTCTCGTCGCCCGAAGTCAAAGTCGAGATGGAATCAGAGACTTCGGATCCCATCGATGTTAAGACTAAGGCGCTACTAGATACCAACTCCCTCGTCGAGGAGTTCATGTTACTCGCCAACATTAGCGTAGCAGGCAAAATATACGAAGCCTTCCCGCAAACCGCCATCCTGCGTCGTCACGGCGCACCCCCTAAAACCAACTTCGACGAGCTAGCCAACCAGTTGAAGGTAAAGCGCGGCTTCGAGCTGCGCTTCGACTCCTCAAAGGCCCTAGCGGACTCCCTAGATCGGTGCGTCGACCCCAAGGAACCCTTCTTCAACACGCTCGTGCGCATCATGGCAACACGGTGCATGATGAGCGCCGAGTACTTCTGCGCCGGCACCCAGGCGTACCCCGAATTCAGGCACTACGGCCTGGCGTCCGAGATCTACACCCATTTCACATCCCCTATCAGAAGATACGCGGACCTCGTGGCCCACCGCCAGCTCGCGGCGGCCATCGACTACGAGCCCATGCACGCGTCGACGCGCAGCCGCGGCCGCCTCGAGGCAGTCTGCAAGAACATCAACGTGCGGCACCGCAACGCGCAGCTCGCGGGCCGCGCCAGCGTCGCGTACTACGTCGGGCAGTCGCTCAAGGGCCGGGTCGCGGACGAGGAAGGGTTCGTCATGAAGATCTTCAGCAACGGGTTCGTCGTCCTGGTGCCGCGCTTCGGCATCGAGGGTCTGATCCGGCTGAGGGATCTGGCGGAGCCGGAACCGGAAAGCGTGTTCGATGCCGAGGGCTACACGTTGAAGTGCACCGGCAGTAGGGACGTCCAGGTCGAGCTGTTCCAGAAGGTGCTGGTTAGGATTCGCGATGTTAAGGATGAAAGTACTGGGAAGAGGGGCGCGAAGATGGAGTTGCTTAGGGCTGGGTAGTGGAGAGGAGAGGAGACAGATATAGAGATATTTGTGTTTCTATGTTGCGAAGCAAAGCAAAGCAATGGTGGCATGCAAATGAAGCTAGAGATGAGGCACCATCGAGGTCGAGAAATGGAAATGGAATGGCATGATTCCGAGTGCTCGTTGTTTAGTGTCTACCGCCTAGAGGGTAGCTTAGGCTTCATTTGCCCCAACGTAATTGACAGATGCATTTCCCATCACTTAGGTGTATCTGCCCAGAAGTCTTCGTCTTTTCTACTACTATAGTTCTAGTGCCTTGCCTTTTGGCAGTTTACGATTTCCCCGGTCTGGGATGCATGGCCCCGCGTGATGGTCCATTTATTTAGGCCGGTCGTTACGAGACTGACATGGCCGTAGGAGACGTCGAGTATCAGGATACGGGAGTGCAGTATGCTACCAGCTCGACAAGGTACGGCAAGTTTTGTAAGACGCTCATTTTCAACTCCAGGACATCACATTCACTACCTACCTCAAATGTAAATCGCCTATTATGCATCCCATCACAGATCTCGAGGCGTGCATGGAAGTCCTTATAGGGTACACTGCGGCAGTTCGAATGCCTCACTCCTGCGGCAAGTCGATCACCGGACCGTGCATTGACTCCGGGCCGCGTATTGGCCACAGTCGACAAGAAACTGCCGGGTTCGGTCTTCGGAGTTTGTTTGATGCTGTACGCAGGTATGTGGCCCCTAGGTTCGGCAGTTTCAGCTCTTATGGTGCAGATGTATGCGGCAATGGCGTGTTATCCTCTCGAGGAAAAGGGGAGATAGGGCGTGTTTGTTCTTCTCACAGCGAGTAGGATCAATGGATGTCCTTGTTGGGACGTGTATTCTAGATTGGCGTAGGACATGCTTGTACCACTCGACATGCTTCCAATTTGAATATTTCTATCGAATGCGTGCATCGTGAAAGGAGGAAACACCAGATAGAGTTAGCTATGGTTACCTGCGTAGAGATATTTCCAAGACTCGAACCATCTAACGGGCCCTTTCGTAGGGGCCTATTCCCCTAGCGAGTATTCCGGCCGATAGAAGAACGGTCTGGAGCTCTGTATCCGACAATATTGGAGTCTCGAGATCGAATCCGACTAGAACGTTACACCAGCCAGCGGAACACGGATCGCGACGGCAGTCCGGAAGGATCCGGACTGTTGTACAGTCTATGATGCAAGTGATTGAAGCAAGATTCGGTCATGCATCTCACATGCTAATGTATGTATCCATATCCGCTGTCATCATCTTCCCCTGAGTTTGTTTCTATGCAAAAATCCCCTATTTACCCATCGAAGGTGCGCTCCCGCGAATAGAATCGCGTGCCCGGAACTTACCGCGCAAGTGCCGACAGAGTCGATATTGAGATGGACATGCATGTGCATTGCGCAGGTTCGCCACCTATTGCGTTCGCCCATTCCCTACATAGCACGGATTCCCAGCCCTCATTTGCTGGGAAGAATGGGGGGTTAGAGCATACGCGGAAGCACGGATGTTGGCTGCCCCTGAACAAAATGTCACGGTCCTACGTACGTACGCACGCATCTACGGTAGCAATTTCGTCAAACTTAAAAGAGCAGAATAGAATAGGGATGGATGATGATGAAAACGATCTGGGCTTCATCTGATGTTTTCCCTGTTACGGTGGCGTCTATAATATGGGTTGCTATAGGGCGGATTATTAATGAATTGAGGTTGGGGGTCGAGCGATAAAAGGGGCAAACGAGATATGTCAAGCTCGAAGAGGCAATTAGTTCCTGAAAACGAGCACGATTCGAGCCACTTGGCGATCGAGGCAAACTCCTTTGGGAAAGCTTCCTACCCGAATTGGTAGGACGCCCGAGCCGAAGTCCGGAACGGGGTACGCCCGGTGGGATATACAACTTTAACTTGACAATAGCACATGGAAAGACAGTGGGTATTCAATCTGTCAACGGGTTAATTGATAGGTCAAGTGATTGCTTAGAAGAACGGAGTATCAAGCGATTAGAGGTAAAGATTGCGAGTGGAATCCCGTAATTCGTAAAGGCAAGGGCTGTTGCCATGCTATTGTTGACATCCTGGCAAGACTAAGCAAGGACATGACGTGAGAGAGGCTCGGACCGTCAGCTCTACTTTCTGTCACGAGGCGTCCCGAACAGATTCCGGGACACCTGTTTCGAAACTTCAAACAAATTGCTTCGGTTGTGAGTAACGGCCCGTGGCATGATGTTCCTGGGTGTGTCCTGCGGAGTAAACCGGGTTAGCTTGTCGTGACAGCTTCCATTCCGCTTCAATGAGGCTTCCAAAAGTCTACATCCTGTCTGAAAACTGGTTAAGGCACGTCCATCATGCAATGACCGCACGGGCGCCAAGACATCGAAGTATGCCAAAAGCGGCAAAAGAGATGTCATCCTTGCAACCAGATCAAGTGGGGATGGGATGGAACATAAAATTAAAATCTCCGAAAGAAGGTTGGTCTAGAAAAGTGAGCCTCTCAAACCTGGGTAGAGGGACTTTGTGCCTATCTCTGCAAAATGACCTCGTTGCTTCGAGCCAGGAGAATGCCGCCCGTGGGTATATCCCCTGTCGGCTGCTTTGCGATTCGGCACTGTAGGTTGCTTAGCGAGGTCGTGCTATCAAAACACCAGGACTCGCGATACGTGCTAATATCGCTACTTGATAATGGTCACTAGCATGCTACTCCGCCGGGTCGGAATGGATAATGAGATTATTGCGTGCGCACGGATAGCGAGTCTGACCAACCGAGGTGATGCTTGTGAATTGTTCTTTTATGAAAATGCGCCCTCAATTTGGCCACTCTCGAATCAGCCACCTCGTCACCTGTGAAGGTTGGGTTGTACGGTAGGGTTTTCATAACCCGGGAGGCTGTACTTTGTTCCACCGACTTGGATACAATAGATACCTATAATATGGTAATACGCCGCTGTCATAAGGTATTGGTTAAGGGATGTGATCCCGTACCCGGTCGGCTATAGTGAGTAGAACTACCAACGGCCTCGGTTAGCGTCGCAACGTAGTTAGTTAGGGGTCTAGTACCCTCCGCGAGCCATATCTTAACATACTTCGGTAAGCCGTGATGACATTCGCCTTGTTTATAGCCATACTGTGTGTGATGCGGTCAGTCAAATGTCTATCGTGGAGCAATGAGACCCAATGACTAACATCGTTCATTTATGACCCAGAGACATCCGGTCTATTCACGGAACGAATGTTACCGCCAATATATTTTATGCCTTTACCGCAGTCGGCGGGCTAGAACTGTTCGGCCCCTAACGACCCCCACGGGGAGCCGATGTCCTCCTGGAAGCCTTGGAATATAGTGGCATGACTTGATGTCGACGTAGTTTAGTAACACTACTTCTTACCGGATCCATCGGAGTCTTTAGACGAAGCTTAGGTTTGCGGGCGCACACCGGTTGCATCCCTTTAGGGTAGGATCATGGTGAGATTGGGTAAGACAACGCATTCTAATGCTCGCGCAAGACGCGGCTGCTTTTCGAGGCAGCCGCCGTGTGACCCCCGAAAAGGGGCATCTCCGCCAACAGTTACCCTCATCGGTCGCTATTTGGAACATCTAGAACGTCGACTAGAAATCCATCATACAAGAATCAAGGTAGGTGTGATGTGTCTGTCCAGGTGGCGAAAAAAATCCTTTATTTCGGTGTCAAGACTATCGTCCCATGCTACGCTTCTGCAAAAATACTATACATTAGTTCTTCAGCTTCGTCGAGTAGCTGTGGTTTGGGTTCTTAGTCGAGATGATCATATAGACTATGAACCCGGATTTTGTCTTATGCTGCTCCCATTATAGCAAAAAGGTTTGGGTCGCACAGCAGATGTTAGAATTGAATGTGTTTACAAGCGTCCTCTTCTTACGCTTGATTGGTCTGCTCTATCGGACGCCCTGAACTTAGTTCCTGCCGAGAAGTGAAGACATTGTGGCCGATACTATATATGATTTAGCTCTCCTATCTCTGCAATTTGGTAGGTGGAAATAAATGTGAAGGGGTGGTATAGTAGACGATATAGCACAGAGCCGTTGGAATCTAGGCTTTTGTCGGTAACAAATAGAGCAGTTTCTATCACACCGATTTCGACTTCGATAGGGTTTCCAGGTATATCCTGACGTCTCGTCACACCTAAAGTTTGATCTGTTGACCTGTATAGTCGATATGATTCAGCCGAAAAAAATCGTCCCAGCTCTCGATCTAGCGCGATCTATGTGATTACAGACTATCGAGCGGGAAAATAGGAAGTGTCAATGCTGTGCTGCAGAGCTGCAAGTCATTATGCACTCTTCATTGTCCTGGCGGATACCAACTCCACTTAGACGATACTAAGGAAGGTAGTAGCCGTAGCGGCGATTCGAAATATGCATGCATCTTGCTTGCTGGGAGCGGGTAGAGTCACGTATCTATGCCCTAGTCCGGCCGAAGCATGTGCGCTTCGAGAAAGCTGTCGCAAATCCTAGTTTGCTCACGATGTCGATTGCTCTTCTTGTGGCAAGGGCCTGAAGGAATAATGATATGGTGCGAAGTGATGGAGGCTGCTCAGCCTTGTCAGTCCGAGATGGTGTAGGGGCGACCATTGAGAAGCCCATAGTACATAGCGCGCATACATAACAGCTCACTCGCGGGGTAGCTCGCAGCCATGCTCCGCGATGGCGTGTTTCATCGCAGTTAGGATAAAATAACGACGTTTGTAGGATTCAGTATGTCAGACTGGCGGTGTAGGTGTAACTGGAAGAGCTGATAAAGAGCAAATGTCCCAGATCGACGAATGAGAAGGCCGACCAGACTGGTGGATCCGTATCTAGCGGCGCACAAGTGGCTTGCTTAGCGCCTACACTAGAGGTTGCCACGCCTAGCTGCACGCCTTCAGCGCAGCGCTATTGAATCCTTCGACGTTTCTCCGCATTTTACCAGTAAGCACTATTTACTTCAGACTCGCTGCTCGTATAAGTGAGAGGGCGAAGAAACAAGCTACAGCTCTGAAACATGTCAGCATGGTAAATGCATGCGCTTTAGGCTTGCAAATGCCCGTTGTCACCGACGGATAACCTAAATATATCGTCATATCGTCATCATGGCAAGCCGTGCAAATGAATCTCGACTGTCTGCTAGTCAGCCGTTACGTACAGCATGCCGAGTAACCCCTCAAACCTGTCAGGTACGGCGCGTAAGCTGCACTCTGCTGCAAGGTCATTTGCGAACTCCGGTTGGTATGTCTACAATATTCGGAGACATCTGTCTCACGCTTTCTCCGAGACAGAGCTCGCTCTCGTGCCACGCCACGATAAGTACGTCGGCCGAGTCTTCTAGCCCTTGCTGTACCGTAGATCCGCAGGGTCTTTGGTGTGGCATGGCCGACCCTCCCCTGTAGCTCCGCCCCGAAGATGCATTCGCTAAACTAGTGTGTCAAAGTCATGTGGTCGTCTATATTTGATTAGATGAATCGCCTTATCCAGGGGTTTAAGATGTATGTATATATATGTCGTATATACACAGGTAGGTGGTGGCTTTCGATGGCCAAGTATCCAAGTACAGCCTTACGGAAGAATTATTGAAAACTATGTAGCATCGTGATGGTTCGGAGATTTAATGGTATTTTCCGTCCTAAGCTTCGAGAGACAAGGCCGACTGGTAGCGATGCTCTTGCTAATAACACTAACGATGGGTCGCTGGAAGGTCTACCTGACTTTGTACAACAACGGTAAAGTCCGTGATACCCTATAAGTAGGTAAGTAACGACAATTGTACGATTATCAGGAGGGATATGGCTGAAGCTGTTGTCAGTGTAATCTCTCTCGCGTTACTTCACGCTATGTAGATACCGTCATTGACTGACACATGCAGTATTGTAAATGCAAATCAGCCATGCCTATCCGAGAAGGGTCTCACTTTCAAATGAAGAAGATGCAAATCCAGGCCTCTTGCTTTTGTCTCTCACCCCACGGATATGTGAGATCAGCAAGGGGGTTATCAGTCTCGGTTTGGCGGAGTGACGATAGCTCGCAGCGTGGGTTTACTCTACTGTAGCGGGACTTATCGGCACAACCATCCCGGACCTGGCTAAGCTCCCGCAAGTCAGAATAATCAGAAAGTAGGGACGAATCCATCCAAAGATAAAGAGTAACAAATTGCGCGTCGTACAGCTATGCACCCCGGATATGGAGTGGCTGAGCTTGAAGTGAACCAACGGGAGGATCTCTCTGGGCTGTCTGGAGATGACGATTATTATTTCATTTCTGGTTATCGGCGGTTTTTGCTGTGTGGAAGGTGATGTCGCGAGCATGGACCCGCCCACTCAAAGTTATGGGGTAGATACAAGGTAACTAGCCAAATCGGGTTACGCTATGGGCGACTTTGACGGAGTTAACGGGATCGATTGCGGTTAATTATGGAGTCAGCTGGCAGTTATTGCTTGCGTATCGAGTCTCTCATTAAACTCAAAATGGATTGGCGCAGTTCCCTCCTGTCGCATTGTCATCGGCGCCTGCTCACGCTTATTCTGCCATGAAATTGCGTTGTGGCATTCGCCAAAGCCTGACACCAAGAGCCTCAGGAGATCTTTGGTTTGACCGCTTTTCTGACTTGATCACTTGATCCAGCCTTTCTCAAGCCCACATCGTATACCCGACAAGTGCACCTCTCGGAACCGAAGGCTGCTCGGCCGCCGTCCCGGAGCCTAGTTGAGCGAGAGAGGCTCAAGATGTCAAACCAATGAATGCTGCACACGACGGCTGAAGCTGTTTCATATCCTGCGGGTTGGGAGCGGCTATAGTATTCACTCGGCCTCGATTCGCTGCTAATCGCCCTACCGATGTAATAGATAAGAATGGATCTTGGTAGCTTTCGTTGCCTTGGCAGGGTAGCGGAGTCACAACAGGAATTAGGAATTCAAATAGGATCGCATATTCCGGACTATGGGGTCCGAATTGTCCAATAGCAGTCCAGATTGTCAGCCAACTGCCAACACAGGTCACAACCTCGATGAAATCGGGTCACAATTGAGCCGAAGCTGATTTGTACAACACGAAGCGCGGCACGCCAGCTTGTTTCGAGTGTCTTACTCTTACTACGCACTCGTGACGTACAGTAGTAGTTTACGTCTACACTTGAAGCCGGGGCAGAGACAATATAGCAAATATGCATTGCTTTTGTGTAGTCCGTATCGGGCACTGTCTATCGCTGTCTCGTCACGCTGGGTTGGTGGCGTACTATTGTCCCTCTTCGTCACGGTCTAGAGATCACGATTGACGGGCCGAACATGAGATTTCTCAGACATCGCATGCGAGGCTGTCGCGTCTCGCCCGCTTAGGGCAAGATCCTTCTTGCCTTATTGAAGAGGTTGCATAATGCTAAGCTCGCACTTACGGACAACCTCAGCCCGGTTTGGTCACAACCTTTGGTTGCTCATGCAGTAATGTGGCATGCACCGTAGAATCAGGGTAGAAATCCAACGACGGTTTCATTCACCCTACCTACATTAAACCTAAGTAGGAAGAGGTCAGCGAACGTCTCCGAGACAATAGACACATGCGATCGACGAATCCCACGCTCACGATAGGGAGCACGTTTCTTGCACGTTGAAGCTCCGGCAAGAGCTGAGGTCAGATTGGTCTACACACCCTGCCCAATATACTAATGCATGGGAGCGTGCAACCCGGATCCCATATGTTGTGACAGATACCGATGCGAGGTCCCGTTTTCGGTAGTCGAAGTTAGGTAGAGAGAAGACAAAAAAAAGTTGCTCAACTAGGAGAATTGAGCGCTACGATTCGTTAGATCTGGAGAACCCCTCCTCTCTTGGGTCACCCTCTTCGCAGCCTTTTCTTCCTAACTCGACTGAGGTTAGTACACACACCACCCCGCCCATCCACGAGTTGTAACACTGGAGGAAGAGGCCATCTTAGAGCGCTCATTCGTCAGTATCTTTCATTTATGCCTCGCGTACCTGAATCTTAGTCGACGCCCTATGAAGAGATAACTCGAACGGACCCCAAAGAAGGCAGGCAAAAAACCTGCAGCCAAGGTTTTGTTTCAAGGAAAAAGAAAAGCCGTGGAACACCTGGCACCTCCTAGACCTTGTTCCTGAACGTCTCGACGTTGACTGGCCCTGCCGAGTCCACTGCGGTCCCAAGACTCAAAATGGGCTAAGGTGTGGTGCAGGTTGATGGTGGTGAAGTGGGAATGTCATACAATTCGTACAGCTCCAGCCTTCAAATTTCATATTGGGAAATTTCTGGTTGTCTGTGCTAAAGAGCACTGTACCGTACGAAGAATGGGTTTCTTGTGAAGCTAGCCTTTGTGGTCGTGGGTCTGACCATGAATGCAACCCTAGCTAGGTTCTCTATTATCCGAGGGGCGCCAACTTTTAAGACTAAGCTGCCCCTGTCCTAGTATCATGTCAGAGGTATCATGAGGTGCAGTAACAGCAGCTCTCTCATACTGCAGCGATCGACTGCAAGCACAAACCTAAGATCCATCTCTAATAAGGTCAAGGTGCTGCTGCGAGCTATTACGAGAAATCCTCTGAACGATTCCAACGGGCATTAATATATTCAGGCGGCAGAGCTTCTCACTCGCATACAGCCAGCCTCAACGACCATCTTGCAGCTCTTGTCGATCATTGGGATGGGTCCGATATTAGGCTTTGAAATATAACCCACATACATGTTCTCGAAACAACCCGGGCGAACACACCCAGACTCATAACTTGCCGTATTAACAGGCTCGCATCTCTGCCACCTACACATTCGCAACAGATCCACTCCCCTCTTAATTACAACCACACACCCCTTCGGCGGGCATTATCCACCTTTTCTTACGGCATGGTGTGCTATTAATCCTCGTAACATCGGACTAGGTGAATTGTCTCCTCTCCTCCACGAACTGGGAATATCAAGATCTCCTGGCCCATCCCCCCTCTCCCGTCATTTCCCCCAAGCGTTGGGTTTGATTCTTTCTGCGCACGGTTTCGTCTCGTACAGCAGCATCCAGCAATACCCACCAGGTATAGAGCCCACGCTCTTATACATATGGGTTAGGAGATACCGTAATTTCGTATTTCAGTCTTTCGTTTCAAGTTCTTGGTCTCTACGGGGATTTCCTCCCTTCTTGTGAAGGTGTGTCGGCTTTACTGTAGAATTGATATCAAGTTGGCCTTCCCTGCTCCACCGTCCCTCAACCTGCAACCGGTTATTGAGCGAGGACTTGCTAAGTGTTAGTTAATTTTTCCTTTCCACCTGTTCCCCCAGCTATTCCCACAGTTGACACTTTCATTCATTTTCATTTCACTCGTTCATGCAATGGAATGTTCATAACAGCTGCGGCGGGCCAATGGCTGAACGTGACTATTCATCGATTGTTTGTGCGGTGATGGGCTTTGAGAGCTATTGGGACCAGCTGGGCTGAGATTGATGAATTGAAACGGCCGCCATGAAGTTGTTTATGATATTATTCTTCCTCGGCTTACCTGGTGTAGCTCGAAGTTCACAATTGGATGGTCGACAGGGCACCCCAAGTGGGAATTCCTCAAAAACTCTGTCAACGCGGGGTCCGAGCGGTTCAAATGGTTCGTCGTCAAGGCAGACGGGGTCATTTCTGCAATACCAATTATTTCCTAGGTCAAGAAGCTAACTGTTCTGTATAGAGCCCGCGGCACCTTCATTGGTAGCCTCACCCACGGGGACTACCACTCCGTCAAACATCCCGAAGCAGGAACGTGGTCCGCGAGGTCCTGATGTTTCTGCTCCTTCAGGACCGCCACTTGAGCCGGTTCCTGCAATTGTGGCTCCTCTTGTGGAAGTACCATCCACAGGAGGGACACCTGTTAAACTGATATCAACTTCGACAGCGGTCGAGGTTGAGACTATTATTGGCACGACGACACTCGCTTTTCCCTCACCAACCATTGCAGCCCCAGCTGAGACATCATCAGCCGAGCTTACGACTATCGCTACGACGAATTCCCTTCCGGTGGGCAAATCCTCACCTACTACTCTCGTTACTTCTAAAACCACTCCCAGTGGTATCAGCTCAACATCGAGCAAGCAATCTGGGACCACTACCATTTCTACTATAACGCCAAGCTCTGAATCCGTTTCGGCACCTACCAAAACAGCGACAATGTCCGATCCTCCTCCAACGCCAACCAGTGTCAGCTCGAATTCCAACGGGGAGGGAACCTCGACATTAACGATAGCGCTCAGCACCGTACTAAGCGTCATTGGGGTGATTTTGATTGCAGTAGCCGCCTATTTATGCACGGGGGGTCGACGGAAAAAGTTACCGTTGTTTAACAGGGGCATTACCCCCATCGGAGACGAAGAGATAGCAACGTGGAAGTCGAATAGAACAACCGAAAAGGTACCGGACAGATACACTACGCGACCAAGCCACTCACAGAGCCCCTCGACGGCTACATCGACTAAGAGAGCTCCGAGCGTGATTCAATATCAAAACGGTGGGCGGCCATCATTCGAAGTGGCATCGCCGAGATCGTTCATCGGCGGTGGCAAGCATAGTTTCGATCTTCCACAAGCTCCCGGGGCGGTATTGGCCCGGGCACCCAACGCGCGATCCGGTCTCACGGACGAGACGGTACCCGGCGACGATCCTTTCTTACCTTCTCCAAGACGAAATCCGTCGAGACTGCACAAGCAACCACCAAATCCATCGAATTTACACGGCAGGGCGAAAGGATCACGTAGCAGCAGTATGAAGAGTTTCTCAGAAGCGGCCTGGCGAGAGGCCATGGCAACAGACCCGATACCTGCTAGAGTCTCAAGCGATGCTTATTCTCGAAATTATAACGGCATATACTCTAGTGCCTCCATCCCGCCTCCGCCACGGTTGTCCTTCGGCGACAATGAGCAATTCACGGGGCTGTCGCCGCCTCCCTCGCGGCGGAAACACGACAGCACTATCGGATTAGCCGTCGGATGAAAGAATTGTGATCTACCATAAGTTTCACCATCCAGGTTCCACCCTTGCTAATCCCACGTTTTCCAAGTTTTGGAGATTACCGGGCACATGCAACCAAGCATCATTCGTCTGTTTTAGTTTCCCGAAAATTTCTGAGGGAACTAATGAAAAGGCTCGGCACGAGTATCCTTGCACCGTTGGAGAAACAATGCCGTGCCTATCTTCAGCAGCTCGAAACCGAACGGGAGATCCGTGCGCAACCTCATTATCGAGGTTGATATAGGGGCAATTCGGTTCCCCTTCGCCTTGCAGATATTCACCTTGGAAACAACCTTGCCGGCCTGTCAGCTGCACGGCCGCATCACACTGATCCGAACTGTTAGCTTCGATGACCCTGCCTATTTCGCCGCCCTTGATACACGCGACATTATCCCCCTTTTAATCGCTTTTGACATCTTATGTTTATGCCACTCACTGCCGACAACAACAATACGTCATTTTAATTGCATTTTATTTATTTTTCCTCATTGGAGTTCTTTGGAAACGTCAAGACGCGAGCAACGCGAGACACGGAGGATATACCCCGGAGATTTTTTTTTTGTTACGTTCTGAAAGATATTATCGGAGAGGCATTACGACCTTTTTACCGATTAGGGATATTTGGATTTGGATTTGAGAGAAGACGCATTTTTTAGCATTGAATATAGGGCACGGGGCATAGCTTTTTGACGGTTCATCTTTATGTCATTGAAGACTTGACGTCGCACGGTACGAAGAACAGCCTGGAAAAGACAGGACGAGGCAACCAAGCGGAGAGCCGCTCGAGTCGTCCCCGAACACCAACATTATCCACTTGGGAAATTGAGGCTTAGGGGTCTGAGCGGAGGACAACAGAACAAATGAGAGGGATCCTGCTTGCTGCAACTCCTCCACAACTCAGCTCTTCAGCTTCAAAGTTATTACGTTCAAAATGTAGTGGTAGAACTACACTGGTAGTTGGCTTGAAGCTTGCTGCGATTCAATTAAAACATTTAATTGAAATCAAGTTAAACATCGTACTAGCCTTTTAGTGTCCCCCTATAGTGACGTCGATACTGGAGATGAGTGCTAGTGTCGCTTAATCTCCGTTCATCTTGTTTCAAACTTCAATTTTTTTTTTCTTCTCACCTGCTGCTTGCCTGCAGCCTACCTGTGGCGGCATTACCGTAGACGGAGAATCCCGCCACGGTTCTCCGTGCGAAAAGCCACATACCTAACCTATCGAAGTGTTCTCGTAGTGTACCATCTAAGATTGCGCACAAAGTCATAATTATGCTTAATTTCGAAACAAATCGGCTCGAATTTCCGGCTGCCCGAAATGTGTGTGTGCGTGTGTGCATGTGCGAGTGTGTTGTGTGTGAAACGCACGTCGAATCAAGATTTACAACATTGCAGGAGTTTCTACGTACAGCGGAGAAGGGAAGACCGCTTCCGGGCCACTGCTTAGGGGTCCTAGGTTAGGTAGGTAGGGGGTAGGTGGTCTGCGAATCTCGCGGATCTGTGATCGCGATCACGGCCGCTCGTGTCTGCCACGTTTATCGCCCTGTTGATCAGTGTTCGTTTCGCTATGTATTTTTTCTTCATGCGTGTGATGTGGTAGCGTGTGTGTCCCCCTTTCGGTGTGCGGGCTGCTGCTGCTGCTTGGTGACGGCCCCCAAAAAGGTACCAACCCTGGCGTCGATCAAACAAGCTTCCCCGGAGCGGATCGAGGAAGTGGGGTTTAGTTATGCCGAAGCGTTCCGCTGTCGTTCCGCGGTTGGCGGAGAGGGATGGGGGGGGGGGAGGTTTCCTGGGGCTGTAATTTGCCGGTGAGGACGATAATAGGCGTGGTATATTTACCCTTTCTGATTCAACTGCAGGACTTGTGTAGGACTTGCTGCTCGATGGCATTTCTGGTGGTTGCCTCGATGAGACCGAAGCCTTGCCGATTCGATCTGAGATTAGATTCCCGTGTCACACTGGTGAGGAGCTCACCTGGCTTAAGCGGGGATGCTGCCGAGAGTTCAGTGAAGTCAATTTTCAAGTATTCTGCACCTTGGACTTTATGATGATTCGGGCTTATTCTGATTGAGTACCTTGATTATCAGTGAGCTCAACCTGGTTTGCTCGAACTTGGCTAATGTGCATGACACGTGACATATGAATATGAATATACTGTATTCTTTGAGTACCTAAAGTACACTGTCGCGCTAGCAAGCCTGGCTCAAATAGAGCACTTCAGGGCAAGAATGGAGCTTGAGGCAACGACGTTGGTGAATTCTGAAGGGTTGAGAATGGGAAGAAACGTGCTTAGCACAGGTTCCTTTCCCAACCTTATTTGAGGAGCTCTTTACGCGTCTTAGGCGCGTCCGACGTGGGGCAAGCGGCCGCTAAGCTTGAATAATCCTACGGGGCACCTAATGAAATCGTATCGTACCTTATCGCGTCTCCAATTTCAGCATACTCGATTATATCGCCGCTTAATCAATCTCAATTTGCATCAATCTGCATACTATAGCGCAATTGAATGGTTTATTATCCAACGTAGAACCTTAGCTGCTCTAGTCGCCGACTTAAACCAGTGTCGACTCAGCTTGACAGCGCTTCAGGTTCCCAACTACATGGTCCCAGCTCCTCGCGCAGCACCATGCCGCCTCGCAAAAGCGATACCAGCGCTCGAATGAGCAATGTCTCAATGGCCCAATTCGTCTACGACGGCACCGACGCTGACATTTCTTCCTCCTCTCTCCGACCTGCAATGGGAGCTACCCCCGTCGCATCGCGATCCAAACCTACACCGTCGATAGAGATGGATCCTCCCCAATCTGCTGAGGGCGCGCCTCTCGCCGACAAGGATAAGGAAAAGAAAGATGTCAAGGACAGCAGTGCTAAGGAAGCTGTCACGATTGAGGTGTGCAGTGTGCAATGTGATCGCACATCCACGTGCGGACCACAGCTGACAAGTCATTCCTGTAGGACCTCAACCTTCCGAAGTCGATAATAACGCGCCTCGCTAAGGGTGTCCTTCCTCCTAATACCCAGATCCAAGCCAATGCTGTGCTAGCCATGTGCAAGAGCGCAACGGTGTTTATCAACCACCTTGCGAATGCGTACGTTTCCACATATACAAGACGAAGCTCACTGGAAAGGTCATATACTAATATTTGACTGGGTATAGGGCGAACGAGAAGACGCTGAATTCGAACAAAAAGACTATCATGCCTGCTGATGTCTTCGAAGCCCTTGAGGATATCGAATTCGAGTTCATGCGCGATAGACTCGAGGCCGAGTTCAAGAGTACGTACTTACCCTGCCGTGACCTACCCCTTTCTTCTACATAATACAATATTATAGTGAAATACGGATCGCTAATATTCTACGCACATTCAGAGTTCAATGACGTCCAGACTACAAAGCGCAGCACCTACCGCCGCAAGGTTGCCGCTGCTAAGCGCGCCGAGAAAGGAGCCACCACCGACCCGAACGCGTCCATGGTCTCGAACGCCAGTGCCGCAACATCAGCCACTAATGCGCCGGACGCGGCCGCCCCGCGCGCTTCCAAGAAGCAGAAGCCAAATGCGCCAGATGACTCAGCCATGGACGTAGATGGGGATGCGGCGGAAGAGCGCGAGCATAGTGATGCCGAGACGGAGCCGGAACCCGAGCAAGAAGAGGACGACGATGAAGATGAGAATGAAGGCGGTGAAGAGGAGGAGGATGAAGATGAGGAGGGCGGTGAGGAGGACCAGGACCGTTTGGAGGAGCGAGAGCCCCGTGATGAGCAGGATGATGCTCTAGACGATGGTGATAGTGATTAAGGGGCATCGTCGCTTAGGACGGATACTACAATTCCGTCTACCTTTTCCCTCGCATTTGGCATTGACGAAAGAGTCACATTCATCGCAAGGTTGGCAGCGGCCCGTTCAGGGTAAGCGAGGTTGGAGATATCATTGCTGCACTAAAGGCCCCGATTCCCCATCATCGTGCACAAATTCAGGCTTGGGACGAAAAAGCGCGTACAGACGGCATACTTGTTAGGATTGGACGAGTCCAATGCCGACACATCTGTACCTACCTCATTGCATCATCACATCACATACGTCCCTTCTCTCAGCCACCATCTAGAGCAGAGCTGCGAAGTAACGACTCAATGAAATGGCATAATTCAGACTTGACTGTCTTCCTATAAACTTCAGTCCTTAGGTACCTAGCTATGCTTATTGGACCAATGTGAATCAAGCCGGGGAGCAAATCTTGTTTACTATGCCTGTCTTTACGTGTTTTGCATTTTGCACTTTGCACTTTGCACTCCGCGTTTTGGGGGCTGGAGGGGGACCGTCGCCGCCCATCACCGTTGCAGCGACGTGACGGTTACCTACACCGACCTCCCACCGACGTTACCACTCAGCTCTCCAGCCAAGCGCAACGGATATTTGCATTTCATGCGAATTGACCTAGCTACCGCTGGGTTCAATGATACAACTATGTACGGTGGTGGTATGGGTTAGTCACCTCTTGTAGATGCCCGAGGGAGGGTCGGTTGTCTTTGCCGTAGGGATAAAGGTACTTCATTTTGAGGTTAGGTACCTACCTAATGTACGGTAAGGTGAGCCGAAGAAGAAAAAGAATAAATTTATTCATCTGCCTAGGTGGTAGGTAGACTTGCTTTTGGTTGCAGAGGCGAGCTGAAGTTCGTACCTAAGGCACGTACGCTGTAGGCATGCCGGCACATATGTATTGCATACATGTAGTCGACGCCTCGACATGGACGAATGGATGTATCCTCGTATCTTCAGCGCTCTCCTCCTCGGAGACGTGGAAATCTGAGCAATAGTATCCTTAGACGCCAACCCATCGACATTCTGGACCCCCAATATCGACATCCCTCCATCATCCCTATCCCTCATCCCGCCTTCCTATCCCGCCCGCATCACCATCACCCTCTCCATAAACACCGCGATAATAGAAAATGATACATCACAAACAGCGAGAAGCCTCGCACAGACACGCCACACTACCTGCCTGCCTACCTACCTCTACCTGCCTAGTATCTTATGCACGGCTCGAATCAAGTTTTCGCGCAGCTCATGTAGGTATGGGATACGCTTACATACGCTTACGCGTATTGCATTTCCTGGCGTTCGACCCCCGCGCGACCCGTCTGACCGGGGGCGCTGAAGAAACTGCTGCTAATCTTAGCAAATTTACTCCGGACTCCGCATGTTTCGGGCGGTCTCATCACGGACTGGTCTCCGGCGCGAGCTGTCGTATGGGATCCAGGAGGCGTATGTGTCAGCTCGGCACTACTTAGCCATAATGGTGGGCAGGCTCGGCAAGATATCACAGAAGTCGGCACGGCGCGGCGTGGCGCAGAGGCGACCTGAATAGAATAGAATGGATTGAATTGGATTGGGACAGCATCTTACAAGGGTATTAGTGTATATACGTACAACTTCTGCTTCAGCTCCGATGACTATAACCCGGCCTGATGTAGGTGTCGGTCCTGTTTACGATACTTGCTTGGAGTGCTCTTAGGTACAGAGTACAGAGGCAACAACTTGACGAGCAACCAGCCAAGCAAGGACACCCAACCTCTTCTCTCTCTCCTTCTCTGCTGGCATCCCGGACCCCTATCGTATGTACAGCGCTAAACGCCCCAAGTATGCAGAAGCAACAACAAAAGCAAAGAAAACAAAAACAAAAAATAACTCTCGACTCCGTCGCTCATGCAGCCGGACGTATGAATCTCAAGTCGTAGTACAGTGAATCCTCAAACATAGTCTCGCCGTCATAGTCATATATACACCCCCTACTTGAAGTGGTAGATAGTAGTAGTAATAGGTTTCCACTTATCCCTTCCCCGTCCCTTCTACGTCTCAGAGTCGTCTCCCGTATTATTCGTGATATGTATCAAGGCCCGCTATTAGACGAACTCGGCCCGAATTCCGCGTCTAGATCTAGCATGCCATATCGCAGACCGACAGGTATGGCAGATTCAGATGTCGCCCGCGCTCGAGTGATAGTCTCCCTCTGTTGTGCCCTCCTTGCGGACTCTTGCGCAGCCTGCATGTTGGGAGGGGGAGGTGACCTACTACTTGTGCTGGATGCTCGTTGTACTAGCGATGGAAACGCGACCGTGGTATCGTCGGCTGGTGGTGCTGATGTGGTTGGCTCGTTGGGAGACGAGTCCTCATCCTCTTTAGTTTCAGTAACGAGAACAGAAGGCAAATCGTCAGAAGGAGGCCAGTATCCCTAATAAAAGCCGTCCCCACCCGCACTTCCTCTACTTCCTGCCGAGAAAGGATGTGGCGTGCTCTGTGCCGAGTTGCTGCTAGTATCGCTCGGCGTCGGGGGCTCGACGACCTGGTTTCGGATACACATTATCCATTCGTGCTGGAGGAGCTCAACGGCGCTCGCTCTCCTCTTGGGGTCTCTGACGAAGCACTTATTCAGAAAGTCGATACCTTGCGGGCTTAACTGGTCTGTACTCGGCAGTTGAGGAGGGTTGCCTTGAGCAATGTTGTACATGATTGCCCACTCGTTATCGAGACTAGACCAAGGTCGACGGCCGGTAACCATTTCCAGTATTACACATCCTAGAGACCACACATCTACTGCACCGGCACGTCCTGGATTCTCACCCTTGATGACTTCGGGTGACATATACATGGGCGTGCCGGTCATCGACTTATTAGGTTTCGTAGCGGCGAGCCCGTGGACTAGAGTGCGTCCTTGGCGTGCAATTACCTTGGCAGCACCGAAGTCGACGTACTTGATCACACCGTTATGGTCGAGCAAAATGTCTAATTATATCTTGTTAGCACAATGCTGGCTTAGTGGTCAAACGTGAAACTTACTTTCTGGTTTGATGTCACGATGGGCGATGCCGCTCTCATGTAGGTAGGCTAGACCCTCAAGAAGCTGCAGCGCGTAAACCATGACAACTTGCTCATCCTCGATGCGGCCATGTTCTAATAGACCAGCCAATGAACCACCTGAACAGAACTCCATGAAGATGTAAACCCTATCGCGATGGACTTCTATGCCATAGTAAGACACGACATTGGGATGGTCGAGGACTTCTAGGACGCCCATCTCGTCTTTGATTTGCGTGGCAATCTGAGGGATCAATTTGGGATCTTGTAATCTGATCTCTTTGACTGCCATAAGATGACCGGTATCCAAGTTCATGGCAGCGTATACGTTGCCGAAAGTGCCACCGCCGACGAAATGTCCTTGTTGCCATCTCATTGTTACGTTGGTCGCAGATGAAGACAAGTATGCCAAGGATCGATCAACTTCGTTGGAAACCTCCAGCACTCGTCCGAGACCTTGTCTCTCTTCGACAGTACGTCTCTGTATCTCGTCGATGTCAGCGAGCCGAGATAAGCGTTGTTCCTGTATATATTTAATAGCTTCCTCGTCGTCAAGCATTCGGTTCTTATCGAACCGTTTAAACTGTCCAACAAGAGCTTCGATCCGCTCTCGCTCTAGTTGTGCTGCTTGGTTGGACTTGGCACCGAGAATATCGAAGTGTGAGATGAGAAGTGACATGCACCCAGACACTTTGGCCTTCAATTTTACATATTCGTCATCACCGAGTCCTAGGATATGCCGACCTCTCGTCATGCCCATTGCGAATTCCAACGCAGGTACAGCCCAACGGAAGGATTTGCGATCAGTAACCTTGCAATCGTCGCAAATGAAGCTAACCCAGTCCAAACTGAGTTTGGTGAGCTTCATATTGTTCATTTGCCGCCGGTTACTGTCCATATACAGGAGAGATCGCTGGCCGAACTCCGTTGCGAATACGAAGCATGTCTGAATGAGGTCTTGGCAATCCAAGCCCTTAGTTTGCTTTCGGATAATCTCGACACTGTCCATGAATGTGTTGGACAGCTTGAAGCCAACCTTTCGGATCTCGAAGAGTCTTGTGTTAACTTTGTGTAGATTCGATCGCGCTTCTACGACAAGATCTAGATGCATATCAATTGTTTCCAGGAAGAGCTTCCTCGCGTTTGCTAGCCGGTCTTGGGATCCGTCTGCGATGAGACGCATTTGACCTAATTTGAGATCGGTCGACTCGATATTGAGAGGTTGAGTACGTCGGTTGCCAAACCAGTGTAAGGGAGCCTCCGGGCGTAGTATTAGTACATATGGATCCGTAGGATCTTCGGAAATCTGTTCGTGGAAGCATGTCCGTAATATCGATTGCACCTCGTCATCACGACCGATGAGGGCCGGTGATGCTATAATTTGAATGCCGTCGACTTCGTCGACTAGAAAGTGGCCAGTAACCGAAAGTCGCTCATACAGTGTCCTAAGGCCCTCAGCGCCGAGCGCGATGCTCATATCTGACGCATTCTCATAATGTTCGCTCAACATTCTCGAAAATCGCTGAAGCATCCTCTGCCTGACCCGTACCGAATCTAGCATCTGCGTATATCTCTTGCTCATATCGTCGGCGCTCTCCTTGGGTTTCCTCTGAAGTTCACGCTCAAACGTCTGACTCAAACGATTGAGAGCTTTGTATGTGAGGTTGCTGAACTGTTCAGCGACTTCAATGTCACCACCAACAAGATGCCGGCCAATTTCGTTGGCGAAATCCCATTCTTGAAATAAGACCTCGGCCTCTTTGAAGGTGTTCTTGTTTCTGCTGAGCTTCCAATTCAACATCTTGAAATAATACTTTAGAGCATCAAGCACGACCTGATCGAAAGATTCATCAATACAGGGTGGCAGGTTCCATCCAGGTTGAGGCTGAGAAACCGTGAGGTTCTCCTGCTTAATCCGAATCGCAAGCTTTAGCAGGATTTCAAATTGAGAGATCATCTGGTCCTGGAGGATCGGCGTTTGTTGAGTAGTCTCTTTCATCTTCCTAGCATAGGCCACTCTGACTTTGATGATTTCTTCTATCAGTCGCGAGGGAAAGCTAATAAGGGTAAGTAGTTCTTCGATATACGGAGGGAGATGTCGCTTATGAAAGGCCGCCGAATTCATGATGAGGGTCTCTTTAGCCTTAGCAATCGTGGTCGAGATCGGCGTAAGCATACTCCTTCGAATAAGTGACTTGGTCTTCAATGCATGCTCCAGCGTTGCTGCTTCATCATCTTCGTGTAGTGACCTTAATCCATCCTCCTTCAGGAGACGGTCTAGGAATGACGTTTCGTCGCTTAAGCCATTGGTGCTCGGTGACCTCTGCTTCGTCCTTTGAAAATCTAGATCATCATTGCCAACCCACTTCTTAAGGATTGATAGCTCAGTGTTGATCATCTCATTGGTATTGTACCAAGACATGACGGCGTTATAGGCTTCTTGGAATTGTTGTGACGTAACTTGTGGGTGCGCATCTCCCAATGATTGCCACGAGGGATACAGGCTCTCGCATTTTTCGATTTTCTTGGCAATATCTCGAACTTGCTCGATAGCAGGCTTACCCGCTGCGGTCTCGCCTTGTACTTCGAATCGAGTGATCTCGTCAATGGTCCGATCTAGACTGCCTCGCGCTTCCTCGACTACCCTCCGCTGGACAGCCAGCGACCGGCCGGTCATTTTTGACCTAATTCCCAGCCATAATTCAGCCTTGTAAGCTTGCTTTCCACCCTGCAGTTCGGATGTGCCAATAAGTCGCTTCTTCTCCTGCTTCACGACATCACCGGTCAAGACTGCTGCTAGCATTCCATGCCACTCTAATCGCTCGCGGTTCACTGGGTCCTTGATATCCTCTTCGGTAGGTTGTGTATCGTCGATTAGATTTTGAAACATTATAGTCTCATCGTTGCGGTCGTCGAAGGGGCCCTCCGAGGACGGGGTCTCACCCTCGGATTCTTCGTCAGAGAAGTCCACACTAGGAGTATAAGGATCGAAGTATCCATTGTTGGTAGGCCGGTCCTGGCGCATCATGCGCAAGTAGGCAGGTTCTTGGTCGCGAAACTTGTCGGCGGGATCTCGTCGACGGGATCCAGACCGAGTCGAAGTAGAGATGAAGGACGGCGGCTGAGGAGGAGGGCCTCTTTGCGGAGCATAGGTGCTTGAGGGGGTTCTCGTAACGTGGGGCCTCTGTTGCTGTCGGCCCCCAATACCATTGGAGACATTATTGGCATTCGGCTCGGAGGTAGAACCTCGCTGTCTCCCAGCATTGTTGGCAACTGAGTTCGGCGCAAGTGATGCCATAGAGCCTGAGAGGTTGCCATCTCCATATGGGGGGAGAGATCCTAACGCATCCTGGCGCTCGAGCTCGTGGGGATCGGGAGTGTAATCTTCGGATGAGCCTGAGCCATCGGAGTCGGTGGAGATGGCAATGGGTCGCGGATTCCTGGCCTTATCTTGAGCCAGCTCAACTTCGCTCTGGGAGAATCGAACGGCGCGCGGTGATGTTTCGGCGGACATGTCGAGAATTAACGACGTAACTCGCTGGAGCCGGATCCAGAGGTACAAAAGTTGGCCAGTTGATCATCCGGGGAAATTGACCCTTCAAGTCAACCAAGATTAAGGTTTCAAAAATGGACTACCTACGAGGTAGACAGATAGGTATTGAAGAGCGACGATAGGATCGGGGTTCGTTGGTCGCTGTCAAAGCAAAGTCGCCAAGCAAGTCAGCTACTCACGATGGGCCGGGCCGGGGTAATCCATGAGGAAAAGCCCTTGGACTTTGCAAAGTGGACGAAAGTGGACAATATTATTGACTCGGGTTCTGCAGGTTTCCACCCAGTCGGGCACTTTTTAGTTGATTTGGCTGAAGTGATAAATCGACGGGGGCGACGAGAGCCAATTTTATAGATGGAACTTATTTAATGATAGCTAACACATCAGTTATGAGGCAGGTATTTTCAGATCAAAAATTGAGCTTTTCGCAGGGAATAACGGTTGAGATGAGCTTGGACGCTTGGACGCTGGATGGTGACGATGGTCTCTATGTAAATAAGTAGGTTAGGTGGTCAGAAATCAGGGTAATGGCAAGGCAATAAAGCTTCTAATAATTGCTCTGCCGATTCAGAAACATGCATAAGCGACTTTTTGCACGGTCGAAGCTAAAAAGATGTAGCACGGAGGATCTCAATGATTGGTCAGGCGGCGAATGTTGTAGGTGTGAAAAACGATTAGGCAACTAAACCTTAGGCCTGTCAAGTGGTTTGGAGCTAGAGCTCCGCTGCTGTACTACGCAACTAGCAGCTGCGGTAGACGTTTTCATAGACAGCTTGCGACAAAAGGCGACCTGTAATTCTTTATTCTGCTCACTCGCAATTTGTGTAGCAGTTCCAAGGTGTGGAAGCACAACGCCACCAGATGGGTTTTCAGAGGGGATAAGTTCTCCAGACTAAAATATTTGTTGTGTCTACATATCTGACTGCTCTCAATGGCCAAGATGTACATGTCCAAGTCTGGACAGTCAGTTCATATTAGAGGATTCACAAGTTGAACTGCATCATGATTAATCTTGTTGAAATTGGAAAGCCAAGACTGCAATGGATGGCTAGCGTATCCCGTATGCGGCAATTACCTAGCCAATTCAAGCGTTTAGATCGCCGATCAGCAAAGTAGGCCACAAGGGAAGACCCCAATTTCATTTGTGGCAATGGCAGTGTGGCTGCATTTACAACCCTACTGTACATATAGCGCGGGGCGCATCTGCCAAGCTAGGTACATAACACAGTACATCCATGGATATATGTTCATGTACCTAGGTAGCTGTGCTAGTGGCACCTGTAGTACCTGCTACAGCTGTTACCCCTCCATCGCGCACAGGCAAAAGATCAATTGGACGTGACTGCTTGACGCGTGAAGTCATAAAGAACCTAGCTATTCTGGCCCGTGCGCTTCCCTCTTTCAGCGCATATCAATTACCACAATTATCTCCCTTCACGTTCAGGGTTTGATCATTTGGTGCGCTACATTATAGACTAATTCATCATAGAATTCACATTATCAGCCTTTACTTGTATTTTCATTCTAGAGTACCGATAGATGGAATTAAACTTAGGGATTTCGCATGTCTTCCGGGTCCTTTCCGTCGAACGCGGTGCGCGTCGGAGCCGGTATGGCCGTTCGACCCCCTTCACGTGAAGAGCGCCAAAAGTTTGGCCATGGCCATGGCATCAATGGCTTCTCGAGCCAGAAGCGCAGACAGGATGTTGAAGCCATGAAAGAGCTTCTGAAGTCTCCCATTATGATCAAGGCAGGCCGATCCAATCTAACTCGCTATCCCGTCCTATTGCTAAACTGAATCCAGCCACATCCTCCGAACCTTTCAGTCAAACCGCGCAGTCTTCAACCTCTAATGCTTCTACCCCGAGAGCATCTTCAGCTCTCCTTCCTCGACCTCTCTTTACCATATGGAAGCTTTGAATCCTCCCGATCTTTCGAGTCTAGTATTAAGATTCTAGAGCTCGAGGGTCGCATGGGATCTCATCCTGTAGTCGTCATTGCCCGAATGGAATCCGACAAGACTGTCTACGCAGTAGAACGCCAGAAAAATGGATTATATACTCTCTGCCACTTCGGCCCCTGGGTAGACCTCCAAGAACTTGAGCGCCATGCTACAGTGTCTTTACCCCAATTCATCGAGAAACGGTCCAACCCTTCGATAGACACGAACACATCACATCCGATAACCACACCTCATTTACACCACGAGACTAAAAAGAGAAGGCTTGCAATTGAGGCTATACAGTCACTGGTGAAGAAACCTACGAGATCTCGTTCTGTGTCGACGACATCCCAAATTATTCCACTCGCTGAAGCAACGTCTCAGACGCCCGGGTCGGGCCAGGACGGTCCTGAGTCGCGGCCTGGTACCGCATATAGCCATCCAAATGCGCCGCCTATGGAATCAATCAAGCCTCAGGCTCAAATTCAAGCACCGAAAGCTTCCGAGATAGACGATTCTCTTGTTGCCCCAACCGCGGATGCGATTTTTGATAATATTCGCAACCAATATTTTGAATCTCTTTATAACTCAATGGTAGGTTCCCCAGGTATATTTCACCCGACTATGTGCCTAACATTTTCAAGGGGTCCGTGGCATATTTCGCAAAAGGACCTCTATCTCGGGCGCGCGCTGCTTTCCATCTGGATTGCGACTTGAATCTGGAGATGAATGATCTAGTAGACTTTTTAACGAGCCTCGTCATGACGACGGCACAGTTTGACAAGAAATATCGAGAGACTATTCCAAATATAATCTCCAAAATGAAGCCTATATTCCAAGACTCGGATGCCGAACAAAACACTGCAAAGAAAAAGCGCAAGTCCAAGAAGATGAAGATAGGCAAGGATGGCTTGTACCCGACGGAATGTGACCGCGTTAAGAATTGGTGGAGTGCCCGCATGCCTCAATTTAAGGAAGATGAGGCAATGACGACGGCTGAACCCCATGAGACTAAGCTTCAGATAGCCTGGTTACGATCGAGGGAGACTCAATTGCAGATGATCATCATTCTTGAGATTCTTGCATTAGAGCCATTGTTAATACCTCGAAACGCTGAAGATTCACAACTGCCAGGCCTACCTGGTCTTGAGGAGATGGCCGTGGATGCGCCTAAGGATCCCCCTACCAAGAAGCATAGTCGACTACGCAACAGCTTACCCGTCCTTATCGATATCCATGCGGATAGACTGTGTATTTGGCATTCTACTGCACTAGAAGAGGTCCGATTACCAGATAATAGGACAACAAATCAGGACCAAGACACACAGGACTCGCCAAGGGCAACATCAGACCCTTTGAAGGACTTCTGTGTCGATGTCATCGTGCCATTGTAAGACTACCTTTCCTATGATCGAGGGTTGACTACTAATATTTGCCAAAGCTTCTCTGCGAGGCTACCGGAAAAGGCAGACTATCTTAGCCGCAAGTTTGGCGGGCCGCTTATGATGCCGCCGCCAAAATCTAAATCGAAGAAGTCGGAAAAACCGGTGCCTGTGCCAAAAGCGAAGTCAAAACCTGGTTCAGCGGCGAGGCGCTCAGCATCATCCAAGGTACCTGCTACGCTTGAGAGTGCTCTTTCCGAGGAATCTGTGAAGCATCGTCGAAGCATGTCGCGAGGTCCAAGCGGAGTAATCGCGTTGATGAGATCTGCTTCAACTACCATGTTGAAGCGAGAGAACAGCGAGCCGATATCTATGACCAGCATTCCTAGAGCAGGCTCGGCTTCGTCTAAAGGAAGACTATCACGTCCGACAGTAGCAGCACCTCCTAATCGAAGATCAGAGGAGAAAGCGAAAAAGGATGCTCTAGTTAAGGCCGAGTTACATGATGCTATATCAATACTCAGGCGTCCTCATAGAGATGTTGTCGGCAAGGACATAGCTGAAGCGGCAGAGAGACGAGCTAATACTAGTCTCTCTCAATTAAAGAGTAAGTTGGCGTTGGTTTAATTTTGCCTCTAAATTGTATTTCGTCCTAATGCTAACAAATCTACAGAATCGCGGAAGCCAGTACAGCACCCACGGGCTCTGGATATAGTGAAAGCTACGCCTGTTGGAAAACGCTTCACGGACGTATTTGGTACGAGCGTTGGCAAGCAGCCAATTCATTCCCGAAGTGCGGAATCTAATGGGCTAAGCGCCATCCCTTCCTCTTCCCTGATTCCCTCTTCGGGGCCGAGAAAACGCAGTCATGAGACCGCGTTTACGCTCGATGAGTGTCGCAATATTCCACGTTCAGGAGCATCAACAAGTAGAGTTGAAGCGACGCCGGTCAAATCCTTGAGCCATAAACAAAGCTTCTTGTCCGTTCCCGAAGAAGATAATGATGCCATCCTTGCATCATCGCCTATCATGCTTCGAAAATCATCCTCAATGATGTCGTTCCGTGACAGCGGGATTGAGATGGATGAGCTCACTGAGACGCCTGTTAGGCCTCGCGCTGTGCCCGCTTCAATGGAAGGCCTAGTAGCCGCCACGCCGACCAAACGAAGAATCCTTGATACAACTGCTGCTAATACTAACAAAGCCGCGGCCGAGAATGGGAAGGATCCCGGGAGGAAAATGTCGATTTACGAACGACTAGGTTGGGACGACGACTTGGATGAGCTTGGCTAAGGATACTGGTGCGGGAAGCCAGCATATTGACATTTAAGCGGACCTGTGGAAGGGCAGATACCGAAGTGCAAAATCAGGCATGAGTAATGATCATTAATGAAGCTACATGAATGCATCAGAGGCGTTTAAACCAGGCAGCACTTTCAAGCATCGCATATCAGAAAGGAGCGTGGACTACGGTACGATACATAACGCCTAATAGATTTTTGGACTTATCACTACTAGCATTAGAATCATAGCTACCTACGCAAGGGGCATACAATGGTAAACATACATCAACACTTTATGAAGCTGCAGAAGCGGATGTTATGCAGCATACAAGTTATGGCAATAGAAGCCTACCTATGCAAGAGACCTTCACGGCGTTGCATTATTGGCTCACATGGTCTAGGACTTATCACATTCATGCATGTCTCACAGTTTCGGGCTCCAAAAGGAATAGCGGGCGGATTCCCTCCCTTGGGCGGCTCGGATCTCGGATGTACGTTACCTTAGTCCTATAGGAATACAGCATGTCGTCTCTGAGAGATATACTGCTTCTATCAATAAGCGCCTTTGAGCCTACCATCATCAAATTATTCTATTATAATAGTATCAACAAGAAAAGAGCCTCCTGATCTTATATTATATTATATTACATTCAAAGAGGGGACGTGTCGATATCAAAACCTCAGCTCTTTGATGATCTCGTCTGAGTTGATAAACGAACACCGTTCCTTTAGCTTCTGCGCTGCGACTACGGACTTGGAGTTCGCCCCTTCAACAGCGGACATGCCCTCGTCCGGACCGCCCGCAACGAAAACAGAGAACGTCTCGTCGCCTCCGGCTTGAGTCCCGACAGCGAACGAAGGCGCGAATCCCGTGAACGTGCCGTGGCCCTCGTGTCCCGGCACGCCCAAGCTCGCGAACGTGGTCCACGACCGCGAGCCCCGACTCACTAGGCTGTGGTCCGCGTCCGTGGGGTTGAACGGGTAGCCCAGCGTCGCGTAGTGGCTTATGTTGCCGAAGATGTACGCGAACTCGGACGTGTGGATGACGCCGAGCCCCGACAGGTCGTACATGGCAGTCAGGAGCCCATCCAGGATCGTCTGGTTCCACGCATACAAGTAAACGTCGTTGCCCGCGGCCGCGAGCGCGGATCCGTAGTGCACCGGCTCGCACACCATCAGGATGTCCCGGAAGATGCGCGCGGAGCGGTAGAATTCGCTCGATAGCTTGGCCGCCTCGTTGGCTGCGAATTCGGCGGATGGGTATAGGGAGAGGAGCGCGTCGACATTGCCGCTGCTGAGGCCCGGGAGGTACGATTGCAGGAAGTTGCGCGTGTCTTGAGGGGTGCTGATGTCGGAGTCCGTGAAGAGGGCGACGTCGTCCTCACACCACCCCATCATCGTCTTTACGTTGGCGAATCTGCCCTCGGCAATGAGCTGTGACGGCGCGGCGGGCAGGAAGTCGCCGTCGACGACGGGCAGCCAGATGTCTCCGATGTTGTGCGCGATGTCGGACGCGTAGGTGGCCTCGGCGGCCCCCTCGAGGGTGGCCATGTCCAGGTTTCGCAGACACGCGATCGTCTCTGCTGAGTGCAGAGCGCTCTTGTTGCAGCCGACGTAGTCTACGACTAACTGGAAGGCGTCGATTGTGAAGTTGCCTGTGATTCCGGGTTCGAGCGCCTGGCTCTCGCATATGCCCTGCTGGAATGGGACGGGCTTGCTTCCACCGTACGCCATGATCTGCATGCCGACGGCAAGGCCTCCGGAAGACTGCCCGAAGATGGTAATCTTTTCAGGATCGCCGCCGAAGTACTTGATGTTGTCGCGAACCCACTCGATGGCGAGGCGCTGGTCTCTCAGTCCGGCATTCTCGGAGCCTTCCGACTCTAGGGCATCGGATTGCGCGAAACCGAAGACTATGCGCAGGATATGCGTTAGCACGGGCCATGCTCGGCTTGGAATGAAGGGTTCTTATCACTTACACCCGAGCCGGTAATTCATGCCCACGTGGATAACCGGAAGTCCGTTCGCGACGGATTCGAGAATCATGCCATCTGGGGAGGTCGAAAGCTCACCGTTTTGACCAGACCAAAAGCCACCGCCATAGATATAAACTAGAACGGGAAGCCTCGCGTCGGCAGACAGATTCTCGGGCCGTGCAACGTTTAGGTTCAAGCAAACCTCCGAGATCTTCGTTACATTAGATAATGTTAACGGAGGAAATCCCTCTCCCAAAGCCTGCGGGCAGGCCGGGCCGTACGACTGCGCGACAATGGTGCTGCCCGGCTTCGGCACGGCGGCTCTTGGCGGCTTGAACCGGTTCGCGCCGCCGGTGTCCTGTCCGTACGGAATGTTCAGAAACACCTCGACTCCGTTGCGACTCAGTCCCTGATATTTGACATTCTTCTTCGCGTCGACGACCAGCGGATGACTCGGAGTCGCGATCGCGCTACCGCATAACAGCAGTGCGCCGAAAAGGGAAGGTGGTCGCATGCTGTTCCGTCAATCGCAAGAAATGTCGCTTTCTGGCGGCGCTGAGGCTCGAAGAATTGTCACTTTCCTCCAGGAACCTCCTCTTTATGGTCCAGAGCAGAATGCCTCGGAGAAGAGCCATTTAATCGAGATAAGCAGGTATTCGGACGCCGCAATCCGGCCACAATCCCTGTAGTCTCCTCGTGGGAATCCTGGAGGTTATTTTCTAACCGAATCCGGGAACGAGCCTCGAACCCCCTCGTCGAGCATTCCTTGTCGCACGCGATTATACCTCGTCGTTCGCCAATCAGCACACCGATTGCGAATCAGCTAGGTCAGCTGAAAGCTGATCGACATCTTCACGCTTAATGCTCACCTGCAGAACTATCGAATAGTCCCCTTTGGTAAGCACCCCATCCACCACATTTGGTAACTGTGTAAAATAGCTCAGGTCAAATGAAGGCATTCTAGACTACCATTACTGGGGATTTCCATGCATCAGAGCTGAGGCGGGGACGCTTGAGTCTGGGATCATTGGAAAGTTCCATGGACCTGGGACGTTTGTGTGTCACACAGGATCGTTTCACTCCGCATTGAGATGACTACGTAGATGGCGTTCTTGCCGAATCCTACGAGGTTAATAAATTGTTATTTTATAGCCATACTTTTCAATAGTCACATGGACTTTCTAGATATACTAATGCATTGAACCTTTGTCCATGCTGTCTCACGCTTCTAACCTCTCAACGGACCCAAAACTCCAACGACTCAAGTCCCCGACATGTCAATCCTCTGATATTGAGTATAGGATCTTATGAGGCAGGTTCTATAAAATAGAGCAAAGAGGCCCACAGCGCTAACTCATACTCATCAAGATCACCATCGCCCGACCTTCTACCGGGGGGTCCGCTAGTATAGCCCTAAACGGCCGAAGGCAGAGCCGCAAACCCACAACGCAGGAGCCCATCGCAAACAAGTACCATATATCTAATTTTAACGATGGCATCTTTCATCCAATCCGGATTCTCCAAGCGGGGGTAACTCAGTTGGGAGAGTGTCAGACTGAAGTTCCAACTTCATTCATGAAATCTGAAAGTCGTGCGTTCAATCCGCACCCACCGCAAGCTTCTATTTTTGAACCATATTTCTCTTTTTTTCGATGCGGAAAGGAGATCAAATAGTTTCCTTCGGGTTTCCTTTGGCAGGAAATCTTCTTGTATTGTTGCCATTCAAATACCCGACTGATTCCACCTAGGTTGGGTGAGCTTGGTGATCGTCGAGGCTCATCAATCAGTCTTCTGGACCCTCAAGAGCGCGTTTGAAGATCCCATTTTTTAACCCTCTAGAAGCAGAACTCCGGCCAGTTAAAGCTGAAGTTCAACCGAGCGAAAGCTTTTAACTCAGACTTGGGAGACCTTGTGTAGGTAAGCAAGACTTTTGAGGCGTGAGCTTATACTGTGTTAGCATTTGTTCGCTCTTGAGATAGCTCCGTTTGCACTAGTTGTCCCTTGGGGGTGAGGATCTAGACTTTCTCACTATGAGCTCTGCGGGGGTGTCAGCTAGCCATCGATCAGAGTTAGAAGGGTGGTGAGGTACATACGTAGAGTAGAAGATGGTTGAGAACTAGGTAAGAATCATTCAACGAAAAGAAAGTACAATAGACAACGCATAATCTTCTTATTCCCCTACTTACACTTTCTAAGGTTGGTGACCTGAAATTTATTCGACCAACTGATTATGTCTTAATATAGAAATAGACTTCCCTTGTTCATTTCTCCAAGAATGCATCAGGTACTCAAGTTACATTACCTTTCCATGTGTGATGATATAAAGATGTCAGATCCACAGGGATCTTCATGACGATTACATAATCTGCCATGCAACATATTAAGTGCCGCATCCCCTCCAATTTTTTTCCACTTACACCACTTCTTCGATTGGATTATACTCGCTTGAGACCGTCGACGGAAAATGGACCGTCAGATCGTCCGGGCTCGGAGTAATACAGTTGCTAGTATTCTATATCAGTGGTTCCTAGCTTCATAATGCCATTGCAAATGTTGTGTATCCGTGGGATTACCGTTCACGTGCTTGGGCTCGCATCGCGGCAGGGGTCGGGGTCTCAAGCTTGAGAGACACACATGGATGGGTGTGGTGTTTATCGGGTTGACTTGGAAATAGAGCCAACCAATGGCTTCGCCGGACACAGGGAGAAGGACTTCCTAAACAACCAGCCATACAGAGGACGTTAAAAGCCTCTCAAACTCAAAACACGGTCGGGATCAGGATGGTTGTAAGAGCCGAGACTCAGACGTTGCACATGGATGAGCTGCACAGGCCAATCCACCACAGCACGTTGTCGCATTCTCGCCGCTGATTGGCCGCCCATAGACTTCAGCCAATGTCAGAGCTCGAATTGATCGCGTGCCTCGACTCGACACCTTTCAATGCTTCGTTGACATTGAATCTTTTCATCATGTCCGACACACATCTCTCGACTCTGACCCCTCTCGAAGTCATCTTTTTATCATCTGAAGTGAGATCTCTAAAATCTAGAGGTCGTAGCTTACATGACTCTTACCCTGGACCTCTAGCCATGGATACATGAATGAGCCATTGTCTCATTGTCGCAGCATACGCCCTCCTACCATTTTGCGCCTATTTGTGACGACTCTACCCGGTCATTATTCGTGGCGACACCTGACTTTCTGCGTCAAACCCGAGCCTTTATCCGAGCCTCAAGTTGAAAGATTCAGAGCTGCAACTCTACCTTCCACTTCGGCTGGCTATCAGACCTGAATCTGGGATACCACTGTATTGATCCCTCTTGTCGTGTGACCACGAGAAGTGACGAACTAGATCATTATTCAAAATGACACGTCTGAAGATGCCGCCAACACCGGCATCCTCCACGGAAATCAAGGGCCAGGACCACTCTCATCAGCTGTCCACTCTGCAGATGTCCTTTGAACTGCCTCCGTCAGCCATCGGATCTAATGCAAAATCTCAGCCTCCGAGCTCTGCGCCCAAGACATCGCCCGTCTCTCCATCAACCAAGACCACCTATCCGGTCCAGCCGAGCGAGACCGTTAAGTCGAGGAGGCGCTCATCCGCTGCGCAGAAGGAGACATTTGCTTTGCCTCCGCCACCAACAAGATCGCGCAGGATCATCCAGATGAAGCCTCGCCCCCAGGACGAGCCGGCCGAACAAGCCACCCCGGAGAAGGCGGCTTCTGCGACCGCCACTAAGAATTCTGGCGGCGCTGGGTCCAAGAAGAAGCAACCATCTGCAACTAGTGCCGCAGGGAGGAAAATCGCGAGGAAGACGGCCCACAGCCTGATTGAGCGACGTCGAAGGTCTAAGATGAATGAAGAATTTGCGGTACTCAAGGGCTTGATACCTGCGTGCACGGGCGAGATGCACAAGCTAGCCATTCTTCAGGTATGTTCTGGGGATATGTGCGTCGCGTCGTATTGATTTCTCATGCTGATCTTCCATCCCCCAGGCTTCGATTGAGTATGTGCGGTACCTCGAGGACTGTATCAACAAGTTGAAGGAGCAACGCGACGACCAATCCACAACGCCAGCTCCATCTCAATTCAGACTCCCTCCATCCAACGACCACGATGCATATGACATGGAGGATAAGGAGGAGGACGAGGAAGACGAAGGTCAAGAAGACGTCGAAATGACGAATTCAGAAGTACCTTCGCCAGTCTACGCACAGACGCCCGCTCGTTCAAGCCAATCATCTATCTCGCCGGCCCTGGTGGCGCAGGATGCGAGAGGAAGACAGCAGTCCTACTCGTCCGCGTCGACGGAGTACCGCCATTATAGCTATAGCGCTCCGTCTAATACCTCGCCTGCCTTCGGCCCTCAGGCCTACCCACAACATGTGGGGCCTGCATCTGCATCGCATTCGGCGCTTACAAGCCCGGCTCTGAGGCCGCAGCAGGAGATGGATCAGGAAGCGTCTGCGGCGCTCCTGATGCTCAATGTAGATCGCAGGGGAACGGCTAGTAGTGGTACAGGAAGGGGTATGAGCGTTAGGGATTTGCTTAGCTCATGAGCTGATTCGGTTATGGGCTAGGTTTTCTATTATGTTGGTTTCTATGTGGTTGGTTCGTATCTGCTCTGATGCATGAGTCCTGGTTTGAGTTGGTATGGGATACTCCATGAGCAAGGTCGGTGTGGCCGTCTGTATTTACAATTGCATGGGCGGAAAGTTCAGTCTCTGTATACGCTGGGTGTTTGAGGTATGGCATAGGCAGACATCGGAGGTAAATTCGGAGAGGGCATGTCGTGCTGTGTCACTACCAAGTCTGCGTTGATAGATCATGTCGCCGTATGTATTAGGTAGCGAATGAGGACAATAGATCTTCTCCATTAAGTGGTATCGTTGTCATCTGATAGAGTGGAGCTAGAAGGACCAGACAGACACTCCTCTATTCCTCAGACAGCATGTATACTGGGATCTCTTCTTGCCATTTGGCTAGCAGCTAACCTCCCTATCTTGCCTAACCTTTCAAATAATACTATTCTGAACATCCCAGGTATGAGCTTACCGGTGCAGCGCTGCACTGCCTTGTCGAATGATCGGATATCGTTCATACCTGCTGGCCTTTGGGCTCTGTGTAGATACAGGACCCGAACTGCTTCGCCTCGTGTCGTGCCTGGCAATCGACGGTTAATATGATTTTCCTCGACTACCTAAGATAATATTTTACAACTCCTTTATAACTTCCTTTACCTTTTCACCGGTGGAAAAGCCTTGAGAACAATGCTCAAATAGGAAAGTGGAGATTGCTAGGATGGCATTCCATTGGCTCAGGTGAAATGCTAAGGTGCCTATTGGTTGATATCGTTGTTATCGCTACTGTGTGACACAGCGATCTAGCCATCTCGGTAATGTGGCTGTCTCTTACCGCTTGTTGGTAGTGGAATATTACCTGTTTGATGAGAGCGGGGTAATTCAGAGATATTACTTCATTACCTAACTCTCAACTATGCCCCCCTGCCTTCCGGGGGCCAAAAGCACCCGCTCTAGATATAAAATCTGGAGTAGCAGTCTCCAGCCAGTGTCCTCCCCGATGCTCTCACCCGGGGCGTTCTTGGCTAGATCGACCCAGTACTGCTGGAACAGCCCTACCACGAGAGACACGATCTCAACCTGAGAAAACTTGTCGCTTAGGCAGCCACGCGTGCCCTCGGATCATGCCGGGGATACATCCCACCCGTGCCAATTGTAACGATATATGACAAGTAGCGGGGAAACAAGGCAACCTTCTGGTTGACGAGGGAGCAGAGTTGGTCGAAAGGGCCGAAGGGGGCGACATATATGGGGATGCCGATGGTGCAACTGGCGGCATAATTCTGAAGTGGCGTATGTAATTGAAGAACACTGCCACCTAAAGCAGACTTGGTGCTGCTAGCATGTAGGTACCTATATCCTTCCAAGTTGACCGGTTTCATATTTAGGCAAGGTAATCACCTACAATACGTATAGTCTTCCTCGTATCTGTGCTGCCTCCGGAAGCGACAGCATGGCTGAATCCCCGGGCCCCCGTCAACTCCACGCTCGGTACCACAAGCAATCCCCGATATTCACAGGATGCAGCTGACGGCTGTTAAGTCAGTAGAAAGTAAGATTGAGAATACTGTATGGAACACTAGAGCCTAGACATTCCAAGAAAGAATACTTTACCCATGATCTATCATCTTCATTGACGATCACATGTATTTCCAGTGTTCCAAGGCAACGTGGTCCGGATATGTCCATTCCAACATAGATACAAGAGTCTGGACTTTTGAGATGGCGGAGTCTCCCGTGCAGCACTTCTCTTGGAACTCTGTCAGCCAATTCGCCGACTTGGTGGAACTTTATACTCCTCGAAAAGTGACAATGATTACATATAGACTAGTGGCATTTAGCGGAATTGCCTCTGTATTATCTTCGCTTCTTACTGCGGAAATGATTTATGGTTTGCCAAATTCGTATTCCGATTGGGTTATATGCTATGGTGATAATGGACACCTGGAGTTAGTATGGAGTCAGAAACCTTCTCTACATGGCCACCCACCTCGATCTAGGTGGTCTGGGTATGACTCCAATTCTGCGGATCCATACGGACGACATCGACAATGATTAACTTCAGAATTTGGCATTGGTGAATCGAAGCCCACGCAGCCAAGCGCTGAGCCGGTCCATAGCTGTCTCCATTTCTGGTCCTATACGGCTCACTTCCAACTGTCACGGAGAAGCATTTCCACCCCAACATTCCAATCCACGCTGGAGAAAGGGCTACGCAGATTCGGCATCGTAGACAAGCAAGGTGATTGGCGCGGCACAATTGTCCTAGACAAGGAATGGTCTGGTTCAGTGGGAGGAATCCTCGAGTTCGTGGCTATATCGGAAGCTCGAGACTTTTCCATGGAAGAGATGACCCTTGGTTAAAGGTTAGGATGTAGTCAACGATATGGTCATCTCGATAAAAAAAAAAAAAATGCATAGAGCTGAAATTTGAATCGTGCTATGCTGATATTTCTTGCCGGGTTTCATTCGGACTTCTCTTAGGAAACTTCAAACAGAAAAGATCGCCAGCGTCTCTACCTTTCCTGTGCCCAATATAAACAAATTGATATACGATCCCGTCTAAACTCAAGCCCGGGAAAGAATACTATTTTTAAATGGGAGAGCAGGGTTAAGCGGTATGTAGGGTATAGATCGACAATATCCCTGCGACACCGGTGTCTTAACATGGCAAGGAACACGATTTCATTCTGAATGTGCTGACGGATCGGCAAAACTTTTCTTAATAGATGCAAGTTATACTAATTTTTGTTTTGTTTTGTTTCTAATTTCTTTCCAGTTCTATAAAGGCCTCGGTGGCTTAGGTACCCAATGTTGCACTATCAAGCGCCATCCAAACTTGGCAATGTCGAAGTTAATAATATATCTAGCATTGAATATTGATAATGGTGCAGTACTTAGATACCTTCGTTACTATGTATAGGTCGATATGGCTTCAGCACTGAAGTAATATGGCTAAAGAGTGCATATCAGTTCTTTAGGAGGTATGTTCTGACATACAAGACACCTGAAGCACAGGCTGCCTGACCACTATGGGGTGGTGTCTCGAATACATAAAAAATTTTAGATACCATAAATACACAACTTAGATTTCAAATAATGCAATGGCATACCGTACTGGCTCAGATTAGCCGTCCTGTTAGTGTATATAGCTTATCTTCGCATCAACTTCCTGACTAAATGGGGGCGAATTGGAGTCTTGGGCTTATTAAGTCCTGAGTATTTCGTAATGTAGGTACCTACCATTGTAACATTCTTCCCTCTCTGTTTCTTTCGCTATAGTGAGTAGTTCCAAGGGCATATTGATACAGTCTCAAGGTCTCTCTACCTGGAAGTTGACTATAACCTAGTAAGTTCGTAAGTTGCTTCGCCTGGGCCTCGGGATCAACCTGACACTTCCTTCATTCGGGTTTACTGCATTTCTTCTTGTTGCTAACAGCTCTTAATTGTGGGAATCTACTGGAATTGTCATGGGTGACGGAAGACACGCGTGAGACTAATTTATTCCCTCAATTTGATGCCCAAGAACAACCACCCCTTACATGGCTCAGTCGACTAGAAGATATTCCGGGTTCGCGTCGGAACACAAGGCTGAATGATATCACGTCTTGCGTTTATGTGTAACAAGTATTGCGATGGTGGGTGACATTGTCGGCAGGTGACGAGTTTTCCACGCTGGTCTATGCATGGCCTGAATGGTCGGATCTCATCCGAGTGTCACCTCGAGAACATCTGATGCTGAATTATTTCGTACGAAGGATCTCTTGGTAGGATTTGATAATGTCAACTTGACAGAATCGCGACGCGTAAGAAAAGCCAAGAACGCGATGTCGAATAGGGTATTTCCCTCTGTCTGCGTTGTTTCTGCATAGGGCCGCATCTAGCGTATACATGTCGTATTATAGAGCGCAGATTACAAATTTCGGCATCCGACGTCCCGAGTCGGGTCAATAGACCCTATACACCTGTTTTCAAAGATATGTCAATTATAGCAACTATTTTTATTAATTTGCTTCCCTTTCCTTCGGTCTTTTTTCACGACGATTGAGTTGATAGATGTGGTTAGTCATCAACGGTACCTAAATATGCCCCTGAAAATCCCACGAACGATCCCTGGATAGTCCCTGACGCCATTAGAGCCGCCTCGAATAGCTTGTTGCACTTGGTACACGCTACTGCTGCGCTTTAGCAGGGGTACGGTATAAGCGTCAGCATCTTATTGGTCTCGGTAGCAGAATTTGCTATCTCGCGTCAGCTAATGCCGCCGTCTGCAATTACTAGCAGCGAAGAAATGCAGCTAACAGCACGTGGGGCGAATGGATTTCGTCCCTGATGATTCCCTGATTTCTGACTTGTTACGCCTTAACCTTGTAAGAATTCGCTATACTTGGTTGAAGCAATGTCGATGAATCGCGTCTTCTGTGGGACCCCTGATGCGTCTGCTACAGGCATACGTGCGTCATTCGCGGTATTTTCGTTAATTGATCAGGGGTAAGCGACCCCGCAGAATGACACTGAAGCACCAAAGTCTGATGGATCTTCAGCCTCTTTGGTGCTACCGGGTGCTACGAGGGCACCCCCACAGCCCCCCATTTCCCCCGAGATGGGGACCCCACGGCTGTGACTGTATGTGGAATGACGTAAGTCTCTGACCAAGAGTTTCTTGTTGCGCAGACAGAACACGGCTCGAGGCCTTACCACCGCAGTCACCGTTAGGTAGAAATGCAGGATCTTCGGGTCTCTCGATGTGCTTACTACGTAGTACTTACAACTGTTGCGACCGTCTTGTCAAAGTGAGCCCATGGCTACTCCGATTGTTCCCGGCTGATGCGCAGGGCCCCTACTCCTCACACACGCGCTCTCGCTGTTCTCCGCTACCAACAATTTGCTTATTGTGGGGAGATCTCGGGGTGTTGGAATGCAGGGTACCGAACAATTCCATGCCCATGGGGGGCTAGGCGAAGGTAGGGAAGGGCCATGGGGACCCAGATCAAGCTCTTGCTTGCGTCTATTCGCTCCGGTTAAATGGCCCTGTTAAGAATGTAACTAAGTGGAGATCTAGACGGGTTTCATTCTCGGTAAACTGGATCAACCTTTGCTAAGCTTTTCCATGGCGTTGTACCCAAGCGTTATTGCTACAGTCGTCTGACGACATTTGCTCGGCTTATAAGCGGCCGCTAATAGGGCAAAGTCAAAGATGGCGCCATGATTGGGTCCAAGACGACCGTGGCAATAACCTCACTACTAACTTCAAATAGATTCAATACGGCGAGACCGGGTCAAGTGATGTTGCAAAGTCGGGCTTTTGAGGGATATTCGCGTGGGTTGCCGGCGGATACTATCCCCAACTTCTCCAGTTCTTCTCCCCAGGTTCCCCCACCACCGGGATGCGATAGACACCTAATTGGACAATTCATACGAAGTTATATGACGGTATTAAGACGACGAATCGTAGCCATAATCCCTGTCAGGCTGTATGTTGCCGACGTGACACCAGACGATACTACAGTACAATTCGAGTTACCGACCGCCAGGGTCGCTTGACCAGGTAACTCGCCAAATTGCTTAGCTCTACCTATTGTATATTAGGTACCTACCTACCTTAGGTAGCTATATAAGACGCCGTCGCCCTCTATGTTCCGTGTCTCGGCATTCCGTTTCATCAGTCCCGGCTCCTTCTAAGCTTCCCTCTATCTATTCCCAATAACGAGCCCAAAGGAGCTCGAAGGCTCGGCCTACAGGTCACCGTAACAACATGGCTTTATCGTCGCGGACGAAGCAGCCCTACTTCGGCTTCAAGGGCAAATGGCTAACCTTCTGGATTACTGTATGCCTGGACCCCTCATTTGACATACGGAATGACTACCTATAGACTAATACGATACGAATAGCTGGCTTGTGCCACGGATATGACCCTATTTGGTTACGATCAGGGCGTATTCAGTATGTTCCCGTTAATGATGTTAGACAACTACGTCAGTACTAACACTTGGCTTCAGGCGGTGTTGTCATCTCCAAGGACTATCTCGACACCCACAACCTCAACGGCCCGGAGAACACAAGCACGCTGTCTATCATCACATCCATTTACACCATCGGCTGCTTCCTCGGCGCCATCACCGCGTTCTACATCGGAGAGACCATTGGCCGAAAGAGAACTGTCTTGGTTGGTACCGCGATTATGACTATTGGCGCCATTCTCCAAACGAGCTCTTTCAGCGTTCCACACATGATCGTCGCTCGTGTCGTTACAGGGTACGTGGTACAGACGTAAATCTATCTGACGAATAACCTAGGTTAATGTGTAAAACAGTATCGGTAATGGAATCAACACTGCTACTGCACCTGTTTGGCAAACGGAGACCTCGAAAGTCCACAACAGAGGGAAGCTTGTTATGCTCGAAATGGGCTTGAACATCTTTGGTTTCTCCTTGAGCAACTGGATTAACTATGGAATGTCCTTCGTCGGAGGCTCCCTCGGCTGGCGATTCCCTCTGGCTCTTCAACTCGTCTTCTGCTTCATTCTCTTCTCCACTATCCCATGGTTACCTGAGTCACCTAGATGGCTACTTGCCCACGGACAAGAGGCTGAAGCTAGCATGATTCTCGCCGACTTGGAAGACAAGCCGGTTGATGACCCATATGTTGTTGCCGAGCGAGACGAGATTATCTACGGTATCGAGTATGAACGCCAGAATGCTATTAATTGGGGCGATCTACTACGCGGCCGCACCAAGTCTGGAACCAAGACTATTCGACGATTAGCCCTTGGAGCCGGTACTCAAGCTATGCAGCAATTTGGTGGTATAAATATCATGTCTTACTACCTCCCTACCGTGTTGATCGAGTCCGTCAAGCTCGACGATAGCATGGCTCGTCTTATTGCGGCCTGCGCATCTGTCGCCTACCTCTTTGCTTCCTTGGCAGCGGCTCCCCTTGTCGAGAAGGTTGGACGCCGAATCATGATGATGGTATCGACAGCAATTCAATTGCTCTGCTTCTTACTCGTCACTGTTTTACTCCACTTTGCAGAGAAGCCGGATTATCTTCACCAAGTGGAAGTAGCCAAGGCTTCTGTCGTGTGGTTCATCATCTACTACATGGGCTTCGGCTTGGGAATGTTGGGAATTCCATGGCTCTACCCTACCGAAATCAACTCGTAAGTTTCAAACTTAGTCTTTAGTCTTACAAGGTTGTTCACGTTTCTATATCAATTACTGACCCTGTCATAGCCTTCCCATGCGCACCAAGGGTGCCGCCGTCGCCACAATGACGAACTGGATCACCAACTTCGTCGTCGTCGAGATCACGCCCATCGGCATCCAGAAGTTGGGCTGGAAGTTCTACATCATCTGGGTGATCACCAACGCACTCTTCTTGCCTATAATCTGGCTCGTCTACCCAGAGACTGCCAATCGTACCCTCGAGGACTTGGACGCCTTCTACCGCGACAACCCGCCCCTGATCCTCCACCGCGACCACGACTCCACTTCCATCCGCCGCCCCGAGCGATTCATCACAGCCCAGGGCCGCGACATCGAGGAGGCGGCGCAGAACTTGCGCCGGCGCGGCTCCATCCTGGAACACGATGCGGCCGAGAAGTCGCTCAGCGATTGAGATGCCCATGGGCTTTGACTTTCGCTTCGCGGACCCCCGTATGCGGGGACCTATTGATATTATGGGTCTCCCTATTAACAATAAAGCGCGCCTTGATATGGTTACGATTTGTATTTCGAAGATATTTTACCATGGGTTATCTAGCGGGCATATGGATACTTGCATGGGTTGATTTTTGCATAGACTTTTCTTTAGGGGTTAGACTGGGAATGATACCACCTTGCCGTTTAGAGTATATGGGGATTTTGATACGTGAATGTGTGAAATGCAGTTATTTCCTAGGGATACGTTTGAGGCCTGCAACTTTTCAACGCGGGTATAAGCTCTATGCGGTGAACACGAAAAGGGGCACAAATAAGAATGCGGCCTGGGCGGTTGGCTATATCGCGGACAAGGATGCCACAGGCGGACCAACTTCCAACAATATTTGATTCGTTGAAGCTACTGATGGTACCATTTACCACTCCGCCTGTACCAGAGCCTCGGGACTTACTTCCCCCAACACTGCCCACCAACATCACGATACGTTGATTTCACCTTCGTCAGCACCAAGTTCGCGCTACACAAAATGCCTTCGAAGCTCAGATACCTGTGCATGGACAAAGACGATATCGTCTGGCAGAAACTTGAAGAAGCAACTGACGAGTGGGAGAAGTCGCTTCAATCGACTGAGATGTACCGCGCCGTTGGGAATGTTATCCTGAAATACAAAGATGGCCAAGCAGACTTGATGCATCCACTTATCAGGGGAGGGTACAATGTTGTCTATCGACTCGAATACAAAGATGGCTCGTCGGTGATAATGAGGATCCCAATCAAGGGTACGTCAGGCGTGAGATAGGCGGATTACTATTATGGATTACTGACTGGATAGGTGTCGTTGCGTTCCCGGAGGAAAAGATCCGCTATGAGGTGGCCACAATGCGATATGTTGCTGCCCATACCACCATCCCGGTACCACATGTATACCATTACGGGATGGCAGCCGAAAATCCTACGGGTCTTGGCCCATTCATCATTATGGACTATATTGAGCACCACCAGAATATGTCTAGAGAACTCCTAGATCCAACGCTCCCGATTAACAAGCATCCCATCTTAGATCCAAATATCAGTGAGGAGAAATTGGAGATGCTATACGGACAGATGGCCAATATCCTACTGCAGTTATCCAGCCTAAAGTTCCCTCGGATTGGGTCACTCGTCGAGAAAAAGGGCGATAATTCCATTTCCGTTGAAGGGCGTCCTTTAACCGCAAACATGAATGACATTGTCATACACACGAACGCGCCAACGAGTGTCTTGTCATGTCAAACATACGCCTCCGCGGACGAATGGTACAGTGCTCTCGCCGATATGCACATGGCGCAGTTAACATTCCAGCACAGCGATGCTGTGGACGACGAGGATGATGCCCATGATAAGTACACGGCCCGTCAGCTATTCCGGAAGCTCGCCACTGAGAAGAGACTCATATCAGACTCACCAACAGCAGAAGGAGAGTTTAGGTTATTCTCGGAAGACCTGAGGCCGGCTAACGTACTCCTCGATAAAGAGCTCCGGGTCGTCGGCGTCATAGACTGGGAGTTCGCGTACGCCGCCCCAGCACAATTCAGTTATGACCCTCCTTGGTGGCTTCTCCGTATGTAAATTGAACGCTATTATCACCCCAATTATCCTATCTCAAAGAGTCTGGACCTCCCAGATAGACTGACTCTTACCGTTGCAGTGGAAGAACCAGAATCATGGAAGGAAGGGTATCGGGGCTGGATGGAAACCTACGAGCCTCGACTGCAGATTTTTCTACGTGTGTTAGAAGCCGAGGAGAAGAAATTCGCGGTCGCGAACCTAGCCGAAGGAGTTAGCAGCTTATCGCTAACTGGTGATGCAAAGACGGAACCACCACTCTCTCAACGCATGCGGGAAAGCTGGGAGAAGAAGACGTGGATGGTTAAATATGCGGCCAGGAAGAGCTGGGCATTTGACTTTATCTGGTGGAAATTCCTCGACGAAAACTACCTTGGACCAAACGAAGATCAAGACCATAAAGCCAGATTGGGACATCTTTCAGAAGCGCAGAGAGAGGTGATGGAAGCTTTTGTTACACAGAAGATGGAAGAGAGAACGAATGAGAAGCTCCTCACGCTGTCAGATGAGGACTTAAGGGATGATTTAGCCAAGTTTCTGGTCTAGTACTCTATTACTTTTATTTAAGGAATGAGCAGGGCTATCGGGCCGTTCAAATCAATGTGATAGTGTCCTAGAGTCGAGTCATGGATGAAATTGTTTTTGATATGGGCGGCGATGTAAGGTCGTCATCAGGGGCCAGTCATACCAGGTTCCTCTGACTGGAACCTAGTTTTAACAACTCAACGACTTAGCTTCAACTCAAGAAAGGATATCGAGCGTATCCGATAAACAAGTTTCGCTTTAGTAACAGGGACGGTGCTAGCAGTTGGAAATCATCCGATGCTACACCAAAGTACATTGTAACTTAGCCTCCTAACAAGGTCTTCACCTCCCCCTTACTTCAGAAATTATTAAAGGATCACTGAGCTGTTTGCTATTGACTCAGCTTATACATATGTCTATCTCTGCACACCTCATTCGTCCTTCCTCTTATTCACCATGCCCCTTGATAGGTGATGAAGGTATCAAACATAACTTCTATGAGTAGTAAATATATTATTCCGTGTAGATTTCTATGAATAGGCAGGTAGGTATGTGTGCATTTTGATATAACGGACTTCCAACTCACTATGAAACTGCCCCCTTGCGACGTGCCGTATTTTGTTATATAACTCGGGCCAAGTCCTATTGAACTCTCTTCAATCCGCTTCTGTCTTCTTCAAAGGCGTGCTATAGAGACGGTCCCAGCAAGACATCAGTATTCTCGGCACTACTGTAGCCAAAATGGTTGCCAAACTTGTATCATGGCTAGTGATAGCCGCGACGTTCGCGACGGCTGAGAACGCCGGAGACCATACTTGTGAGTTTACTATTGACAACCCCTTTTCAGTCCCAACATATGCATCGTCTTGAAGACTAGACACAGTCGTAATATGATGCTAAGTATTACTTTTTAGTGCATCCGCGAACCTTTTCGCCCTTGCCAGTTGGTTCGATCAAACCGACTGGATGGCTTTTCACGCATATGCAGAACATGGCTAATGGCATTGCCGGGAACATGTACAGCGACCAAAAGGGCTCTGATGGAACCCCCTTCTACGACTATGTCCGACAATCGCCATGGCTCGATAGTAACGGGACTGGTGCTACATACAGCGACTTGAATGAGGCGCTTCCTTATTGGTTCAACGGTTTAGTCCCTCTGGCCTACTCGCTCGACGATGAGAAGCTGAAGACTCAAGTTCACGAGGTAGCGAGAACGGTACTCGACCTCCAATCGAAGGATGGATGGATAGGGCCTGAGAAGGCTGAGCAGTACAACTGGTGGGCTCGTTACCCCTTTTTACTAGGCCTGACCCAGCTGGTCGAAGCGAACGGAACATGGCAAGGAGACGTGATACCTAAACTTCAAAATTTCGCGACTCTCATCGCCAAGCAACTTCTAGACAACAACCAAACGGAGAAATATCTGAACTGCTACCCCGACCACATAGAGTATGATTGCACGTGGTCTTCAGTTCGACTTACTGATTTCATGATCACGATGCAGTGGATGTTAGAGAATCACCCGTCCAACGCCTCGGACGACACCCTGTGGTATACTCTGAATACTGCTCATACCAGCGCCCGATGGACGTGGGAAGGTTGGTATGGGAACGGCTTCAATGAGAAAGCCTTCCGTTCGCCTCCTAACTCTGAGAGTTTCGTATCTCCTTACCTACATGGTGTGAACACTGGTCATTGTGGGTACCTTCTCCCTGGATCTTTTCTAAGAGTATCCTAACACTCAGTTCTAGTACTTAAAGCGCCTGCTGTCGTCCGCCGCTTCACACACAATGATTCTTTGGTACAGGCATCCTTGGACACTGCCAAATGGATCTTTGAGAACTATGGGACTCCATCTGGCTCTATCTTCGGAGACGCATACCTCCAGGACAACAAGACCTATACAGGTAGCGAGCTTGCTACTGCGGTAGAGGCTGGCTATTCTCTCGCCTACCTTTATCAAGCGTTTGGGGACAACTACTATGCCGACCGCGCGGAGATGGTCAATTTCAATGCCATCCCATCCAGTCTCTCTTCCGATTATTGGTCCCACAGGCATATTGACCAGCCGAACCAGCCCTTCGCGACATTTGATAATACTAGTTCGAATATCTTCAGCACGACGAACAACGGAATGGCGACTATCTTCGGCCTCGAGCCCATAAGTCCCTCTAGCACTGTTAACTTCCCGCAGGGAATTTCCAAGTTCCTCACCCATAGCTGGGCTACCGTGGGTACCTCTGGGCTCATTCACGCTCTCCTTGGTCCGTCTAAAGTAACCGCGAGGATCGGCGACGAAGACGTCACTGTTGAGTGCTCTACGAACTACCCGTTCGGCAACGTCTTAACCTATAACGTAGTAGCTGGCGCGAACTTCACTCTGCATCTAAGAGTTCCCTCATGGAATATCCAAAACTTGACATCTGTCCGGTCCAACAATACAAATCATAGTATTGATTATTCCGCGGACACGGAGACATACAATGTCGACATACCAGCCGGAAGGGCCGAGGTCACATATGTTATAGGGATGCAGCCGCGCTTCGAGTTACGAACGGACACTTTCGGGTCTGTGTACATGGGCAACGTGCTCTATTCACTTGACCTCAACATGAGTACCCCCACACCGCAGTCCGCTAGAGCATACAACGACCCCGAGCGTATGCTCGAGGCGTCAGTCCCGGCCTCATTTGATTTGGTGAGCGATAACCAATACGTCGGCTCGCAGCCCTGGACCATAGCGATCGACCCAAAGACTATCAAATACGATGACCGCAGCAACGGCACTATTACCGACGTTGATAGGTTCATGTACAACTCGTCGACGACGTTCGTGACCGTAGATGGCTGCGAGATCTCGTGGGGCTTGTACAAGAATGTGACGCCCGACACGCCTCCTACGCACCCCGAGTGCCTTAGCCCGAAGAAGTCCTACCGGCTCATCCCATACGGGGCTGCGAAGATTCACATGGCAGAGTTGCCGATCATAAAGGGCACCGTGGAATAGTCGAAAGCGAAGAAATATTATGCTGAATAGGAAGCATAATAAACTGGGAGAGAAAAGCTCTACGGATATCTTTGGGCTATGGTATCTATGTGGTGAGCCTGAAGTATTTCGGAAGCGGCTTACTGTTAGTGTTATAGCAAGATCTTGACGGGAATAGGGGTATCGTCTATGGGTAACGGTATAAATTGATTAGGCATCCATTCGCTTTTTGACATCACCCTGTGTGTGAGGTAATCAGGGAGATTTCTTCTATTGACGGTTAGTCTCTTCATATTCACGAGCACAACCCAAGGAGCTAAGGAGTAGTGAGTAGGATAACGCACCTGTTGAGCTTCCCACCTCACGAATCTTCCCCGGAGGACGAGTGCTAGTGACCCTTGGACGATAACGGAAATAATTATGATGCCATAAAGTTGCACTGCCGACGGGCCAAGTAAAGGAAACAATCCCATGTGTTTTCCAACACTGTAGATGATTTTCCCGCCAAAGATCATCGAAAAAACCCAAGTACAGTGAAACAACACTGGAAGATATAAAATCTTCCATATGCTCAAGTTTTCTCCTCGGAAGTCTCGCCGAGCGACGCCGAGGCCAGTCAGTCGACCGCTCATGATATATATACCCCAACCGTAGTCGAGGAGATTATTCACAATATCAATGGGCTCATAGTCCATTTGCGTAGCGCTATTCAAAAATAAATGGCTTTGGACGGTGATATACCCCAAAGCTGCCGCAGCGCCGAGCGTAACGCAGTTATGTTCGTGCACGATACGACCGTGGCGGCGAGCGTGCATTAACGCGAAATAGCTCAGAGAGGCTTCCGAAATGGCGGTCACGAGGTGATGAGATAAGCTCACAAAGGTGTAGAGCGCATGTTGTTGCTTCATATAATCCGTCACAGCCGCTTGCAACGTTGCCATGTCCAACGGCCCCCACAAGACTTGCTTGATGATCTCGAATGTGAATCCCCGGTAAGCCACGAAGATGAATATCCACGACAGGATCGTTTGGATTACAGCCACGGCACTAGAACCGAACAAGCCGCCCTGGACGAATGTCCAGATAAAAGCCTCCAGGTCCACTTGCTGTTCCGCGGGACGCGTGCGGTCATATCGTAGTAAGTAGGACGCCGGGATCAGGAGGGCGGGTATGAATGCTGCTGAGATTGGTGACGTGATTGCGCGGAGCACGAAGTGAAGGGGTAGGACAATCCACAACAAGATTTTCATATAGAGAGAAAACCGAGGCCGGTTTATTTCCCCGACGGCCTCATGTTCTTTCTCCATTTTAGCTGCGATAACACTATGCCGTAAGAACAGCAGATGAACGGGATAGTATGCTTAATTCAATGGTTCTTGATCGGCGATGCGGTGTGCGAAAGCCGGTCGTCGGGAAGGTTGTGGGTATGGAAGAAGCTTTTGTGTTTTCAGCCCCTTTCCAGGCACCGATAGGCCCCGATAGGGCTAAGCTGAAACGTGGATGGCACCTTGGACCCCTGTACGCCAGCTATATCATGCCAAGTAACTAGATTCCGTAAGCCTAATTCTAAACTTATGACTTAACTTACCCGTATCCCGTAGGGCTGACCAAGTTCCCGGGAATGGCAGCGGCTAAGTATAGGAATGCCTATGATCGTGCGATCCCGGAAGAAACGCGAAGGGAACACTCTGCGTCACGGAAAACGCCGTATGAAGCGCATTGCGTACCGCACCTCTTCCAGGCTCCCAGGTTTCCCACCTCGGAAATTTGGCGCGCCATTTTGGAAGCCGATTAGCGCGTCTCCATCGCAGCCGCATATTACCTAGGCAAGTGGAGCAGCTCCGAGCCTCAAGACCCATCAATACCTACCGACTGGACTAGTGTGTTCAAAATTTCAATCGATCTCCGAGGTTGTGAAGTTATGGATTATTAAATGAAGTCTTGCCGAGTCTATCTTGCCTCCCCAATGATTCGTAGAGCCGAATTACAAACGGGTCGGATATAATGGGAGGGAATAAGGAGGGAGAGACCGATATCACGAGGTGAAGGCCCAATCTTCGGGTTTATAATGACATTAAACACATAGGCATCTATGTAGAATAGACCTAGGTAAATACGCAAATTGAGAAGTAGCACAAGTATATCATGACAGAAAAATCTACCTTATCGGGTACAGAGATAGTAGTAAAGCCCATACCGTGGGTTCGACTAACTCTAGGTTGTGGGACTTTGCCCCCTGAAGCCCACAACTTCCAGCATCACACTTCCGAATTAGGACGAAGCACGAGATATAGCTTGATGGACTAAGTGCGGAAAGGACCGCACTGGTGGCTCAACGTCATCGACGAAGAGGATTTGTAACGCCGGCATTCTCGGTCACTGTAGTTTGAAAAACTTTTATCCTGTAGACGGTTCGGGTACGGGTATATAAGTCGACCGTAGCATATTCTCAGTTGAACATCTGAGGGACTATTGTGTTCATTCGAGCAGGTGTATCATAATCTCGTTTCACTTTACCTCGACAGATCGATTTAGAAAATGTCGGAAATTACATTCACAGTTTTCAAGGGCGACAAGTCTGGTGCGCCGAAGAAAGCCACCACTACTAAGAGCCAAGACTTAATAGGGGACAAGGTCCTAGTAAAGGTTACAGCATCTGGATTATGCGGAACTGGTAAGAAATCCAGCGATATTCGTGAATTAGAAGTAACAAATAGCTGACCATGACTTTCAGATCTCCATTACGTAATACCCCTTATTCAGTATCTTGGGTACCTCCCAGGTACAACGTTGAGCCTTATGCTAATCTATTTACTAGAGAACTGAAGATATGGTTCTAGGACATGAAGGAGTTGGTGTGGTGGAAGCAACTGGACCTGGATGCACATACTTGAAGAAGGGTGACCGAGTTGGCTGGGGTTATGAACATGATTCCTGTGGCCATTGCCAACAATGCCTAACCGGCGCCGAGACATACTGCCCGGAGCGTGCCATGTACGCCTATGCAGACCGAGACCAAGGCAGCTTTGCTTCACATGCTATCTGGAGGGAAGCATTCCTATTCAAGCTTCCGGACGAGCTCTCAGATGAGGACGCGGCTCCTTTGCAGTGTGGTGGCGCGACTGTCTTTCACGCGCTTCACGCTTACAATGCATTACCCACGGAGACAGTTGGCATAATGGGCGTTGGTGGCCTTGGACATTTAGCTATCCAGTTTGCAGCCAAGATGGGTTGTCGAGTTATCGTTCTATCCGGTACGGAGTCGAAGAAAGCCGAGGCGATGCGGTTAGGGGCTCATGAATTCGTCGCCACTGGGGATGGAAAAGAATTGAAGGTATCGCAGCCTCTGAACCGTCTGCTCGTTACTACATCAGCCCAGCCCAACTGGGATCAGCTCATCCCCATCCTAGCTCCTGGCGCAACGATCCACCCGCTCACTGTTGCTGGCGGCAACTTCCAAATCCCCTATATGCCTTTATTAGCGGGCGCCATTACCGTCCAAGGATCTGTTGTTGCTTCACGATATGTCCACCAACGTATGCTTGAATTCGCGGCTCTTCACAAGATCAAGCCCGTGGTCCAGACTTTCCCTATGACTGAAGCTGGTATCCAGGAGGCCATGGAGAAGTTGGAGAAGGGCCAAATTTACTTCCGGGCTGTTTTGAAGCCGCAATAATTGACATCGTTGTATTTATCACTTGATAATAAGAGCTAGTATGGAGAATGGGTTATAGATAGAGGTATTTACAGGTAGAAAGAAAGATATGGGAAAGTAGACGGCAGATTAGCGGGCCTGGGGCGAAGTCGGCCGAATACCGCAACAATAGATTGGTGCGTTGAGATATCATAACATTTACAAAATCTAATTTCTTTGAAGTTTCAACATCGAAGTGGTAATCACGCCTTTTAACCTACCTGTCTACGACTATATCATCCATTTTATTCTGTCCGAGATGATTAATCCGACCTGGACGATGTACAAATCTGGCCCAGCCCAGTATGAATTGATAAAATGAACAAAGTACAAGCCGAGAGCAGAGCAAAAGAGACACAAATATGTGAGTACTACGGTGCCAAAGCGTCTAACCTAAGCCGTTCATCCATTGTTCAAATTCTGTTCCAGATAATCGTCAGGCGTGATAATATGGAATTTAGACTGACTTAGGCAGATTAAAACGGCTACCAAACAAAGTTTTACTACCCCTTAAACCCGTTTATATTTAAATGGACCAAGTGGAAGCTTGAAGCTCGTGATATCGTCTCAGGGCTTCTTGACACTGTAATCCAACAGCAGTCTCCTAAGAGACAAGGCGAGCCACAAAAGTGACCTCACAATCAACAAGAGAGTATTCGGCGTCAAGTACCGGGGTACCATCGACATGATCATGGGGGGCGGCATCTCGCCCGTATCCCCTCATCCATAAGGTACCCTTGGTTAAGACTAAACTAACCTAACACTTTTTGAAAGGGCGATCGCAGGTTACTTTCCAACACTGCTAACTCCTGCAAGGCTCTTTTGTTATTTCTCAACCTACCATCTACGGCCGCTTGATGGCTCTCAGATTCCACCCGTATCCTAAATATTGAGCCATCGACAGGAAAAAACAACACCTTCTTCCCCTGGTTGTGCCATCCATCAATGATCCGATAGTGCCTCAATTGCAGGACCTTCTACTCAGCAAATGGCTGGAGATGACTCCGATCCTACTATCGCAACGATTCTAACAATCACGAACCCCGACCGTCTCGGAGCTGTTGAGACAGAAGATCGTCTGCGACTTAACCTCGCGGTCTACGACGCTGGAATCGACTATGACAAGTATGTACCTAAGTACCTAAACAAGGCCATGGACACATTATTATAGCAACAATACTAACAGCTCATATTACAGGGATTACCATTACCTGATCTGGAGACAGGTGCGAATTCTTGACTCTGATGCCCGGGCCAAGGTGTATGTACACTCTCCTGTCTTCTAACTTCTGATAAACTGTGAAGCTAACGGTTTGTCTCAGCCAAATGGGCATCATCTGGATCAAACGCCGGACTATCGTCGTCTACATCAACCACATTCGTTCCCTTCCGCGCCTATACAAGATGTTCGTTGTAGATGAGGACGAATTCAACCCAAGCATTTCCCTAGAAGAGAACCTCAATGCTGCCAAAATTATCCTTCTGGTGGCATATGGACTTCTCGCCAATGATCTGGACTTTGAGCTATTTCCCAGCCGGTTCAAATCTCACGAGCACCTCGAGGCCCTGAAGCTGGTGAATAAATGGGGAGGCATCGAGGAGTCCACCAACGAGATTCTGGGGCTGCTACTGTCTGAATGTATTACCATGGCCGCAGGAATCGGAGTTCCAACCACTGGGCCTACTGACATCCAAGAAAGTTCCTAGCAACCATTGAGCGGTTGTGTCGCGATGTGGACCCGATACGGACATTACAAGGGGTAAAAGATACCGTTATTGTGTGAAGAGACCTGAGCCTATCTGCCCAGAGTCGCGGCATATATACAGGGAGCTGTCTTCTGCCTATGCTGTCTCAGCTCCCATCCTCCGAACAGGCCCAGACCTCCAAGGTCCAGATCTCTGCGGATTAAGCCTTCGATATATATCCGAGCTTTCGATAGGACCTTCCCTCCTTGTTAAGAACTACCAACCTATTTTCAGCCGTCACCAACGATACACGGCAGTTTGCATAATCGGCCAAGGGACAGATTACCGGGGGCACAAGATGTCCTAACCGTGTGTATGCATATGAGTTGTTGGGATACTACAAGGGTCGCCTAGGAAATGTATGAAGTACTGCTGTTCGAGAGAGAGGCTGTAGGTATTACTTTCTGCGGCCGGGAATGGAACTTTATAAAGGTTTATATGTAAAGAGATGGCCGACGTCGAATCGAAGCACAACTCATTGTACAGAAGCCAAGGCTTTCTCATAAAGTGACGCCCCGCAGTGACGAACAGTCAGAATTGTTTTCCTGTTAAGAAGAATGGTCATAATCACTCCTTGAGTTAGACTTTTCCTAATATAAATCGTGTTCGCGAAAATGGCACTGACCCTAAGAAAGCTTTCTAACGCATCTTCCTGGACTTAGGTAACTGATTGGCCTTTCCACTATGGCCTTGAAGATGACTTCTTGTTTTACGCAGGAGGTAGGTGACGTAAGTCGGGAATGAATACTAGCATCCGACAGGGGTTATATACCTAATATATGCTCAATAGTTCGTTGAGTAGCAGGCACAAATAATAGAAGAAATGGAACAACTGCGAGGGCTAAGTTTATCATACATTCCACGGAAGCATGCCCGCATTTACAGAAGGCGTACAATGGAGCCAGCCCAACCTCGAACATATCAATTAGGGAACCAGGGAGTACCGAGGAGCAAGCAACGTTTGAGAATGTTAGAAGGGAGAAGACGCTGGCTTTCAGCTTTCATATCAGGTCGTCAGAATCTTGAAATATATCATAAGTCCACGCCAAGGCCTATTCATTCGAAAGGCCAGGAGTCGACGATACCTCGCTATAATTGTATGGCTCGCGGTGTCCCCTTGAACGCTGCGATTTGCGTAGAGTTATCCTGTATTGTTCATCCTAGTCTACCATTTCCGTGTCGGCAGACCATCAGAAGATGCTCATACGACGCTCCACAGAGATAACTGTTTCCATCCTAGGGAATGGTTGATCCAGACCGATAAAACCTTCTGAAATGAGGTCTGAGAAACGGCGTGCGTTACCCTTCATCGTGACAACTCCCGCCAATTCGCACGTCTCAACCCACAATACAGCGGGCTAACCAGCTCCTCGATCGCACGATGTTCCATTCTTTAATCCGTGCTCAACCTCCATAGTCCATCACCTAAGTAATGCGCATCCTCGATGACGGGGCCCTTGCCCTTCTCCTTGACCTCCTTAGTGCCCATAAGCAGGAACCCCACAGCACACGCCTCCGTCTTGCCCTCTGCCCTTACGACCACCGGCTCGCCTTTCTCCAGCTCCCTCGTCCACCTCTCATCCTCGTCGAGCCCCTCCTTCCCCTCTCCACGCTCCGTTACAACGCCGCTTGGTAGTCTACCCCCAGCGCTCGTCAATCCAGGGGCCATGAGGGTAGCACCGGACAGCACGAAGCGGATCGCACCACGATCTATGCGTATGCTCGGGAATGCGGAGGGGAAGCGGTGAACTAGGCGCAGGTGCGGTAGTAAGGTCGAAGTGTCATGCTGGAAGAACAGCGGCTGCGAGTCTAGCACGTACAGAGTGCAGCGATCGGGCAGCTTCATCGACTCGAGCGAGCCTTTCTTCGGTAGGATCTCATCGATGTACGGGTTTAGCAAGGGGTAGGTAGATAGCAACGACTGGCGCAGCGAGCGCTGGACGGACGACTTTAGCTTGGATTTCGGGGCGGTGTTTATCCTGTTCGTTGAGTAGGCGGGGTTAGCTCGTGTCTTTGTCTGGAGACTCTGGGCTGGGGGTTGGGTTTCGGGGACGGGGGCGCGAAAATGCTTACTCCTTCTTAAACATTGTGTCGGATTACTGGTCAATTGACCTGTATGATACGTATTGGGGGGTTGACGATGGCGAAGCTATCTAGAGGATGTTTAGAATGAAGCTTGTGAAAGTTTGGAGGGGCAGTCGATTGGAAATGCCCCGCAGTCGCAGTTGAGCGCGGGGCAGATCAACACCCCCGGTTCAGTGGGGCGCCTGGTACCAAAGTACAAAGGTACCAATAGACACGTGCATCACCTCATCATTCATGCTCTTGTACGAGTTGAAGCATCATATTACGAACTTACATGTAGGCTACGTAATTACCGAACTCTGGGTACTTATTAGGAATGAGCGAGAATCAATAGAAGTCAAATCGGAAGCCACCAAGGGTACCTACAGGTACCTTACCCAAAACGAGTAAATTGAGCCATTACATAAGCGGCTTCCTGGTCGACACGTGATTGGCCGTGGCGCCTACTACCCTGTTTGCGACGACGCATACGTCATGGCATACGAAGACTATGAAACATCCGCATCAAGATTGTTGCTTGCCTGCTGCTTATAAGACCAGGCTAAGAATAAATTCATCCCTTCAATGAGTCTACTTTACAACTCCTAACTTCATCCTCCAAGAACACTACATAGTATCTATCAGAAAACGTCATCAATTTTCCAAAATGCCTCTCGTCGTTCCAGGTATCACCGACAATTCCCAGGACAAGACCTCCGAGTGGTCCAGCAAGCTTGTAGGCAAGACTCTAAGCGATAACGACCACAGCGAGACGGTATGTAGAGCGTTACTTACAACATCTAATATCCATCAATGATATCATGCCGCAGATAAAAACGTTGGCTCTAACTCTATCAATCTCCAGAACTTCTGCAAGAAGGACCTCCCGCAACAATGCCGTGTCATCCAGCCAGGTATGATGGTGACTAAGGATTTCAGGCCCGACCGCCTGAATGTCCATGTCAAGGAAGACGGCACTGTAAGCCACGTCCAGCACGGCTAAGCATCAGACGCTGCGCGTTGGTTCGAGATGGGAAGACTTTGCTGTCGGGCTAGATCAAGTGGCCTGGAATGGAGGGTTTCACCAGCGAAGATCAATCTGTGTTACTAGGTTTCCTGTCTTCTAAGTATGAGAAAGGAGAAACGATGGAATAATCCAGTTCCATAGTCATGAGAAACACCTATGAGTTCCGTGATGCATTTCGTTGAAGACCTTCGTCCATATGTCGGTACTTCGAATCCCTTGATCTGTACTCACCTCTATACAGACGTTGCCGCTAGCTGTCAGTAGATGAGTTTCTTAGACCTCTAATACGCATAGTTCCTTAGATATCCATCGGGTAGTTTATCTAATTCGGGCAAACTATGTCCTGGAAGCAGTGGCAGCAAAGTCACGTTAAGAGGAAAACAATTGACGGATCAAGGTAAAATGTTGACATTGTGACGAGCCTTTCCCCCCTCTGAAAGAAATAACAAACAAAAAGGTCTCCCTCCTCCCACTCCACCAAGAAAGAATAAAGCTAGGGTCCCGTGGCGCGTCCCGTCGATAGCGATGTTGCCATAACGTACTGGTTAATAATTATGTCGACACAGACCCGACGGATTCCCACTCCTCGCTCTCATCCTCGTCGTTCTGGCTCGGGGTGTTTCCCCTGGGGCCCTTTTCAAGTTAGCAACTAGGAGTATAGGAGACGTGGGAGTGATACAACACCGCCAGCCTCTTCCGCCTAAAAAGGTGAGTAAGCTCCGTACTCAATATGAATGGGCGATATGACTTACCCGTATGCGGGCTACGAGGGCCTATATAAGTATTAATACGAGATGTTAGAATAATTGATTAGGTTCTTAGTACCTCGGCCTGAGCAACTGGTCCGTTCTTGCCATTACGCTCCTGTATGAATCTCGTAAGCGGCTGATACCATGAGTAATACCAGATGTTGAACATTATTACCTCGACCGCCTTTTCCCACTTCTGTAAACCAGCATGCCAATTAGTCATCGTATAAACAACGAGATCTAGGCTATGTGGGTGCATTATACGACAACAGCCCTGGCTGCCATCTAGAGGAATATTAGTTATAGATCAAGTCGCTACAGCAATGCCGGTTACTCACCTTAGACTGGGCCTGTAATTTCTTCAAATTATTAATGCTGTTAGCATATATTTGGCCCCAGACGATATCGAGCCAACTTACGGCCACCTTTGCGCATAACTCCTTACGGTATAGTTAGGTAGTTGACTAGAGCCATCGCACGAATTTCTGGATAGCTAAAGCGTACCTCTAAGTTTCCTCGGGAATTCTATAATTCGTTGATGTTATACTCCTAATATGGCACCGGGTGCCGCTTACCTTGAGTCGCTCCTCTGCGAACTATCAGATTGATCGCGTAAGCATGTTTATTATACCAATCGGGAGGAACTTATCTTCCACCTTGGCAGATCCGTCCTAAGAATTGTGTCAAAGAGGTAAGTAACTAATTATGAGGAGACTTGGCACGGCTTACGTCCACCTTCTTCTGCTATCAGATCTAATCAGTCAAGAGATATAGAAGAATTAGGTAGAAGGAGAGCTTGGGCGTGTTTACCTTCTTAGTAGCAGGGCCTGGTGTCTCGCCCTAACATTCCCTTAGTTAAGTACGAACCCCCTACGGATAATTTCCAATGGAATACTGACCGAAGGCTTGTTGGGTCGAGGGGGAGGCCTTAGAGGGCCTGATTGAGGGGGCCGAGGGAGAGGGGCTGTTTGGGCGACAGTTGTCGCCTGTGAGACCTGTGTTGCGTATTATGGTAAGTACGAACGTACGAACATAGCGCACGACGTTCGGAAAACCGTACGTGTAAGAAATTTCTCTTCTAGAAGGTCAAACGCATTAGCTCGTTCGGTCAATTCCGCGTTAATTCGCCCTGGAGCTACAAATTATATGATATATCATGCAAGGGGGCACAGGAACTAATAGGTAACTCACGCCGCCACGTTTTCCATGCTGAAGTGTAGAGCGATATCAGCATAAATATCTCTCTGGTAAAAAGACTATACTGTCGTCGATCGAACAACCTGCAAGGTTTCTGAACAGGAGCTCTTACTGTGGAATTGTTCTGCTTGAAATCTGTTAGATAAATCGGTCAAGCAACACATTTTGAGATTCTGGCTACTGATACGAGCATCAACGATGGGAGAGAGACAGAGTTGGGGGAGCACTTACTACGTTTATAAAAAACATTTTCTATCAGCTGTTAGTAGATATACTTTACAAGGGCAGGATTGACGAAACATGACTGTGGCAATGCTCGGGCAATACTTACGACGGTATTGGCGGCGGCAGCAGTGTTGTTCACATGGATGATGAGAGAATACAAAATAATCAGAATTTCACTTCAGCAAATTATTTGAGTTCTAGCATAACCCGCGATGTATTCCACCGTAGCTTCTTCTATTTTATAGGTATATATAGTGAGTCCTTCCTCTAAGGTTTTTCCCAGACAACCAGCGGCTTTCTGGATAAGAGCGACTGAAAGGCGTCGGGTAGGGACGTCCTGATAACGTCACAGATGGCTTCTCTCTGTCCCTAAACACGATTCTCATAGTTTCCAGCTGTGTACTTCACATGATATCCTCGATTGAATTTGAACGAAAATACTGATAAGTCTTGAGGTCTCCTTCGGTTAGTAGTACAATTGTAGTGAAAAATTACACGGCCCATACCCCTAAAGCTAAACTAGTAGGACCTTCATGTATCGCCTGCAGGCTCGCCGTAAACTTCGCAAGCAAGGACACCTAATTTTGCATATGACGTATCTCTGCCATCATGAAACCATTTCTCTTCCCAGAGATTCCGATATCTGAAATCATCCTGTGCTGCTTGGACCTCATAACGATCGTTAAGCATACGGTATCCATACAAGAAATCAGCCTTTCCCAACTCGCTCACGAAAAAGAAAACATTGTGTCCTTCGGCCGAAAGTGGTGTTCCGTCTTCATATTCCCATTCCATGTCAGAAGGGTAGACACTAACAAATCGACACCCATTACCATGAAATACGTGCCGGTCATGGCGGATCCCGACCCGTGATTGCGAAGGGTCTTTCGATCGTCGAATTCGGTAGTCAATAAACCAAATTGTACCAGACAATTTGAGTCTCGTTCTAACTAAAGCATGTCCAGTCGTCTCAGAGTCGTACATTTCAAACGCAATAAAGTCGCTCTCCTTTGGGATGTCCCAGCTCGGATCAAATTCGAGAGCGACATGCTCAACGCCCTCGACCTTTCTATAACGCTTCTTGACAAATGCCAAATCGAGGTCGCCCAGGTCAATTTTGATAAAGTCATCCATTTGAAAACAGACTAGGTCCTGAGTTAGGACTGTAAAGCACTGCTTCTCTTCCCTTCCGTTGTTGTCGTTGTCACTGTTGTGAGTAGTGCAAATTCCTGTCACACCAGCGAGACCGCCAACCGTACAGCCAAGTAGATTTTGCGGATTTGGGTGGTTGGCTCTTCGGTACCTTCGTTGCATGGCATCCCGTGACTCACAACATGCCGTCCATTAGCCGCTGTCGATTAGGTACGTCGACGGATTGTGTGTAGTCCAGGAAGCTCCCGCCGTCGTGGCCGAGTAGAATCTCGGTGCAAAATATCGGTACGAGTCATTATCCTGACTAACACCGAATGTCGTCCACTGCTTCTGTAGGTCAACGGAGTCGTCCCAGCTGCGTGTCAAGAAAAAGAAGTGTACTCCTGGCCGTGCGTCTCGGATCGCGAAATCCCATATCATGTTTCTTAATTCCTTTGGCAAATCGCCAAACATGGTGAATGCGCGACCTTGGCCTGGCTGCCATGTGGATATCTGGCTGTCACCCATGCTTAAAGGACGCTGAGTATCGGGAAGAGTCTGGGGTCCCCCAAAAGTTGAGCCGTCCAGCTTTGGCGCAATCGGGTAATGTTGGCGTTGGGCGCAAGCTCGGATTTTGGCTACGATGACTCTAAATTTTTGAGAATAACCAGGGAAGCTCAGAATAGTAAGTAGTCGCTACTGGCTCAAGATACGACAGGTAGGTAAACGCGAAATGGTTACGAACTACAGTATCAAGTGGAATAGCAGGAATTTATATCCCTTCATAAATCGAAATTGACTCACAGGCATCTGCTGATTGGATTTAATTTAAGTTCAACTAATGCTACGTCTATTGCCCTCTTAACCTTCATAGTTCAGTACCAGAGGCTCCAAGGTCTGAGAGCTCGAAATACAATCGAAGAACTTAAATCTTAATGACGAGTTGGCCGACAACCTTAAAAATTTCGTTTCCATTTTCTCCTTCTCGATTCATATATTGAAAAGCCTATTACAACCAACTGTCGTTCAGCATTCAGCTCCTTCTAAGCCCCTTCCGGGCGTTTCGGCTCAGCCACCACGCTCTGCACGCTAGCGTGCTAGATCTTCAGCGCGAGCAAGGGGGTACAGCCTTAAATTACCCAATCTGTCCTAGTCCGTTCTGCTTGGGGTCCCTCTCGCATGTTATCCCTTGTAACAAGTTTATCTGCCGCGGGTGATATTCATTATGCGGGGGATTAGGGCTAAACAAGCATTCTCAAGAAACCAAATTGGGCGGCGTCGATGCAAACTTCAGCATTGGAAGTTCCGGAAATACCTACCTACTCACAAGTGTGGATTGTTGGGTAATTATAGGAGGCTTGCTTGTTAGATGTTGCCTACAAGGTACCTACCTATGTAATGCTGGTCTGATATCAACCAACAGGTGATTGCTCATGCTCTCTGCATTCCAAGGAAATGAGATTGAGGCTTCGGTAAATTGCGAGCTATTTTGGTGCTTATGGTCAGGCATTGCGGGACGAATCAGACGCCGGCATCTTGCCATGAAGCTGCATATTCTGTGACCCGCCACACGGGCGCAGTCAGCCAGGACCTTTCTTTTTAATCGACCAATCCTGGCCACCACGGGACGATCCAGTTGGGGTTTACCTTCTGAGTCCAGCAGTCTGGGGTCTCGGAAAGGACAAGGAGATAAGCGATCTTGTCTGACAAGTTACTAGAGGACGTGTCGGTTTCTGCCATACGCCCTTTGGCTGGATAGGAGGCCCATGTTTCCGTTTGAATTTTTGGCGTTCGCATTGGCCGGCAGTATGGCTCTGGCAATGCGACAGGTCCCCCGTGGTCTCAGGACTGACGCTACCCCATAGGTCACCTCGTACGCAGCGTTATGAAGTCCTATGTTACGTTGACAAGATCAGCAAAGCGTCCAGCATTCCTTATGTACTTATCAGCTAGATCTCTGCTGTCGCTAACCGGATGGCCAGCGAACACAAGCTGCAGGCTAGTTGACTCCCCCCCAGTCGTTAGCCCTGTCGAGAATAAGACCCTGAAAAACTTCATGACGGGCCAGGCTAACGGCAGCCTAGCTGCATCTGGACCGTCTTCAGGAGGATTCGTTTTTCTTACATATTCAGCCGTACTTCCGTGCACTCGCGTCTCACCAACACCATTTTTCTTCATGTTTGCTTCCTGACCCTTTTGCTTCTTCTGTCCCACATCGGCCCTGCTACGCAGACCTTCTGTGTGGCTTAACTGCCAGGCTTTGACTTACTGCTTGTCGAGTGGTGATCACGAGAGTAAGACAATTGTAGCTTGAGGAAAGAAGAGAACATCAGGCTACACTCTATTCTTAGCTGGAGTTCAGATAAAATCTGCCCAGTTGACTCGCAAACGTTTATTCGTCAAGGTCGTCCATTGGGGAAAGAAGCCTCAGTCCGAGCTTTCGAAACCCAACCATACCTCCCTAGTTACCTATTTAGGTAACTTACAAACCCAAGCTCCTGACGAGTGCGTCGTAATCGGGCGTTCTCATCACCTCAGCTTCACACATTCTCACCATTCTCCCAAATCCAAATCTCTTCCCAAGCTACCTTTCGAAATGCATATTTCCAGATCATCCGCGGCGGCCCTGCCGTCTACTCTCCTACCCCTCCTCCTCCTTCTGGGATCGTCGCTTGGTGCTACAGCATCAGTAGCGGACCGATCCGCATGCATCCACGGCAGCGCCGTCGAGTTCTCTAAAGCCGCAGCTTGCGGTGACAAGGGCTCTCTCGAGTACTGCTTCAAAACTGCGGGCGAATACGTCGAGGCCAGCGACTTAGAGCGATGCTTCCGGAACGCCGGATGCACTAGTGCCGAGGCGGGCATCGAAGCTGCTTTTATCATCCACAACTGCGATAACGCCAAGTCCGACTCTGAGCTGCGACGGCGTGGTCCTGAGCCCATACCAGGTAAGACGAATAGAATAGACAGGAAGTAAGTGATGGAAAATCAGGTAGCTAATGTGATATCATTCATAGCCCCGACACCAGCGCCCGTACCACAAGGCACAACCGCCACCGACGACACCAACGGCGGCTTCACGCCCACGATCCAGTGCAGCACCTCGACCGACATCTCGACCTCTTCCTGCCCGATCCAGTCGACGGGTGCTCAGTCAGGCCAAACACTGCCGTGCTTCCCCACCACAGTTCCGACGGAGGTGTGCGCTGCTGAGAATCTATGCATGACGGATAAAAACGGCATCAACATCTGCATGCGGCGGCAGGACGCGCCGGACACGGGCGGCCTCATCGTGACTATATTCCTAGCCGTGGTTTTCGCTATAAGCTTTGCACTACTCCTCTTCTTCGCGTGCCGCTCTAAGGCCGCCGAGAGGAAGAGACGCGCTCACAACCAGGCTGCCGCGATTGCGAAGACCAACGCTGCGAACGCCAACAGCGCCACTATGGCGCCGACTGAGGAAACGCCATTTACTAAGCGTGATCAGAGCCCTCTTGGGGCTGCGCCCGGACAGAATCCTTTTGAGGAGGGTCCGAGATATTAGGAACTGCAGTTTCAAGAGAGCAAGCGAGAAGGCATTCTGCAGGATGAATGGGTTAAGTTGCGAGGATGGATGATGGACGAGTCGGGACCCTATCCCTTACGAAGTGGCTGAGACAGGCGCAGAAGAATGAATTCCGGGCGTGTGTTGAAGAAATGGACGGCGATCGGGAGCTGGGGGATTAAAAAAAAGAGACATCATTAGGAAACTTTCCAAGTTTAGATACCTCGGGGCGTCAATTCGTTTTTATTTATCGATTGCTTTCCCCCTGTGTTCCCATATTTCTGTTACTGTGTATTCCGTAGGGCTGCTGCTGCTGGGTTTCATTATGACGTGACGAGCGATCGGCTTGGCGATAATCTCTGGTGGTTTCAACTAGCTACACCTGATTTAAAAAGTGGGCGTTGAGCCCCAAACATAACATCAGTGGTAGTTCTTTGTTCGTTCCAAGTCGAACTTAGCAGCAGGCGTCTATTAAACCTAAATACCTATATCTCCAAAGAACATTATTACCTTAAAGTTCGATCTATGTACTGATCACGTATCTATGTATTAAAGCTAAAGATCTGTCCGGTATACTGTCAATTCACTGAATTCTGGCTACCTTCGTCTGTGTGGAGCCACGGCATGAACACGTTAATCCCACTGCTCTGCGGCGGAGGTGCTCCTATATGTCTCGACTAGATGCCTGGTTTCTTTGCTCGGAGTACCTAGGAATGGAGAAAAGGACAGAAATGCGAAACGAGAATCTGATGTTTGCGGAAGCTAGCGATTTTGAACTATGAGCACCGACTAATAGTGCCCATGTCTTAGATGAACTTTGCTGCTTCCACGTGCTATATCCCATACACTATAAATTAGCATTTAATATATTTGAAGTTAATCTCTATCTATCGTCATTAGCCTGGAGCAACTCGAAAGCTACCTCCTGGGTGCCTCTAGTGGCTGTTCAACGCGACGGCCGTTGGTCACAAGCATTCTACGACCGCCTAGGCACTAATCTCTACTAACCTCACTTCTACTACCTAGGCCATCGCGAGTTCGTTATTCATTAGAAACGCACTGTTATTACGGATGCTCAACGAGGATTCCCATTCATAATGATGTCCATGCTACGGTCCCTAAAATTCGCATCTCGGGGTGCGAGAGTGGAGAGAGGAGATGCACAACGCCTCCTCTTCCTCCTCCTCTGTTCTCGCGCAATGAGTTGCTCTAACAGCATAGAATATTCTTCTGTGCTTCGACGATGACGACCCGAAGAGGGCGATACGTCCAGATACTGGTTACAAAGTGTCGCCGTTGCATGCTCACCCAGCAACGGTCCAAAACGGGTACACGAGAAAACTCTGGTTGGAAGGCCGGCTCACCCCGGACTTCCCGCGCAGAGAAAAAGAGAACCTTACAACGATCCTAACCTCAATGCTGACCTTCTCTCTCTTTGGTGTCTGAAGCAACTCTAAGCAATTATGACCTGTCAATAGAGCCCTTGTAGTCGCGCTAGACTGCAGGGGCAGAATGATTAGGCGAGCCAGCTCCTACGACCGGACTACCAATCTCACCGGGCGCCCCGACGCTCCGTGGAAACGGGGCCGGAGCCGATCCGCCGTCCGGTTCGAACCGAATAGAAATTTTGCCGTTGTCGCCGCGTCGAACGTCGAAACTTCCGCCGCCGTTCTGGGGATTGCCTTCGGTTTCGCACATATCTAGCAACTCTGCCTCGGATACAGGCTCCTGACCTGGTAAACTGAGTGTGTCCACGTGACCCTTGACGGCACGCAAATCTATGTATCTGTCCGCGTCTGCGGCGTGAGGCTCCAAGTCCTTGCATGCGCTGACAAGCATCTGACGAACGGCAACGGATCGAGGCTGAGAGGCTCGTATACCAGGAGCCGGTGCTCCGAACGTAGGATTCGGCGGCCACGCTGGATTGGCAAAACCGGGCGGCGGAGGGGAAAACAGATTAGGATGACCCCACGTGGTCAGAGGCGAGCTGACAAACGGATCCATGAACGTCGGGTTTGGAAACGGTCGGGTACCCGGAGCAGCGGTGCCTCGGCGAGCAGAGTTAACGCCACCGAAAGGCTCGTCTGTATCATCGAGCAAAGCACTGCTACCTAGATGATTGCTCATATCATCAATATCTGCGGATAAGTCTTGACTCCTTTGTCCATGGACAACACTTCCCGGTCTACCAATAGGTGCTGGTTTGCCGATTGGCTGAACTGGGCCACCGGGCAGCTGGTTCCCGTCGAAAGACGCGGATGCTTGACGCGAATGCGAGGGTGGCTGTCCTGATGTACTATCCGGGGAGAACCCGTGATGATGTATGCTTGGCAAAGGTTGCTCTGCTGGTGGATGAAACCCGGGTGGTGCATGTGGTATCGGGAAAGCTCGACCAGCCATAGGACTGGGGGCAGAAAAGCCTGGAGGTGCTGGCATGCCCATAGGACGAAAGTTTCCAGGAGGCGGATATATGGGCTCATGCATTCGGTTGAAACCCGGCGGCATTTGCTGTTGCATTATTCCAGGAGGATATTGCATGCCCATAGGTAATCCCATATTGAACGGTACTTGGTGCGAACCAGGAGGGCTCTTGAGTCCTATGGGGAGGGGGGAGGCCGGCTGCATGCCGGGAGGACCAGCACTCGTTGGACCAGTGGAAGAGGCCTTCCTCGGCGGGCCAATGGGGCCCGGGCTGGTGTGCAGCGGAGTTAATGTGTGCGGCGACGCATTCTGGCTCGGCCCAGAAGCGGAATGAGAAGCTTGAGAAGCCGATCTCGTTACCTCTTGAGATGCAGACCGAGGTTTGATAGGGGTTGGCGCCTTGGGTATGGCAGGAGTTGCAACAGCAACTTGAGGTGAAGGATGATTCGTGGGAGGTTGATGAGGGAGTGCAGGTACTGAGATAGGAGGCTGCTTCTTTGCCGGCTGCGTTGGGATAGGGGCCGCAGGGGTAGCAGCTTTGGCTGTCGCCTTTTCCTTTTCCTTGGCGTCACGTTCAGCCTTGGCCTGAGCCGCTCTTAACTCCTTGTCCCTCTTGTCTTTTTCATGCTTCTCTCTCCTTTCTCGAGTTTCGCGCTCCTTAAGCTCACGAACTTCTTGCTCCTTGCGTCGCTGCTCTTCCTTTAGCTTTTTCTCACGCTCCTTCGCTTCGCGAGCTTTCCGTTCCTGTTCCAATTGCTTCTCCTTTTGCTCTTGAGCGCGTCGCTGTCGTTCTTGCTCCTTTCTTGCCCGCTCTTCTTCCTCGGCCTTTTTCTGCGCATCCTTCTTCTTGCGTCTTTCTTCGGCCTTGAGTCGCGCTTCTTCGAGTTTCCTCGTCTCCTCTGCTAATCGGGCTGCGTCTTCTGCTGCTTTGGCAGCATCTCGCTTGGCCTTCTCCTCGAGCTGTGCCTGCTTTTTCTGGGCAGCCTTGTCTTTTCGCTTTTGGGCTTCCTTTGCCTTTTTGGCTTTTCGTTGGCTTTCCTCCGTCTTTTCCTGCTCCAGCTCTTCGAGGAGTTTCTCTTGCCGTTCTCTTGCAACTTTCTCCCGGTATGCAGTTAATACTCTCTGCTCAAACATGCGCGCGGCAAAAATTTGGAACATTCTACGGCCTTCTTCCATACGTTGTTCCTCGGTCATAGTGTCCTATATAGGATATCAGCGAAAGGCGCGTCCATATTAGATTTTTGCTAGATACCTCTTCCTCCTCGTAGTCTTCATCCTGACTATCGTAGTCCTCCTCTTCCTCTTCGTCCTCTTCAAACTCGTCGTCCTCGGGTGGTGGGTGGTTATGAGGGTTAGGTAGAGAGGCGCCATTAACGCCGTGGCCATATCCTCCAGTATAGTGATCCTTAGCATCTTCCTCGCGGGCCATCCTACGCTCCGCCAGCTGCTCCATCATCTCAATGAACTTTTTGCCATCGTTCTTAAGTAGGTCGTCTGCCACAGTAAGAATTCCGCCTAGAACATGTTATTCAAACACGTTGGACACACGTATGAATTGGTATATGGAATATAACTTACCTTTGACGGTGAGACTTTGGCCGAAGTTGAAGAAATCATTAGGATAAGTGTCGCGAGGAATTTCCTCGGGTTCGTCCTCGTCCTCCTCTTCATCCAATCCATCGACGTCACTATACTCTTCGACATCTTCTTCCTCATCCTCATCGTTGTCTACGTGTTCCACTATGCGACCATGAGACGGGTGATGATTCGAATATCGAGACGGTAGGGCTCCGGGAGGGTGTAATCCGCTCATATGGCCAAACCTCTTAGGAGAGAACATAGGCGGCGCATTCGGGTGGTTATGAGGCTGGTTCGCAAAGGATTCTAGTTCTTGATAATAAGCATCGTAGAGGCCTTCTAGCTCTTCCTCAATCGCAGTTCTTTTGCGCCCACAGACAGAGCAGCTGCAGGTATGCTTTTGCTGTTCCTTCATCTTCTTAAGCACAGCATCCTTCTCTACCTTGACCAAAGATTTCCGCTCATCTTCTCCTAGACCGAGCCAGAATTGCTTTATTCTTTCTCGTTCTTCAGGACCAGAAGTGTTCCATATCTTCTCTTTAGATATGCCAGACGGGTTGGGATTTACCGGTTCCTCGCTTAGTCCCTTCTTCTTCTTTTTCTTGGACTTTTTGGATTTTCGCGTAGACCCATTGGGAGGTTGGCCGAAATCGTGGTGGTGACCATCGTCGCTATCGGTCTCATCACCCCAGTCTTCCCCATTGTGGTTGTGATTACGAGATAGATGAGCTTCACTCGGTATGCTATTCCGAGAGGTGTGCACATCTTGTCTCTGCGACTCCGCTGCAGCGGGTAAAGGCGCACTGCTGCTGGAAGCTGGACTAGGGAGTCCATTCGCAGCGGCTTCTGCTTGTTCGGCAGCAGCCTTCGCAGCAGCCTTTGCTCGACGCTTTTGCTTCTTTCGATTCACCGGCTGTGCGGGGGGCACATCGGCGGCAGCTGGTGGATTGGTCGGAGCACCTCCTCTGGAGGATGACGTCGTGGTGGGCGATGGTTGAGGGGGTGGAGTGGATGCAGAGGACTTGGGAACGGATATGTACTTTGTTCCATCCTTGTTCGTGTACTTGGCCGTAGCCTTCGGGGCGGATGATGCGGGAGCCTGTGTGGCCGGCTGTCGGTTATTGTTTTTCGCAGGCATTCTTGCTGAAGGGAGGTTATGACGCGAAGGTGTACGGAGTCATGTGCGATCAATCACTAGGAGGGACTCCAAGGCGAAGAGCTGGGAAGCGGGGGGACACGTTTTCCTAGAGGCAGATTTAACGATACGACTCAAATTTTAAGTATGATTAATGGCTAGACGAGCAGCTGTGCTTTGTTTGGTGAAGTCAAATTCGCGGTTGTTGCCCCTCTCCAACTTGGTAAATTGGCGACAGTCCGAACCCGATGCAGACGCCGCAATTTACTGTGTGGTGTTGTGTGTGCCTTGGCCAGGTAATTATGCTGGGGGTGCAAGCCGGAGGGCAGTGGGAGTGGTGGCTGGTGGCCGTGGTGAAGTTGTTTGGTGGTTAAATTCGCTATGGTCGGCGAGATTTTGATGTTGGCGTTTCCTGCGTCTGGCTTTTCCACTTTCCACCAAAAGACGTCGAAATCTCAGTGTAGGCAGGTACAATCTCAAAGTAGCTACTTTGGCTTGTGGTACGTACACCTGCTATTGGATCGGTTCTCTCGCGAAGCCTTACGTAAGCTAAGGTATGTACATGTATAAACTTGAGAGCAAGGCAGGCTCAACCTCCACAGCCTCACCTCATCAGCCCCAGTTTTGCCGGGCGGGCAGCCGGGATGCACGATACGTAATCTGGCAGCTGTCTGGAGAGTGAAGGGATCACATGACTTTCAATGCCCCTCCACTCCCCATCTGTTCCATTTAGAACTGAGGCAGCCGAAACGCAGCAAATGAGCAAAGACCAATTCTGGCCAATACAGCAACACCTTGATGGCTCAAATTGACAGTGCCAGCCTTTGGGAGGCATTTCGTCTTCCCCTTTGAAATCTGCACTTGAAGTCATGATCACTGGTCAATATTAAACAAGGCCCATTCATATACCTAAGGATATTTGAAATAATGCGTTACTCGTCATTCGCTACCTGTTACAGTTCTTCGGAAGTCTATCCACGTCTAGTGAATGGAGCATGCGACGTTGACTGCCCACAAGAAAACCATCCATTAAGGACAAAGAAATGATTCCTGCTGTTTATTCTAGGATTCGAGGGATGCTGTTATTGCACTTAAGGATGCCGTTGCAGCTAACAACCAGACCCAAGCCTCCCAACACATTCCTCTCAAGTTCGCAGAGTGCTGTCCAGAAGGAGTCGCATCTCAGTCCTCCAAAACAAATTGATGGTTTCAGCATTACTCCACGCCCTGCAACAGAACACATGTGTTCTTGCTAGATCCCGGACCTGGTATTCCAGAGCATGATCGGGAAGCGCCTGTCTATCTGCTGCGAACTTGGTCGGTAGAGTCGATTCACAACCGGTGCTACGAATCCCGTCAAGCAAACATGCACAGGATCATACCTAGTACTACATCACAATGACTGGTCAAGTCAAAACACAGCGTCGGGACGTACTGACGCTATTAGCTGCTACCGATCCAATCATGCTGAACCGATGCGGTAGGCTCGATGTTTCCCCATGATCTCTTCACAAGTGTGCGTATGACATAGAGTATGATGGTATTTTACAGTGGGTTAGGATGGGGGAGTAGTATGCAGTAGAAACACGCATCACCCAATATTTTTTTTACACTGAGACCTGCAGCCCGTTGGGCGATCTTAATCAGCCAAGCGCGTCCACCCGGGAGCGGTCAGCTCCATAAGCTAGTGCGATTTGAGTGCTCTACGTTGCCGAATCGATAGCCTGAAACTCAGTGTCTACTGACATAGGCTATCTCAAGCTGCGAGATTCAGCTGGGCAAGCCGGCAAGGAGACAAGTTGCGTATTATTGGGGTCCACCTCAACCATCCGATGAACTCCGCAACATCATCCTTATGTATGAGATGCCGGCTTCTTAACTGGCCGAATAACGAACGAAGTCTTGCGCTCCTTTTCTCGATGCCCACTGGTTCCCCCGTGGTTTCCGATCTTGTGCTGTCCGGCAGCCAACTCAGTCACCAGTTATTAATTGGCTTCCGTCAGCCCATATCAAGTTGTATCAGGCCAATCGTGCATGGAGTTCAATTGCATTTGCAAAGTCCCTTGTTGACTAGTTGATGTTGTGGCACAGCTCGAAGAGTCTGATCGAGCCGGCACCTTGTAACGTAGCAGGCTTTCCGGGGGTTAGCATGGCTACAGCTTAGTGACGGTATCTCGCAGCTTCTACATCAGCTCAGCATGCAGTGTTAAGTAAAAGTAATACCGTCTGAGCATTTGAGCAAGTTTGCTTTGCTTAGCTACATATGATGGGTGAAATTATGTATATAAATTGAGCAGAGGGATCAAACATACATCCCAGGTAGTTTCCTACCTATAGCTATCTTGTACTCACTGCGCTTCTAGGAGCTACTATATTTGTTTAATACAGCTTGTCAGTTTCGCAACTGCTTAAGTCTAGCGTTGATCCTGGCCAATTATAGCGCCCTGTTTTTCTAGCTGAATCCCAAGTTACAGGGGCTGCCAGCACGTACTAAGAACTGAATCCTTTAACGGAGGCTTTAAATTCTACCGCGAAACCCGGCCCTGTCTAGGCCTTGCGCAGGCTGCTCGTATTCGACAATTTTTCTAACCCAAACATATCTTCACCGTCAGAATCTCGCAAGAGGAAGTAAAAAAGTTAGGATTGAAAGAGAAGAATTAAAAGAGAAGTAATATATCGCCTCTGGAAATTTGGAAACGCCTACATCGACGACGGTTTATTCCCTATTAGCATCCGACGCGGAGACTCGAAGCTCTGTCCAAGTAACTTAGGTAGACTCACGTCAACTTTTGATCACCAGTGCCCATCTACGCTTACACACCGCACCGTCACAACGCCCCGAGCTGGGCACAGCGGCAGCAAGCTCTCGATCCCTCACTAGCTCTGTTCCAAACGCAAAACGAGTCCAAGAACTTTGTTCCGACGACGATAGTAGACGACGAGAACAAGCAAGACCCCGGGATTGGCATATTTCGCGTCGAGCAATGGCGAGTTCGAATCCGCAGAATGTCATTCGTAGGTATGTTCAATTCGACCGTCGATCCCTTTTTCGGCTACCTTCGAATCATCACCACACCCCCACGACGTCACCCCCTATGGGACTCGTGATCATTCCAGCTAGCCTACGGAGGCACGACCACCTCTCGCGAACCCTGCGCATCGTCGTCCACTGCTACGCTTACATCTACGCCCTGTGCATTACTAATACGGCTATTAGGAAACTAGTCATCATTGGCGATGGAGCTTGCGGCAAGACCTCTTTACTGAGCGTCTTCACCCTGGGGTACTTCCCAACCGTACGTTTGCTTCCCCCTTCCCCTAATCTCTTGGTTGCACGCAATTGCTGACAGCTTGGATATAGCACTATGTAAGCAAGTCTAATTATAGTCCCGCTGCGCGGCTGACGGGCTAACGGGCTAACGAACGTTCCCTTCCTTCTCAGATCCCAACCGTATTTGAGAACTACGTCACAGACTGCAGAGTAGACGGCAAGTCGGTACAATTAGCATTATGGGATACGGCCGGACAAGAAGACTACGAAAGGCTGCGGCCGCTTGCATACTCGAAGGCGCACGTACTACTAATAGGTTTCTCGATCGAGTCGCCCGATTCACTTGACAACGTAAAACACAAGGTTGGACCTACCTCTCGATTACACCTTCGATTAGAAACAAAACCGACCAAGTAATAGACTTTGGCTGACAGGAGATACAGTGGATAGAAGAAGCAACAGAACGATGCCCGGGCGTCCCCATAATCCTAGTAGGCCTGAAAAAGGACTTGCGGGATGACCCCGTAGCGATCGAGGAGATGCGTAAGAAGAGTCTCAAGTTCGTGACGGAGCGACAAGGCGAACAGGCCGCGCAGGAGATAGGCGCGCGCAAGTATCTCGAGTGTTCGAGCTTGAGCGGAGAGGGCGTCGACGACGTCTTCGAAGCCGCCACCCGTGCAGCCCTCCTTACATTCGAGAAAGGGGAGGGTGGCGGTTGCTGTGTCATATTATGATGTGGCACGACCACGGGCATAAATCGGGAACGGGACAAACGGATCTCCCCGGGGACATTTAAAAAGGGTGTAAATTGGGGAGTTTGGCGGAACTGATATTCTGAATATTTCTTTTGTCGTCTTGGAATATGAGAAGAGTGAATAAGACAGAAGGAGGCAGAGAAAGGCACTACTTGGAGTTGCGTGCCAAAAACCCGTAGAATAGGGGCTGGGATCTACAGCAATCTACCAGACGGAGACGAACTCTTGGCAAAGACTTACCATCTACGTACCCAGCATCAACACCACCATCTACGCATCTATCTACATGTATCGACAGTGTCGAACAGATCTAATACGGCACCTTACCCTCGCTCACCCACGATTGAACTACGAAAACATCTACGTCTATCTAAGTTGGAACAGACTGAATGAACTGATTAGTGGAGCGATCCTGAAGCATTCAATGGCTCTTGTGAGAAATAATTGGATAATAGGGAGAAGAAGCAAAGCAAATCAACAAACATTTCTGTATTAATAATGGTTTGCTTCCAACATAGAAGGTGAAGCATACCTACCTAACCTTGTGATGGGATTCAACGACAATCCCCAACGTTTTTTTACTGATGCTCCTACTCGCTATTTCTCCACATCGATCAATAGACTGCTATCGTGTTCTCGCTAGTCAAGCAAACACAAATCGGAGGCCTGCCTACCTACCTAATGCGGCATCTGCATCTCGCGGCGAGCTTCGGCAATTACACATAGATAATCGAATGATCTAGTAGATTTCGTGTGTCCGCATCTTGGAACGCCAAGGCTGAGTGGCGATCTTAGTAGAGAGAAAATAAGGCGAGAAGGATAACATGTGATTTGTATGCAGAGTGGTAAATCACGTAATAATGCCATTGACCCGGGCGTTTCCTAGTTCTTATGATGCTAGGCATGGTTCTATGGTACAAGGGATTTACATCGGCCAGAATTTCCCCAGATTGTTAGCAGAGCAAGAACGGCTCTCACCGCGTCCAACCGTGATTCCAAGGCTCGCGGGCCGGCGTTTCGGTTTGTGGTCTCGCGTACTCAATTGGGATGCTGTGGTGTCCATATGCACGCTTCTTCTCCATAGCCACGCGGTATAAGTATCCTTCGTCTCGCAAGCCAGGACCACTTGTCTTGCGCAGCTCTTCACAGGCATCGTGCATCGACCTGTACATTCTAGCATGCTGTTAGTAGGCAAATCCTGAAGGTTATGGGCCAGAGAAAGGGTATGCAGGACATACCGTTCCAATTCGTGCTGTTCCCTCTCTCGTTCCTTGCGCTGGTATAATAGCCAGGCTCGGTGGATCGTCCAGTGGCGCAGCGCACGATTGCGTCCAAATCTCAGGGGAGCGGGAACCGCACGGGGCATCGAGGACTTGAGGTTCACGATTCGGGGATCGGGTCCCTCGCCCTTCCCCTTTCTGCGCTTCTTCCTGCCACCTTTCGACTGGGCCTTGGCATTTTGGGGTGCTGTGGTATGTATCGAACGAAAAGCTGTAGCTGCTGCAGCGGCAGTCTGGGTTGATGATATGAGATTCGCGCAGGGGAAGAGCCTGGGAAAAGAGCTAGTCGTTGGGAGCCTCGTGAAGAGGCCGCGGAATGTAGGCGTAAACATGATGCCCAGGCTTTATGATGGGCTCTCTATATGCCGGTGTCTATTGGGCGCCTAAAGGTCGCTGCCGTCGTCGTAGTCGTCGAATCGAAAGTCTCGCTATCGTTTCCGTTCAGAATCATAGGTAGCCCTCCCCACTATCTCTGATTCTTTGAATGACCTTCCCCCTCCTCTAGAAAGCCAACGCTCGTATCCCGTTGTCGTCCAGGTTATCCACTATCCAGAAGTCGCTAGACTCTCCAGTGGCAGCCCTGAATTTCCTCCCACAATATAGGTAGGTGCCACTCGTCGGTCTTGCGGCCCAAGGTCTAGAGTCGACGTATCAGCAGCGGCCGTCAATGGCAAATCGAAGGACTAAGAGCCAGTAAGAGCCGTATCTGGCGACACGCAATTTACTCTCCGAGACTGACTTTAGGGGACTGCCGTGATCATGAGCTCCAAGAATTGGAGGCTCCTGGTCCGATTCGATTGATCCAATCGCAAGAAAAAAGTACAAGTGGATCAATTATCTTCCAGGACCGTCGCGGCGGGACCCGAGTGGGAGCCAAGTGGGGCTCAACGCAGCTCGACCACGCGACGGAGTCCCTTATCTCTTTATTTTAGGTGGGGCAGTCGTGAACCTGCTTAAGAAGCTATACAATATTCTACCTTAATAACTATCTAACAAATGGTTAAGTATTTGCCAAGCTCTTCGCATTGAACAATTCCTAAAACCCATCGGATGTTGCTTCAGACGCATTGAAGGCTGCATTTACTCAGCCAAGACATGAGTTCAGAAAAGATGCATTTGTTGGTGCTCATGTTGAATAGGGTCAAGTAGAAAGATATATGCGATTTATACATATCTAGTACTCATTGTTGCATATGCATTGCTATTAAAGGTGACTAATATGCTACTAACCGACTGAATAACGTTTACGGGTCAATCAAAAGTCATATTAAGGTTCTACCGAGGTCTATCCGAATAGGCAATTGGACGTCGTGCCATCGCGACATCCCAATGTGACGTAGGCCTTCATCTTTAAGATCCCAAACCATGGACCAGTCAATACAAGGAAATCCTCCGAAAGGACATGCAAGAAATAAATCTGGAGCAAGGCGTAAGTTACAGCCCGGTTTCCTCTATATTAATCATTTTATCCAGGTGGACGTTGGATAAGTCCTGTAACGAGTTTCGGCAACGGGAAAGAATGATAGGCTATGTACATACGATACGATGGTCGCTTCCAACGCAATGTAGAGGCACTGAATGCAGGCACCTTCGACCTATGGGAAAGCGATACCCCCACGCCATGATGATACTTCCTCGTCCCATTCTTATCACATCGTCTGTTTCTTCGCAAAGAATAGACATGGAGTCGCAATATGTCTTTCACTAACGTGTTCCGATCCATAGCCTCTCGACCAAGGTCGTCAACAAAAGGGCCGCTCGATGCAGATGAGTAAGCTTACTCATTACCAGGATTTGCTTGCAGTAACCGCTCACCCAAGATCGCAGAGCTCCCATAACATCACCCATCGCTACTCAAGTAGCCCGTTTCAGTAGCCAGCAGGCCAGCCCACGAACGAGCCTCTCCCCAGCTCGCTCATCGCCAGTACCGCGGTCTCCAGCTCCAACAAGTGCGCCAATAACATCCAAGGACTTTTCCTTCCTCCTGCGGCCAGAGATCTATCACCAGCTCTCGCCTCTTTCCATCCCACCCCCCTTCCGCAACCCTTCCCGGCAGCCAGCACCAGAGACCCCCATCTCGGAGCTTCTAAGCCATGGTCACTTCCGCGCGGCCGCCATCGCTGCCGTCCAAGAATTAACTGGCAGCCCCGTAGCCGCCACCACTGCCGCAGCGCACCCACCCGTGGAGCCCACAGACCATGCGCGTGTTTTCGAGCTGCTGTATACGCGACTAGCGTGTCTATGCCTCATCGATGCAACCTCGCTCGCCGCACAGGAGTCCAAGGCCCTCGAGGATCTCAACTCAGCCTTTTACCTGGACCCCTTAAGCGGCGCGCACCTCGTTCCTTGGGAGCTGAGAGTATTAGGCGTGCGGTTACAAGCCATCGGCTTTGGAGACCCCCGACGTGCTGTCATGAGTTATTATGAACTAGCAAGGGAGGCCCGCGCACAGATTGTGCAGGCTGGGAAGGCGCACGACCACTCTGCAGCAGAGCTCTGGAAACACCGGCTTTCTGAGCTGGGTATCAAGGTCGCGGGCGCGCTCATCGAGATGGACGACCTGGCTGGAGCGGCCGAGCACCTAGCTACGCTAGGAGATGGGCACCAACCCTTTAAGGTTGATGGCGATGGGCAAAAGAGGCTAGCGATGAGCCGGGCGCTTCTATGGCTGCATCTAGGCGATGTCGAGGCGGCAAGACGCTGTGTCAGGGGTAAAGATGGAGAGGGTGAATCAACGAGCGAGCGTATCGTAGATGCGTTGGCCGACATGGCAGATGGGGAGTACGAATCTGCACTCAAGAAGTGGCAAGTATTGAAGGGCTCGATGGAGGAGAATGGTGTACACGACGAGATGGTCGGCGTGAACCTGGCCGTCTGTTTGCTTTATACTGGAAATATGCCTGAGGTGAGTGTCCAGTATAGCATTATTATTGTCTACGTCGACGCTAATAATTATAAGGCCAGAGACGTCTTAGAGAGCCTGGTTGATGCGGGTCAGACCTCTCACACGCTGCTCTTCAACCTGTCAACGATGTACGAACTCTGCACCGACAGACACAAGAGCCTCAAAGTCAAATTAGCAGAACGAGTGGCTTCTAAGCCGCCCTCACAGCAGGGATGGGAGAAGACGAACGCAGATTTCAAATTGTAGAATGTATGCGCACCTAGATTGCATGGCGTTGGTATTATTTGGGAGTTGGTCATCGGTCGGTAGTCGGTAGGTTCTGAAGCATAACAAATCAATCGCATGTATTCACCGTCAATTAGCATTCCGCATTGAATTGAGCAGCTCTTTCGGAATTATCAGCTTCATACAGCCAGCTCTGTAGTACATAGAGTCAAAGAGCTACTCAACATGTACAGCATAATACCTCCCCGAATTGCCGGGTATCATCGCAGGTTCTGTGGACTCCTCAATTGGTCCCTCAATGCCCTATCCCATCATCCTGTAACCTCTCGTATCTTCCCTGCAAAAACCACTCACTAGAAGGACACCCTAGACATAGACTGCGACTAGTCTAATTCCTTTGGATTGTTTCCATTCCCCGGCTAACCAGAGGTCTCGCCCTTAGCTGTCTTTTCCGCCTGGTATTCGGCGTAACGTCTCTGGTTCTCCTTCCAAGCAGCATTGCCAACTTTTAGCCAATAATCCTCGACGAACTCTCTCACCCGGTCTTCATCGTACATCCCATCCACGTCACGAAGAGCTTCAGGCGGGCGTATGCCGAGGCTGTAGTCCTCCTTCATGATGATCTTCTTCAGTGCGCCCGCTGTGCTGCTGCGCCAGTGCGGATTACCCAGCCTCTTCTCTTCACCTTCAGCGGGCTTCGGTATAGCCTTCTTGATGACCCCGTTCCAGAGCGTCTGCTGCTGCCGCTCCTTGCGCCACTCCGTGACTCGTGCTTCGTAGGCTTTCTGCGTGCCGGGGAAGGTCTCGAAGGCTTCCTTACGGATGGAGTCTCGTGTTGCGGTCTGTGTCGCGAAGCGACCTGCCTTTCGGCACGCTGGAAGGAACTCGTCGACCCATCTTCTGAAGACCGGGCGGTGGTGCATGCGGCGGCGGTCGTTGGCCTTGAATTTGCGCTTGTCGATTTCGCCGCCGTCGGACACTGCGGAGTTCTCGTCCTGCTCGGGTCTCACCCAGAAGAGGCGACATGTGGCTGCGTACTCGAACAGGTCCTTCTCGGAAGCAAATGGTCCATCCCACTGACCGGCGCCGTTCTTGAGGCCTAAGAAGTTGAGGACCTGGGCGGGGTCAGTGCTCAGGAGAATCTTCGATTTCTTTTTGTCCAAGGTCTCGATCTCAGGGATGCGGATGTTCAAGCCATTGTCGTTGATGGTGAGGCCGAATGGACGGATAGTTCTTCCTAACAGGTTCCACAGGTCTCCATGGGCGTGCTTGAATATCATCCATTCACATTGCTTCACAGAGTCAAACAGGTGGAGGTCGACTTGGATGTAGCGAGGTGCTTTCACGTTGCCGTTTTGCTTTGGGCCCTCGTCTTTGGCTTCTTGAGGCAGGTCTTCGGGCCAGGGAATGGCTGTGATAATGGCATTGGGTTGCTCTCTCAAGTAACGCTCGGCGTTAAGCATGTGTGCCGCAGCTTCTAGGGGGTTGCGGGTCGATGGTGAAAGCGACGAAAGAAGGTTCTGAGCAATAGGGGAATCCTTGTCCCACGTGAGGTAAATGTCCACATCTCCATAATCCTCTTTGGCGGGTCCAGGAACCGGACTCTTAACCGTATCAAACAGCTCCTGAAGCTTGGCGTGACAATCTTTCAGCACATGTCGATACACGGTGGGAGGCATTCGTGGCGTGTAAAGGGGCTTGTCGCCTGTCGCAAAGGCGTTACCGCCCATGATGATGAAACTATTCAGTTGCTGCTGTGTAACTAGTGAGAAGGGAAAGACTGAGGTCGATATGGTTGACAGGGGAAGAACTTCGAATGGTATCAGTGAACTCAGAGCAAGAATCAATATGCAGTCTTGAAAGAGTCTTCCAAAGTTGACGAAGTACAAGGAGGCCTCACGTATGATTCTTATGTGCCGCGGCAGGAGAAGCGTAGGTGGTAGAACCAGGTACCTAGATCAGACACAAGACGCCTGGAATTATTGACAAAACGCGAATGGTGATCGGGAACCAAACCAGAAACTTTGGATAAGTCAAACCTTATGGATCACTAGGATTGAATACCCAAGATTTGAAACGTTGAGGGCAAGAACGCGAGTTGTATCTGAGTCACGAACGGCGACAGTCGTTATTGAAGTAGTAATGAGGTAGTCATAGAGTGCACGGGCCACATTTGGCGTAAGCTGTTTACCGCTATAACTCAGTAACCTAATTGTTAGGGCATCCACGATGTTGTCTTTGTTCAAACTTCAGGGGTAATGGGGTCTTGGAAACTACCCTATGGTCGCATATTCTTTGTTCTAATACATATCCCTAAATTTTAATGTTGACTGTTGTCCTATATCATGTAGCAGAGCCATCGGCAGGTGACCCTATCACAGGTCCCGCCTAGAATCATAGACACAGCCACTTCACAGTAATTAGCACTAAAATTTCGGAATCTTAGCATGTTATATAGCTGTAGGAAATAGTTTCTATCATATAAGGTAGTATTGGGCTGGTAATACCATCAAGGCATGGTACGTGATCAAGTTTGCCTAACATGTTGAGGTTTGAAGACAGGAGGTAAGTAAGTACCTACAAGTAAAACATGTTTTTAACAGGTAGACAACTGCATCTGAGTTTGGCTACTGCAGGAAGAGACTGATTTATACTATAGGATAGAGATGTACAGTAATTTGGGAATGTGATGAGATTATGGGGTTCATTGCTATGGCCAAGCATGGACAGATGGAACATGCCCCCTTTATTTGATTGACATATTAGTTTTCGCCAAGAATCAGATCAGACGCCACCTGAAAGCTATATGGTACGGAGATGATATTTCGGTTATTTGAACGGAGTTTTGAGCTGGTGGATGGTATAATAGTGTATATAAAAGCATAAGGAGTTACATCCCAAGTAAAGGGCGCTAGATTAATCGGTGTTGAAGAAGTTGCTAAATGTCTTCCTCCCAACCAGAGACCTTAGAAAGAGTCTAAACTATGATAGAGTCAGTAGCAAGCGCAACATAGGAGTTGTCATAATTTACTACGTGTTGGCTTCTGACTAGAATGAATTGTGAAGCTTGTCGTCGGCAAATTATTTGCATGAATCGACGACCGGGGTCCGATGGGGCCCACGAGTGCTAATGATTGTGATAGAATATGCGATCCAATAATTCGCTAGTGTGTGAAGTTTCTTGTTTTATTCCTCGCTGAATAGATACATTTCCAAGACGCCTTTCGCTTCGGAAAGGGGGGTGTCCATCTACCACACGTGGTGTCGCTTAGTAGAGTGAAGTCAGCCCCTAACCGTATTCGCGAACTACCAACAACTTCTATCAACTTCTAACCACATATATCACTTCCAACGGCATCTGCCAATTGTTTCCTATTGGCCTATACTGTCCAACTTGGGTGTGTCTGTCCATGTAAGATTTTAGGATTCCTTTTCAGCTCCTCAAAATGCAACCTTTATCTTTAGTCTTACCATGATGGCGTTACAATTCCGTTGAACGAAACACAAAAACTACCTAATATCCACCTCTTCCATGCTCCTTATATTCCCTCATAATAGAAGTTTGTGCCTGTATAGTTCAACTTCCAGTATGGCCGCACTGATGAGTCTTGTCGGATATGCTGCCATAGCCTTCAGCCTCTATGTAAGTATATCACCCCTCTAATGTTATTATTATTTTGCTGACATGCTGGGGACACCTACCCATATAGCTCTCGGTTTTATTTAGCTATCGTATACTTTTTCATCCACTCCGCAAGTATCCTGGACCTTTTGTTGCCAAACTCTCAGATGTTTATGCCGGTTACTTTGCTGCGGCTCGTCGGTTACACTTGAAGACGTATCAAGATCATCTCCAGTACGGTATGGCAATGCCATCAACCTGGTGTGCATTGGCTGAAATACTGACAGCTACCTGAGGACCGGTTGTAAGGCACGGCCCAAATAAATTGGTGTTTAGTACTGCTACAGCTTTACGGGGTGGGTAGCCTAGCTAAGACAACATTGCTGTTTCGGAACTAAACTTGAGAACTAGACATCTACCAAAATGATCGATTCATCAAGGCCTCAATCTACCGGGGCTCGCAGGTTCAGCCAGATAAATATAATGTCTTCAACTCTAGAGACAAGACTACGCATCGAATCAAAAGAAGACTTGTGAGCCAAGCGCTCTCCGACCATTCACTTCGGCTATTCGAACCTACCTTATTAGAGCAGATCGACAGATTTCTCAATATTCTACTACAAGCATCTAAAACCTCAAGCCCCGTTAACATGTCACCTGCTAGTCGTCATCTCGCCTTGGATACTATTGGGCAACTCGGCTTCGGTTATGACCTTAAGCTCCAAACTGATGACGAACATCGCTTCTTGACGAAGGGAATAGTGTTTTCGAACTTTCGCATCAATCTTTGCATGCAATTCCCGCTACTCATACACCTCCGACTTGACATTCTTGCGTCACTTGTTCCCAATAGTATTAGGTCACGCCTCCTTGCTACTGTGGAGAAGATGGTCATTACACGCCTGGCCCAACCCGTTGATGCTAAACGCGATCTTTTATCTTTCATTGCTCCAAAGTTAGAGACGGACTTGAAAGATGTTCAAAGAGGCGATCTTTGGCCGGAAGCCGTATTTTTCTTTGGGGCTGGTATGTATTCCCCCGTGCTCTTGCCCTTGCGATCCGTACCTGAGCCCCTGGTGTTGTTGTAGGGGGCGATACCGTAGGGACGGCTCTAGCTGGAGCGTTCTTCTATCTATCGCACAATCCTAGTTGTTATCAGAAGCTTGCAGCGGAAATCAGGTCTACATTTACGACAGCAGACGAGATCCAAACGGGCCGGCAGCTTGCAAGCTGTCGGTACCTTCGGGCGTGTATAGATGAGTCACTACGCATGGCCTCTCCTGCCTCCACCACCCTGTGGCGAGAACAGGATCCTACAGACAACCAAAATCAGCCCCTGATCATAGACGGACATACGATACCTCGCGGTACGTTGGTTGGTGTGAACATCTACACCCTTCACCATAACGCGGAGTATTTCCCGAGTCCTTTCACATTTCGACCCGAGAGATGGCTGGAAGAAAATGACATCGCCCGGGCGGCATTTACTCCATTCTCAGTCGGGCATCGAGCATGCGCCGGCAGGTCCTTAGCTTATGCCGAGACTAGCCTTGTCCTAGCTAGAACATTATGGTACTTTGATTTCGAGCCTGCCCCCGGACCCCTGGCTAAGATCGGAGGAGGTACTTGTGGAAGGACGGACGGTAGAGGTAGAGAGGACGAATTTCAAGTTCAGGAAATTTTCGGCAGTTATCATGATGGGCCCTATCTTGTATTCCGTCCTAGAGCTCAATGCTTTGAGAAATTGGGGGAGCATGTGAATTGATCTGGTAGCAGGATACTGGTAGACTTATGTGGCAGCTCGATGTCATATTCACTCGCGCTCGGGTTCCCTATAGGCTATTGGTGGATCATATTTTCGTGAAGCGTAAGCCACGCAAAAGCATACATCCCGACGTGTTGAGCGTGATATCGAAGGTTCCTAGCCTGTGTCCTCAGGTCTCTAGTCTTGGATGCTTTCATATCTAGGTTAAGCGAGAAGTGATGGCCTCTCATCTATGTTGCTAAATAACTGGACAGCTCATTCGTCTCTGGTGTATTTGGACTTTTGCCGCCATTTCTTCCCGTATCTAAGAACGAAGATCGGGATCGGGGCGAGGAGAAGGCTCGCACCTGAAAATACAGACAACCCAACGCCATAGCCTAATTTACTGACGAGCGATTCCACGGCAAGTGGTAGGAACGTTCCGGCCAAACATCTTGTAACAATCACGGCTGTCATGGCTGAAGCAGCGTAGAGTCCAAACGCGTCCACGACGTACGCATACAGTGGTAGGAATCCTAGCATGAGCGCAACACCGATTGCGGAGACGGAGAATAGGAGTAGAAACACAGAGGCGTGAGTTTGAGTAATCCACCCATACCATGCAATTATGAAAGGCATGGTGAAGCCTCCAATAATCACTAGAGGCAGTCGGTATTCCGGTTGCCCCACGCCCTTGTGAGAGTCACGGAGTTTGATGTAAATCCTGTCCAGCGTTAGATTGCAGACCACTACGCTGATAGCTGACCCGATACCTGTGAGAGTTAGCATGATGCGCCCTCGGTAATATTTACGGGTGGTCTTACTGAAGCTGATCATCGCCAACCCGGCGGCGGCAGGTGAGAAATTGTATCTCGTCTCGACGATATCTGGTAGCGTAGTGGCCAAGATATAAAAGTACGTGAAAATGATAGATCCAAACAGGGATAAAACCAGCAAGACACCGGAGCCCGCTAGCACCGTGAAAGGGCGAACGATAGCACCCCATATCTTGCTAGACTTCGAACCATCATCCGTGTCGAACACCGTTCGCAACGCCGGATTACCAGTCTCACGCCGAAGTCTCGCCGCCTTTCGTCTCAGGATGGGAACTTTGTAGGTTTCTCGGAAGCATGTGAGAAAAGCTACCTCGCATGCTGTGGCTAGTATTACGCTCATCCACATTGCTTTTCGCCAACCCATTGTTTCGGCGATAGCACCACTGATCGTTGGTCCGATCGCGCCACCGATCAGCGGCGCAAGCTGAATCAAGCTCATTGCGGAGCCCCTTTGCTCCGATGCAAATAAGTCGCCGACAATAGCAGGATTCAACACATTTGATGCCACAGCAAGTCCCGTCAGAGCTCTAGTAGTAATGAATAGTGTCGTACTTTGGGACAATGCTGCCAGAACTGTTGCTATGATAAACAGAGCGTTGGCAACGTTCATGACGGGGTAGCGCCCAAACACTTCGGACAATGGCGCGATCAACAGGGGACCGGCGGCTTCGCCAAGCTCCCAGATTGTTACCAAAAGGACGCTAGCAGATTTACTAGAGTGGCCATCCAGATCATCTACGATACGTGTTGCGACAGGCACAACGGATATACATGTAAATGTCCTGTAATGAAGTGTCAGCGATGTTGAAATTTGAACTGCACTGTAAAACGTACACGGTGAAGGCCATGAAGGCGAGTAAAGCTACTATCCCCCACTTATAGGCGCGCGGCCATTCCATAGGATTTTCCGCATCGCCGTTGGGATCAAAATCGACAATGTCCTTACTCACGGGGTCATCCTCTCTGTCGACGTATACTAGATGAGCATCTTGCAATAGCGGCTGGGTTTCATCCATCGTGAACCTCTCTTCGGCGAAATTGGTCGGGACGATGCATGATAGATCAAGATAGAGGGAAAGGCACTAGAGTTATATAAGAACGAGAACCCCGGCAAGCGACGGCCCGCACCACGAAAAAGTCCAAAATGGTTTGTAATTCTTATCCACTGGCGCGCCCTTTAAGGTGACGACATCGGACCTGGCCAATTGCGATGGCGGAGTATTTTGCCAAGCTTACTAACGTGTACCTAAGCAGCAGTATAAATTACCGCTATGAAGGAAGTACCTGCCTGTATGCTGGTGCTACTGCAACCTCCCAAAACCCCTGATTTTGGGACCTAGCAAAGGACTATGAAGGGGAAAGGGGGGTTCCATAAGAGGTAGGTATTCATTCACGTTGGGATGCCTCTCTATTGTAAATAAACCTTTTTATACAGATTATCCACATAAGACGCAAGTATTCCCTTAATCGCTGCCCTATTTCTTCGATGATTTCTAGACCTTGACTTCAATCATTCGCAAGCACTCCAACAACCTCCGCACAGAGCGTACTTCTCAGCGATGGAGCTAATGCGAAATCAACCCAATTCTTCAGTAAGGAAACGGGAAATCCCGACGCCGCATCAAGGCAGCGATCGAACAGCTTTATTCCGCGGTGTCGGTACGTCTTGGCATCGGCCGGGGATAATCTAATTATTACTATTCCGTCCCGTAGAGATCGGCCGCAGAGGCAGAGGAAGTTCCGGAGGTTGACCTAGACGAGAGCTTATATACCACAAATTTAGCGTATCTTCGGGCCATCATGACCTCAACATATCTTTATTTAATAAAAGACTGAATATTTTGCATGAGGTTGTCTTCCCAAGTTATCTAACAACCTGCGCCGGCTTTCTTGCCGGCCTTGTTACACACCTAAGGCTGTGCTACACGAGATTCGTAATGATATGTATATGATATATTAGGTGGTACCTTTCGAGTACCCGGTCAGCGAGGTGGAGGTAGGACAAGTCATGTTACACACTTGCGACCAGTCAAATACCAACCCGCTGCATATCAATTAAATCACAAGGTATGTTACCAGCACATCACACATAATTTCACGATCATCTACGCCAAACAAACATGTCTACCTTCACAGAAATCCCTTGCGAGATCATTATCTCTGTGTTGCGTGAGCTGGACAATGTGCGCTTTTTGCTGCCCTCGCTTCTGACTTGTCGCCATGTGTACTCGTGCTTCAAAGAAAATCCAGGTGTGGCAGCCGACGTCTTGCAGCGCCAGATCCCCTCAGCTATCATCCCTTACTCGGTCGCGTTGCTGGAAGCCTCACGTCTCGGCCCACGAAATGAAACGGCAGTCCATGAGCTGCTCGAGACGCTATATTCGCAACCATCCAAGTTTACCGAACGTCTCCGGACTATGCCTGTCCCGCTCCTGACAAGAATGGGATATGTACACGAAGTGATCCATGACTTCGCCACCGAATTTGCTAGCAGCGCATGGACACGCCTATCTAAGGATCAAGGATCGGAAGTGGCTGGGAGCCTCGTTTTGTCGCCGTCAGAATACCTCCGCTTTTGCCGAGCCTTCTATCGGGTGGAGCTATATTTTCGCCTCTTTCGCCGTAGAACTCCGTCGGCATCTGTACCCTTTCATGAACACCGGCTTCTCTTAAACCAGCCGCCTTGGGAAAAGGAGCAGCTCGCCTCTATCCTGGAATTTCTCGAGCTTAAGCTCTCGAAAGGTAAGTTGTCATTCACCCATAAAGGCTTATCTCCGATGAATGTAGCTGCTACGAGCCCTCAGCGCAAGTTTTTGATTTCGATTCACAGCTTCCCACTATGTGCTAGCTCATGATGTTGAGTTTGGCGAGTTAGGGATCGACTATATCACGACTGGTGACAATAACCACTTCAGGCAACTCTGGGTAAGCCACAGTCCGACATCCTTACTCTATCCGCCGTAATTGTTGCTTACGAACAATGGTCATACATAGTTGTCACAGGGTATCGATTTAATCCACAGATTGATGAGTGAAAGCTCATACGACGGCAAAAAGGCTCTATTAAAGTCTGCGTTCGGTGCTGGTAAAGCCGATCTTTACGATGCGCTTATGTCGCCGCCCGAAACGGACTTAAATGACGACACCCCACTTTCTGATTACGCTGATGAGGACCTGGCGGCTCTGTTTCTGCCTACTGAAAGCCAGGATACGGATAAGGGCCCATTTGAAGCATGGCGTGTGGCCTTCAACCCCTGGCCACGCAGTGCGTGGGTCATGCTCACAAATAATTCTGGATTGAGGGAGCGGGCTTACGTCTTCTGGGACTTGGATAGTATCGAAAAGTACGGCATGCTGAAACTTTTTGAAAATACCCTAGAAGATTCTGAGCTTCAACATGCCCACGCTGATGTTGACGAGTTGCGCGAGTCATTTGAAGAGCGCTCGAGGATTTGGCAAAGGGGCGGTTCAGGCTATTGGAGCAAGAATGATGAAAGTAGAATTGTATGGCCGACACAGAAAGATGAGGACTAACATGTAGGCATCATCTAAATGCAAAATGGTGCTAGAATTATTTTTATTAATAGGGGCTAAGCCATTCATAGCAAAGGACGACGGTCAAAGCCACAATGATAAAGGAATGACCATCTTCAAAGTCCTAGTGACCGTCGGTAGAGTAACCTGTACGGTCACGTAATCTAAAGGGTGATTTCACTTTGTCATACCACACGCTGTCAGCCCTAGAGAGAAGTAATGAACAGAGTGAAAGTAAGTAGACGGTAACTCGCCTCTAACTAGCAGCTATGTATGCGGTATGCAGTGGATAATTCTTAATGCTTACCCCCTTCTAACTCACGAGTAATGTGCACTCCTTATGTAGGAGGTAGGTAGGTGCCCACACTTTGCATCCCTTGGTCCCACTTTTCAGCCCCTGACACACGCACTCGAGACGTAAGATTTCATCGAGGCATATACCGTGACGATGCCGATCCATAATGAGTCTCTTTGGATGAGGCAGTGCACAATGGATATACTAATAGTTAGGTTACAATAGGCTGTCTGCTTTCGGTAGAACCTCAGAACCGGAAGAGGCCTTGTGGAAAGGGTAATCTAAGGGCGCTAGAGAGATCGTACGCGGAAGTCGGAGCAGTCCGGAAATATCCAGTTATAATATTGCATTGCGATGACTGCCGAAGGGCAAGACATCACATTCTTGATTGGGTACTCACACGTTGCCATATAAGCCACGTCTGACTTTACCCAGGAGGGTATATCGTTTAGATAGGAACTCATGGCTATCACGGCACAGTGAATGATATGCTATGTGTCTGGGTGAATAAGGAACGTTGGAGAAGTCAAATGCACTTTGTCATATTATACACAGTGTCAGATACACCTACTCACCTCCTAGGTGTCACTCGGCCGACCATAGGATGGAGGAAAAGACAACGTTGTTGCGCAAGGAACTCTAAACTAACCGGCCGAAGGCTGGGTATACATGCAAGATACTTCTTTGTCATAAGTATCCCTTACGAGATCCGAAGTATCCGAATCCTGACACCAGGTGTGTAGTGGACATCACGATTAGCGAGGAGAGTAAGGACTTCTACGTTAAAGTCTCTCACTCATCAGTGAATACCCCGGGTACCAATTCATCTCTAATAAGCCGAATTACAACTAAAGATCTGGCCGCAACTATTGACGAGGCACTGTTCTCCGAATCGACTTTTTAGACTCTTGGCATAAACTCAACAATTAGAGCGATTGTAACCCCTTTTATTACCATGACACAGATACAAACACGCAAACTATCTTCAGCACCAGAATCATGTTCATAAGGCACCTGCTTATTTAAACGGTAGCATCATACCCGGTTTACGTTCTTCCTTCCCAGCTCTCATTGAACTGTGCTAGCTGAAAATCGCGGCTAACATTTTAAACACCTTACCCTATATGTTACAAAGCATACGTTACGGAGCAGATTTTAAAAAAAATGCCGGTAGGCATCAAGAAAGCGACCCGCAAGCGAGCGAGGCTTATCGCTGAAATCGAAATGCAATCCTCTCCTTGTTCGCACCAAGAGGGAGAGCTCGAGTGGTTACGCCAAAAACACAAAGAGGCACTCGGCAAGCCAGGAACACAGTACAAGCTCATTTTCGATTCCCAAGGCAACGGAATCAAGAGGTACTTTGGGTGGATATCATTTCAATGGAACCTCCCGAATTCGATTGAAATTTCTTGGTCCAGGGGTACCGACTCGATAATTCTTGAGAAGAACGAGATACCGATGCATCCATTTTTAGAAGCCCTAAGAAATTCGAACCCATCGCTCATGGAAGAGAATTTCATGCGTGAGTTAGAAATAAGCACCTCCCTCTGCTGTTGGACATCACGCTGACTTTATTTCAATGCAGTCATCAGTAAAATGTGCATTGCAGACACTCACAGGGGCCGTGGATACGAGGCCAAGTTGGTCAATTATGTAAAGGAAATGGCGGACTTCGCAAGTATGAAAGTCCTATTGTTTGTGGAAGGACGACCGAATGAAGATTTTATCGACTTCTACAAAACGAGGTTGGAGCGGTTAGAGACTGAAGAGAAACGCAACGCGGAAGATCTGGAGAAGGCACCCGATGACAAGGACTTCCAAAATCTGGCCTCTTATCATCAAGACAATGTTAAGCTGTATCGCCAACTAATCGAATCTCTGAGACGCGCGGCAGAGAAGCCAGGGAGATACCCACAAGATACGTATCACGACCTAGAGTTTAACACAGTGGGCTCGGAATTCGGGTGGTCCCCTAAGAGAGTCAATGACACTGGTGGCGAGGTATCAGCACCTCAAATGATGTGCCCGATGGAGTACTTACCGAAGCAATGGACTTCTCCGCAACATGCTGAGGGCGATGTTGTAGTTACTGAACTTTAGAAAACTCAATAGGGCGTCAGTTGGAAGACATTACCCGTCAAACTGAGATCATATAAATAAAATTGGAAGTGGTATCAGAAGTGCGTGATAATGAATAATGAATCGTCATGGCTTTGGGTGCATCATTTGACAATTTCATAGTTGAATATTTAGATTCTAGCGTTCCCGATCCTAAAGAGAGGTGATGGCTATGAAAGTCCCAAGTATTCTATGATAAGCGTAACATGCTACGCACGCAGAGGATGTACAACGATATTCCCATCCAACAGGGACATTTCTGCCCCGTACAACTTCGCCTCAGTTCCGCCGAATCCCAATATGTCGAAGGCTCTCGAAAAGCCCTAGAAAAGGTATAGAAAAGGTATATAGTATGTTACATCAGAAACGACACATTGTTTGATAGTTCAGCGAATCCAAGTCTTAAAGCTAGGTCCGTGCGACACGGCATATATAGCACTGTAAATGCCCCTGGCATTTCCAAGATCCTCCACCTCCAAAAAGACCACTTATATATCAAAATCCTCTATAAGCGTTACGCTTGTATGGCTAGGCTCCTGGCCTATCTATCGCGATCTGCGCGCTGCATCAAATGTCCGAGATTGAAGAGGAGTGCCTCATCGAAGAAGTCAGGACCCATGAAATTGGGCTGGCCGGCCCGCGCCAGATTGATATTGATGTTGGGATCGAAAGGATTCCGATGCATGCGGCGCCTGAGGAAGAATTCGAACAAGTCCTCGTCCGCCGGAGCGCCACCCGGAGCGCCGCCAGGTGGGCGGTTTCCAGGCCCAGCCTGGGCAGCGGCATCGACTCTTCGCGGTCTTGGTGGGAACAAAATTGGCCGCGGTGCAGGGGGTGGCGGCCCGGCCATATTAAGGAAGGGCATAAAGGCCCTTCCTCCTTCGTAGTTCGGCGGGTTGTCATGATATCGGCACTCCGGCTTGTGATGGCATTGAAGGAAATCATGCTCATCGCGATAATACCTGCCGAAGCATAGCCAGCACCACTCATGACCGCAAATGCCTTGAAGTTTCTCGTTAGTGGAAAATTGGTCTACTGGTATTATTAGGAGGAGCAAATACTTACAGGTTACATGATCACATCCTGTATATTTATGAACGTTCTTTTTGCATCCTGGGCAGGGCTTCGCGATTTCCTTGACGTGTTCCTCGGATGCCTTGTCATTCCTCCTCTGCCTGCGGGTGCGCCGTTCATATTCCTCACACGTTTCCCCTTTATGCCAAGGGACGCTATGCCGTACACAGAGATACCGCTTGCAAGCGTGGCATTTCGCCCGAGAACAGCCCGTGGGGTGGATCTGGCCAGAATTGCAGTGAGGGTTAAAGCACCACATGAATTCCGGGATACTCGAAAGGAGGGCCTTGACGGCTAGCGTGTCGTATCTCTCGAATATTTCTCGGGTCGCGAAGGCGCGAACGTTCTCATACTTCAGGAGTTGAGGGCACTCGGGGCACTTCAGACGATCCCAGGTGACGGTATCCATGCTTGAAGCTATCCAGTTCCCAACACACTCCTTGCACATATTGGAGTCATGCTCACAGGAAGCCGTAACCCGGCGTCTATTCGGCATCTCGGAGACCCTTTTCTCGTCGCTGCAAACAATACATTCCTCCGATAGAGGGACGAGCCAAGCCTCAGCGCGGATAAACTTGTCCTCTATGCTACGGGGTACTTCAAAGTCGATGGTCTCGCCCGGACGTATGTGATTGTGTTTCTTGACTGGTTTGCCGCGGCAAGTCAATTTGATATCTTCAACCTCGATCCTGTGCCGGTGCGGTTTGCGGGGTTGGATGGACGTCAGAACGTCGTCTTTAAGCCAGCTTTTGAGCCTGTATACGTCTGCAAAACCGCGGGAGTTATGGTATGGCTTATGCCAAACGTACTGCTCATTGAATCCCCGTAGAACGAAGAAGTCATCGGCTGGCCTTACATCAAGAACTAGGTAACGACAGAACCATGTCTGGACTTTACGCGCTTCCCAGTTATTCCCCTGCAATGGCCCCTCTCTTAGACCACCTGCTGCTTCAATCACGACCTGGTTGGGATCTCGCAGAAGGTGCCCCTTTTTCTCGTTAGAGGCCCGTAGGAGGTTGAAAGCAGTTTCGCGTATCCTCCCTACAGATCGCCCTGCCGCAACTTCCCGGGCGATGACCTCTACCTGTTGTTTCCGGAGCTTTAAGTTGGCTCCTCGCCAGATAAGGCGCAGTGCGCCGTCATCTCCCTCTCCTAGAACCCGGTACAACAAGGATGAAGCCCCTTTAGGAATATCGTTTTCCTCTAGGCGCTTATCGACCCAGAAAAATTGGATTTTGGCGTCTTCCGGGACTTCTTGATCGCCATGCGGATATTGCTTCCTTAATTTCTCAGCCACATAGCCTAGATCCGAGGTCTCCTTTATGCTAATATTTAGGAGATCACGGCCTGTTATGGTGGAGTCAAGATCGAAGAGGTCTATCCTCTTTCTTTCCCGGGTGGGGTCGCGGGGTCTCGAGCGGTGCCTGCGCCCGTCCTTGTGGTGGCTTGATATCTCCCCTTGGCGATTTGTTGAAGTAAATGACCAGCGGGAGAACATGGTAAAAGTTGCCGGTGATTAAATTGGTTAAAAATTAAAAATGGATCGCCGGAGCCATAGCATTCATATAGCTACAGAAGAATTGCATGTGGCGCAATTAGAGTGGTTGGATTTCTACGAGCGAATAGAATAAGGAGGTAGACAAGACGATAGCGTCACTTGGGCAACTTGGGGCTCTCGCAACTCATCAACGGTGAGGCTCTGAAAATGTGCTAGCATAACTCATCGTCTCCTGTCATATTCGCAGGCGCCTGCGGGGCATGCGTAAGCCGGGGAGCCCTATTAGAGTGTAGGAATCCTTCAGGGCCGGCTCTAGCGCACGAATACGTGCATTCAGAAACTCCATCCTACGTCGCCTTGGGTACCTAATTGGGTGGCAATTCACCCTCTCTCGCCCGAGTAGTGTGGTGGCACCAAACACTAGGTGAAGCCACGTGAGACAATGCAACACTACCTGGAGCGGTGACCAACTGGCATCCTGTGGACGATAACGACGAGATATGATTCGAGGAGCCAAAGAACCGCGAAATGAGTCAGTACCTATTCAGCAATGTCGATATGTCTCTGCTCCTATGTGTATAACAGCGCGCCAGCACATTTAAACAGCTCGGGATCGCCTCGGTCAGGACCGCATCGTGCTGGTCTCTTGGGAATGTGGTGACTAAGGATATGATTCACGCAATTTTCGCCTCTCAGCAATGCGACGGAGATCCGATATCTCCGCTTCCAACTCGCGTGCTTGAATCCCACGATGATCGCCCTGCCGAAGTGCGCACTGACTCCTGCGTGATTTGTATCACTGCGATATATACCAATCCCGTTGCAACACCATCCAAACAAGGCCGCTACCCGCGATCACGTACGGAATACCCGCTTCAGCGAGACCCACGGTCTTGTACTTGAACACCTCGGTGATGTACAAAAAGAGCACCCCGACGAAAGTCAAGGCAGCAAGATCATACACCTGGGGATTCGTGACGTAGTATGCGGCGTAGATCCTGATGGCGCTTGTGTAGAAATTCTTCACGCCGTATACATGCGCCAGCACTGGGTGCGGAGGAGGCGCTGAGGGACCTCTGAATTGTCGCAGCGCTGTCGTGGGATTGCTTATGTAGCACACGACAGAATGAATCACCGCAGCCACACCGTTCTGGGACGGAATCTTACATTAGCCCAGCTCTGTCACTAGGAAGAGGTAGCGAGCTTACGTAGAGTAAGTAGTAAGGCAGATAACCGCCTCGAGTCGGAGGAAGAATTGAAGCAAGCCGATCCATCGCGGTGCTGAGTCAGCTGCCAATTGAGTAAACGAGGTTTTATGAAGATACTGCGTTGAAAGAAGGAGCTCCCGCCAAAGAAAATAGAGAAATTATACAAAAGACTATTCAATGATACCAACAAAACAACAACTAATTCGAAGAGAACCTGAAGATTTTAAACAAGAAAAAGCCAAGCCGTAAGGAAGACGTTGGTTTGCTTCTCGGCTTGCGTATTCCGATAAGCAGGAGCCAACAGGGGTTTCTCGGGCACCTTGTATCAAGTATATTCAACTAAGCGTGAATTGAAACAAGACAATATATCCCCTATATCATCCCCAAAACGACACTAGAGATTCCTTAGGCTTGGAGCTCTGTTCTCGCATTATATTATTATTTGGAACACTAAGATATAGCCGGTAAAAGAAAACCTAGTGTGGGCGCTTTTCCTGTCTAAACGACTTGATGGAATTGAATACCTCATTAACGTCATAATACCGATAGGCACATATGACCTGCTATACCCTTAGTTGCAATTTGGCCAAGGACGCCCCTGGAGATATGTTGGGTACGGTATACGGCGTATACATTGATGCTGGTGATCTTATGGCTTGTAGTTCTCCGGATAGCCCACCGCCCTACTGAGCGCCTTACTGATCGCTTAGCAACCATGGGACTGGGTTAAGAAGCAACACAATCATCCAAGAGCCTTGGGTTCTGTCGACACTTATCGGTAGGCACCGAGCTGTAGTTAAATGTGGCAAAGAAATGAAGTACTTATAGTTCTCCTAAGAGGTACATACCTACGGACATCTAAGGTAGCTCTTTATTCCACTTCAAGAGAAGGGAGTTTTGGGGTTTCGTCCATCAAACGGTCAACGAGAACCAGCTTTCCCCCTGGCCTTACAGCGCCCATGAAAATTTTGATCCAATTCGGTTCACCATCTATCCCGTCGTCCTCCTCGACGCGTTTGGTTGTGTAATCATTATAGTCCGTTTCGAAAGTATAACTCTGTAAGCCGGCGATGACCAGTAACTTCAATCGTAGCCAGCGGCCCATTTCCCGCGCTTGTCTCATAATCTCCCCTTTACCAACGATTCCGCGAGTCGTGTTCAAATCATGGCTATAGATCCGTAGATCTAGAAGCACGCTCTCGAGCCTGGTCATCTGTGACCAAGACACCCACATGGGCGAGGCGCGATCAAAGTCAATGTCCACATCAAGGGCCTCGAGGTTAGCCTCGTCAATAATGGTATCTTGACCTACCAAGCTACGAGCATCAACATCCATAAGCGACAATGGCGAATGGATCACGATGTGTCGCAATATCTTGAAGATGTGAGTCTCGCCATTGGGCGTCTTTTTCTTCGGTGGGTTAGTAATCTCATCATCGAAGGGAAGAATGTCGAGCGCTCGTCGCCCGCGAATGGGGAAAACACTTTCTACGCTTGATATAAAAGATTCTTCTAGCACATCGGCGGGAACCGTGTCCGCGGCGAATCGGAAGACTTGAGTCCCTTCTTGAAAAAATGACCTGACAACTTCGTTGCAATACCGCTTGTTAAGTCGTAGGAGACGATCATCAAGAGATTTGATGGGAAGTAAAATGTGATCCCTATCGTCATGGTCAAAACTTACGTTAAGGCTACTGGCCTTGCTGTCGTTTCCCGGTGTGTAAGTCACAACTCTCGTTATCTCCAGGTACCTCTCGAGCAGGGGGTCTTCTCGCTTGCAAACACTCCAGTCAGGTACCAAAAGATCAAATGCACAAATAGGATCTGAGTCTATGGCACTTGAAAATACCATCGAAAGGACTTCTGGAGGAAGCCGCGCACTGGAATTATTTCTTTCCTTCTTCTCTCCTGGGCGACCATTAAGCTTACGCTTTGGAGACTGGGGGCTAACAGAAAGGTGGCGATGACTCGGGCAGGAAGCACAATGGCGAGAACTAATCAATTAATCAGTCTGAGATTCTAAGAATGTTGGAGAGGGGTCGCTGTCTAGAGATGCCGCTGTTGACTTCCTGACGTGCACCGTAATAGTGATGATGCCGTCGTCCGCCTTATCCTGCTGCGTACTATGCGTTCGCTTATTTAATCATCTATATAATACAAGAAGAGAAAACGTACTGCAATCGATTACCAGGTAGGTATCTTTTTTCGGCTGACCCCCGACTCGGAGATGCCATATGAAAATACAAGGCACAGGTTGTACGGTGCGGTCCGCTGAATGAAGAAAGTCTAGGCGTGTACTATCGTAGTTGAAGCGTGTCACTATCTAGTTAGACGTCAAGAAAGAGGGAAATTGTTGTTACGGCGAGTCGACAAGTTTCTTTTGCCTACACTGAGCTATCACATCTCAAGAATGCAGATATGATGGGAAGCCTGAATTATATTAATAGACTTGGGTAACTCAAAGCCGTACCACACGGAATGCTTTGGTACCCATACCTGTACTTATCGCCTGTTACAAATATAAACAATGTTCGCATTGTTCTCCTATCAAGGCTTTGGCTAAAGACCTGTTTGGCTTACTAATATGACAGGCTTCACATAGGAGTAAAACATCTTTGGTGCCTAAATACTTCCATTGTTCAGAAAGTTCTATCCTTGGGCTCTATCTAATATGGGCAGGGGTACCTTTCATAGCATATCATTTTAATTCTCTGTGACTTGCATGGCTTTGGACCGACCACGGATGAATAGTGTGGACACTCAATAACCGTAATCCCTCCCCCAGAAAAGACATGTCATTATTCTCAGCCCCATGTCGGCTTTATGTTATGTTTATGTTAATATTATGTTAACTGATCCTTGACTTAAATAAATCATTAAATCTACCTACCTTTATAAACTAGCGGTGAGTTCTTGCACCCTCGCGGACCGGCGTCGACCGGAGCCCCGGAGAGATCATTATAAGAGTGTTCCACTATAGTAGTCAAATGGCTCACGAAACCTTCGTAGATATCTTTCACACTAGTTGCAAAGTATGCTAGGCATTTGAAAAATTACATACGATGTCTTCCGTACAGAGTCAGACTACAAACTCGCTCTCCATAGTGAACTTACCAAGCGAGATTCTGAGGCGAATCTTTGGCTACGTGAGGGGTCAACTACCCAGCGAGAAACACATTCGCTGGGAAGTCATCGTCAGATCGGGCAGCAGTCTTAAAGATATCAAGAATACTCGGTTGGTGTGTTGGAGGTTCCATAACGAGAGTTCTCATCTACTCCTCACCACCGTCTCCGTTTCCATGAGCCCGACGTCTCTCGCCCGCCTAGATGAAATATCGCGCCACCCCTTGATTTCTCAGTTCATCCAGACGACCCAACTCGTTCCCCATTTCTTCGCTTCCGAGTTAGCAGAATCTTTCCCGGATTTCCTTGTCGACCGAATACAACAATTAAGGGTCATGGTCATCAGTGGCCGATCAAGGGTCCGTGCGGACGCCGATTCGGCAGCGATGACTAAAAGCAACCGAATCTTGGATTCGTGGGAGAGGCTCCTCAGGGGTGTTGCGACTCACAGCCTCAACGACGAGGATCTAAGAAACATGAGACTAATTAAGCGTGCCCATGACCAATATCGGCAAGCCTATCTCGAGCAGGAGCGGATGCGGACCGACGGTACTTTCGTCTCGGCAGTAGCTGATGCGGTTGCTAGAATGCCCAGGGCCAAATCCCTTCATATAACTGACTGCGAGTCGTTCTTTAAGGAGCGACGTGTGCGGCTTGTTGATCTTATGGAGAACGACGATCTGCTCGTGAGAAACTTGGCCAGGCCAACGAAATGGGGTGAAGGGCCGGTGGAGGAATACGAGATTCCGCAAGTCAAGCTGCTTAGCGAGATTCCGTTGGCCATTGGTAGGGCAGGAGTCAGACTGACAGCCGTCAGATATGATATTGCGCCCACGGCAGATTGCTCCCGTCTTCTTGAAAGTGACCGGGATATTTTCGATCTCAAGGAAGCTATGCGACAGCTTACCAGTTTCACATTCGAGCCTAACAATTTCCGATTTCTTGAGTTCAGAGTGTCTGACAAAAATGCGAGATATCTCGTAAAATTCGTAGGTGTCTTTATAGACACCGATTCCATCCAGAACATGAGGATAAACACAGGTTTCATGTGTCCGGATGAAGAATGGGATGAAGAGTCAAGTTCGAGCGCGGGAAGCCTCCTCCTAACGAGAACGTGGCCGCAACTCCGTAGAGTTGATTTCCAGGGGCCAATTCATATCGAAGAGCTTCAGCTGTTCTATGTTGGAATTCAAACGCGGGTCAAGGTTATTTTAAACAAAGTTTACCTATTGAGCGGTTTATGGGCCGATGTTCTTGACATAATGCATGATGTTCGGTTGGAAAAAGGAGGGTGGTCCAGTGTCTGGCATCCACTTGGCGCGGAGTGCGATGGCATGGCGGAAGATGGAAAAGAGGAGATCTTTGATGACCCTTATGATAACTTGTCCGATTATTATATTATGGGGGAAATGGATGATAATCCGTTCAGGCGAGTTCGGGGAGAAGATGCTTACAATGATGAGACGGGGGAGTGGTAATTCTAAGCACAACACTCCCCTTGTTCCGCTTAGTTTTCCTCGTTACATTACAATCAACTCAGAATGATAAAGGAGCCTGTGGATTCAGCCCCATTAGTAGGCAAATACCGAAATAGTTGCCTAGATACCTAGACAAAGAAATGAAGAAATAAGAACATGACGTTGAGGATAAGGTTTTCGAGGTATCGAACTTGACTTCAGTTCTGCGGCTGAAGAGCATCAAACCATCGCCTCCCTCTGAGGAGAAGATATCCATCATCCGTTACCGCCAGAAGACAATAGCTTAGTTATTACCTTGACTAATGTTTCGGTGTCCTAGCCCTACGATAAAGCCTTTGTAGACGCAAAAGACGTAAGACCAACAAGACCCAGAAGGCCTTGAGCGGCGCACATGACAATTTTCTGTAGAGGGTGCAAGGCGGACTTCGCGATTAGATGAACCTTGATCCCAGAATATATTGTCGACAGCTTGCTATAGGTAGGTAAGTATCAATAATCTCCGTAACAAGATATAATTCAAGACGGAAATGTTGTAATATGAGAAAAACAAAGAAATCGCATGAGTTCAAGCACAACTTCTTGGGGTGACTTAGTGTACTTATAACGACACCTAGGAGGTAACAATTCGTTGCAGAAAACCATCATCTTTATGATAATCGAATCAACCATGAAGAACAAACACATAGCTCTTTCATTTGCTCAGTACCATGACACCGAGAATGAACTCAAATACAAGCAGAAGAATATTTCAAATATCTATAACAGACGTCATCTCGAAATTAAGTACAGATAAGTATCAAACTAGACGTTGGAAATCTATACTATCTTTACTATTTACAGTGCTTCAGAATGTGGATCCCTAAGGAGGTTACCGGCGGACATCTCATTGCCGGCCAAACGCCTATTCCACAGCCGGTCGGTCTCGAAAGAGAACCCTACCCGACCACGTACGGAATTGAGCTGCAGTTCTTGGTCCCCATTCTAGCTAGGGGCCAGTCAGACCCGCACCCGGATGAGACCAGGGATGTCATCATCGTAGAGCCCCAGACTAGTTATGCTGACGCATCAAAGGCAGTTACCGATGCTGTCTTGCATTGTTTGCGCGGGACAGCCCAGGTTCCAGCGTGGACTCATCCGGGTCCTCCATATCCGGATCGCGCTACTCTGGCTGAGATGGACACTGAGTCTCAGGCAGTCTCTTCTATGCGTGCGTACAGCCAGTGGGTTGTGGAGACAGACGAAAGTTTACTTCCGCGAGATGACCAATTCTCTGGGCATTATCACTGGGTTGGCGTCAAGGTTAAGTCTAACAAGCGGAATCTAAGCCGGCCGAATCACTTTGATCAGATCGGCAACGTCCTTGTAGCCCTACGAAGCAGCTTCCGCTTGCGCCTGGCTCCTACGACATCGCTTTCCATCCATGTTGGTGTGCAATGGCACGATGACATGGCGTATGAATTAGGGCCTAGATTCTTACGGGTTTTTTGCACAATGTGGTGGTTTCTTGAAAGACATGTTCTAGATCTCGTGCACCCCTTTCGTCGTTCGCACCCAGCGTGCCAGCCCTTGAGGGGACAATCGCGTCTTGCTCGTATGGACCCCGGTGACCTTCACGAAGAATTGGAGAATGGTGGTATGGATAAGGCGAGCTTTTTTAACTGGTATAGGCAGATGCACTTCATCCTCCCGTCACTTGCTCTTTCTCCCGTGGAAAGGGAGCAAGTTGAAAGTATCTGGCGAGCCGCAGACAGCGTGGCAATTGCCCAAAAGATGACGGTGCCGGTAACTAAAGTCATAGCAATGGGCCTGACGAATATGAAGGTGGAATTCAAAACCGAGGGTAGAGGTAGTGTTGGTTTCCAAGGAATCTGCGACGGCGCCTTGGGGGTGCTTTCACCACACAACAATGGACATACTGGTACCATCGAGTTTCGGAGCATGGAGAGCACTCTAGACCCCATTCTCATTATGAACTGGCTAGTAGTTGTTGTCAGACTGTTTGAATTGTCTAAAAAAGGGAATACCGCAGACATCATGGGCATCCTTGCGAAAGCGAACCAGCGTGATGGGGATTACAACGGCCTCAATCTACTTCAAGACCTTGGGCTTCCTGAGCAATATGAGTACTTTTCAGAAAAGATAGAAATAGACAGGACGAAGGAGATCGCTGAAGAATCCCTTCCGACTCTGTTCGTTAGGCACCCAATCGAGTTGGTAATGGGTTAACCTGGATTTTATCAAGAATAATAATAATATGACAAAGTACCTAGGTTAGGTACCTAGATAGAAACAGACTCCTGATAATGATAAATATGTTTAATACATAAGACTGTGATATTATTCATCTAACCCAAATCCGGCCCGTTCCAGGGTGCTGTAGATTAGGTACCTTGTACCTACCTAGGTACATACATGTATGTAGCTCTACAATATTAGCGCCACAGGGGGACCACGCGCCACGGCCACGGACCTCCATAATCCCTGCAGACTAATCTAACTTCAAATAGCATGGCGCCATCTCCCCTGGTAACACTACCAAGGACCCTATCAAAACAGCCCGTCAATCCTGTCTTCGATCCTCTTCAAGTTCTCATACAACGATTTAGACCGCAGAGCAACACCAATCATGATACTCACAAGTCTATGGCTCTGCACGCTGCTGGCAGCGGTGCCAGGCACTGCAACTGCATCCGAGCAGCAAAAGCCCTTAGCAGCACAGCAGAAGCCGATTAAAGCCGGCAACACGCTTAGCAAATCATTGGTCAACACCGACAAACTGCAGGACAGTATTAAAATAGAGAATCTTGTTAGTCGTGCAAAGGAGCTCTACAGTATTGCGCATCTATCAGAACCAGAGTATGGACATCCGACACGAGTCATCGGGAGCGAGGGTATGTACCTAAATCATGTGAAATTTAACACGATGAATGACCCTCATACTCATGATCCTCAAATCCATAGGCCATAGTGGGACGTTAGAATATATCTACTCTGCTTTAGAAAGCCTTGGTGGTTATTATACCCTCTCGAAGCAGCCATTCCCCGCGGTCCTTGGGAAGGTCTACGAATCTCGCTTGGTCATCGGCCACGAGGTGCCAGAGTCTGCCTCGCCTATGTCCTTGACTCCCCCAACGGCGAACCGAGAGCCTGTCTATGGCGATCTTGTTCTCGTAGAAAACGAAGGATGCGATGCATCGGATTATCCAGCTAATGTCACTGGTAACATTGCTTTCATCCTTCGTGGGACGTGCCCCTTTGGTACCAAATCGGAGCTCGCTGGAAAGGCAGGAGCAGTTGCAGCAATCGTATACAACTACGAGTCTGGGGGTGTTTCCGGTACTCTGGAGAATCCCACTCCTAATCATGTCGCTACTTTTGGTCTGTCGGGAAAGGAGGCCGGTCCCATTGTTCAGAAGCTGAAGGAAGGTAAGGTCGTCGATTCGATCGCATACATCGACTCCGAGGTCAAGCAGATCCAGACCACCAACATCATTGCCCAGACGGTTGAGGGAGATCCGGACAACTGTGTTATGCTTGGTGGCCACAGCGATAGCGTCTCTGAGGGGCCGGGTATCAACGACGATGGTTCGGGTAGCTTGACTCTTCTCGAAGTCGCTACGCAGTTGACCAACTTTACCGTCAACAACTGCGTGCGCTTCGCCTGGTGGGCCGGAGAAGAGGAAGGCCTTCTTGGATCAGACTACTACGTCGAAGTCCTGCCGAAGGAGGAAAACCAGAAAATTCGTTTGTTCATGGATTACGACATGATGGGTAGTCCAAACTTTGCCTACCAGGTCTATAACGCTACGAACGCTGTCAACCCAGTCGGCTCGGAGCAGCTGAGGGATCTATATGTGGATTGGTACACGAAACAAGGCCTGAACTACACGTTTATCCCTTTCGATGGGCGTAGCGACTACGATGCTTTCATCCGTAATGGCATCCCGGGAGGAGGTATCGCAACGGGCGCCGAAGGAGTCAAGACGAAGGAGGAGGAAGTCATGTTTGGCGGTAGAGCAGGCGAGTGGTATGACCCTTGTTATCATCAATTATGTGATGATCTCGGCAATGTCAACTCGACTGCTTGGTTAATCAACACTAAGGTCAGTCTATCCTCTATTCCATCTGCGTATCCAGAGTCATTTACCTAACTTTGCTCACAGCTTGTCGCTCACTCTGTCGCTACCTTTGCCCTATCATTTGAGGGCTTCCCTGAGCGCTCAGACGCGGTCACAATGGATGCATATGAGAAACCAGTCACGTATCACGGACATCGCCTTGTTTTGTAAACCTTGTCCATCTTGATACTACTTCGCAACTATTTAACCGCTAGCAAATTGAGTTTTGAATATCACTAGAAGACTTGGATCCAGAATATATCTAATTAAATCTCGTCTTAATCATAATTATCTTATCTAATAGGGGCCGTTCACCACTCACATTGAGAGCTGAGCATAAACGTGACCGAATTGCACGGGCAAAATGTGAAGCTACACTAGTGCCATGAACTACCTAGACATAGTCACGGTTCCTGGTGCACAGTCGGAAAGACATGATTACATCGCACGCATGCTTACGCTTAAACTTCGTGGTGCGGTTAAGGTTATCCATGCATCTGGCAAGATTTGCAAACGATTCTAGTCAGGCACATGAGTCAAGCTCGCATCAACCCCTAGAGCTTCGCAACTAATTTCGAGTAACCTTAAACAAGGCACGACAGGTAATGCGTCACGGACCACCAGATAGCCACGATATCCAAGATGCTTGGATCTGGTCGTCTCTCAAGGGTATGACAGTGACAATAGAGTAGTCCAACAACTCTAGAGGCGCTCTGACGTGGCGTGGGGATTAAAGCCTCATGACAGAGAATACAGTTGTAAGAACAGCAGCACTGTCCCACGACACAAGTTCACATAGGCCATGTTCTCCTAATAGTTTCGGACTATCATATTGCATTCATGAATGAGAGTGCTCAAACGTCTGTGAATCATCAAAGTTGGGGAGTGCGGATGAATCAAGGTTCGTGACTTGCCACTAAAGTAAACTGTAGCTGGTATCAGTTCTCACGTACGCTCTTGATATTTCATTTATAATGCCCTGGTTGACCTTGCCTTTGCCTCTTTTCCCTTCAGTCCTTCAATACCCGCATTTTATTGTCAGCTCTCCCTACACCTGAACTGATAACGAAATGAAGCCATTCTCTGCTAGGCCCATCCGGGGTCTCGGGATCCCACTTGCCGTGGGACTTCTGACAACTGCCCAGGGGCTTTTCCTGAACACGACGATGGTAACCTCCTATGGAAGTGCTCCTCAGGTCACAGCCTCAGCGACCACGACATGGGCTACTCCGTCTGTTGAGAGCGCCCCTCAAGTGACAGCTCCAGCCACTCAAGCAGTTCCAGACAACTCCAACTATACGGTTACATTGATTAACTCCCACACAGCTCCGGTGGTGACCATCCATGGGCAAGGTGCCGGTAGTCCAACCGCTGTCGGAAAGGATAATGAACCGCATACTATGAGTCAAAGCGAAACTGCTACATTCGCACTTCCAACTGGAGTAAGTCAAAATCCCACTAAAATGCGCATCGCGAATTCCAGGTGTGTCTCCCAGCTTTCTGGCGCTTACTAACTTCGAATGTGAAGTGGTCCGGGCGGGTAGCAATGTACGAAGACGGCTACATCGGTGACTTAGACCGAGCGACGCTGCTCGAGGGTTCCTTTGTAAAGGGTGCTTCTCAACAAGCAGTTATTGCGCTGGATGTCAGCTATGTGTAAGGACAGCTCAACACAGCGCCGCGGCGAGATGGACTTTGCTGACGAGAATTATAGCGACGGGTTCACTGTGCCGCTGGTTTGCGACTGCAATAACACCGTAGTGATCGGCTGCAACCTGGACTTGCACCCTATGTGCCCGGTATGTCATCGTGTCAATAACACATTGAAGTAGAAGGCTGACAGATGGTCATAGGATGATTCCAAGAGGAATGCGAAGCAATGTGCGAATCCGAACCGGGAGTTCAAGGTGGGCGTACCCCCTACCAATCCCTTCAAGGATTGCCAGGGACTAGCGTACACCTATCCTCAGGACGACTTGGCCACCAAATACGACATCGCCGGATGCAGTCGCCAAATCACTTGCTGCATTGGCACCGCTTGCAAGCCCCATCCCGGGCAGATGCTATGTCCCATAGGAAATGGCGGCACACAAGCTTGCGCTATGCCATAAAGGAGTCTGGGAGCCGCGGTATTTTGAGGCGAGGATGGTTCAGCAGTTGATATTTCTGTATGTAATTTGACGTTCGTTGTGTAAACAGGAATATAATGTGTATTAGCCAGTAGGCGGGACATCTCGCAGCTCGCTCGTTGAATCCGGAGGCGTAGTACTATTTTCAGGCCGACTCGGCCGTCTCATTATAATGCAACAGTCAACACAGCTCCAAACTAAGAGTAGAAATCTTAGGCCACTGCACTACTTGGTTAGCAGGACCAAAATCTCTACTGAAGCTACCTATGATTGTGATTGGTACTCACCAAATTGCCCACGTAACCGCCAGGGACAGAAAGTCGGTATTCTCCCAAGGATATGGCTCGTCGTCGGCCCCGTCATGATAATCATTTACCAATATAAGGAAGATTGAAGGGATCGCAAGGCAGAGCACCAACAGATCTCCGCAGACTATACATGCGGGAGGGACACGGGGTATTGTGCGTGTAGAGTCGAGTAATCCCATCCTGCAGCAAGGATTAGTGATGCCTTCTTTGAGTTAAGTAGATTGCATATCAGGCATATCTTGACCGCTTTAGATTGCAATGAACTTGATAGGAATTCTTAACATGCACGTCAGATTAAAAAGAAAATAAATAAATAGCATCAGCATTGACTTACAGCTCTGAGCCATCTACGACGAGTGCGATAACAGCCTGAGGTCTGTATTAGCGTTGAGTTGAAGAATCACATAACCTTGGACGCCTTACCACTGAAACTGAAAGCCCTAACGTCTTTTTCCAATTGATGCTTTCATATATTAGGTTGGCCAGTAATACCACAGAAGCGCCAAGGCCAAGAATTCGGGCGATCGCGCCCGCAATCGCTGCGGCTCTGGGCGCGCGCGGTCGAGCCATGCCTTGGGAATGCGGAAGACGAGAGTGACCAGCGATACGAAATCACCTACCCCAAGAAGGGCAAAGTAGGATGGTTTGGTAACGTCGCTATATATATATGCCGTGAACGCAGAGACCCCAGCAAGAGCTCATTAAGGGTCTTTGAGGTGAACTGGGGGCTAGGATCGTTGCATATTAGCCGTCCATTGGGATGCAAAGCTCGTCTTGGCAAGCAGGCGTCAGCATAACGGCGCACGTTCAGGCTTTACTTTACTGCTATAGTAAGAGCATATATGGTCGTAATCGGGTACGATTTTCGTATACTTGTGTGGATTATTCATGGCCAAAGGAACCTCAAACATCTTGGTGTCTGGTGAATGGTGAGCTAGGAAACGAGACATAGGTATATAGGTATGTTGGATCTAAGGTAGACTTGAATGATGACCCTCAAAGGGGTGACAGCCAACATGTTGAGATTGACAACTCATACTTATCACAAAAACCAGGAATGTGATTATGAGCCAAGACTTGAGAAGCACGCTATGCTGATACTCGGAACTGTGGTGGTCAGCCTTATATATATCACCCTACTAGTATAGGCCGCGATGATAAGTTTCAGACAATATAATATAGCTCGATCCGGTAACTAAAATCGAAGACCAACAAGTAGATGCTTAGAAGAAAGACGGACTTCACATAATAGTGCGGTGGACGAAATCCCGACATCCGCCAAACTGCCATATCATTTTGCAGACCCACTCTAATTACAGGGGTGCGCTATAATTACAGGGGCTTATGCGCTATAGCCACTATAATTACAGGGAGCTTCAGCGTATGACTCCCTGTAACTTATAGCGTGTTACTTAGCCAATGAAATCGCAAGAATTGCTCCCTATATTTACAGTTCACTTAGCCTTATAACGCACTATAATCTTAAGGCCTTTTAGCGCATAGGTCCCTATATTTATAGTGACATATTTATTCACTATAATTATAGCGAGGTGTGCGCTATTCTTATAGTGGCCTTTAGCGCTAAGTGCGCTGTACTTATAGTGAGAAAATTCTTGCGATTTGATTGGCTAAATAACACGCTGTAAGTTACAGGGGGCTATGCGCTGAAGCCACTAAATTTATAGTGGCCTTTAGCGCTATATCCCCTATAAATACAGCGCACCCCTGTAATTAAAGTGGGTCTGCAAAATGATATGGCAGTTTGGCGGATTCTTGGATATCGACCACCGTCAATAGTAACAGAGTGAGAATCAGATACAGGTATAACAACATATCACCGTGTTTCACATATACTCACTTGCAAATAGTCGGTATAGTCAACTAAACGCAGGTTATGTTACCCATCTGGGCAGCTGGAAGCGGAGAGGGTGGGGCTCGGGGACCTTGTTTAGCGCAAGTCGGGATCCATTTAAAAAGCAATTCAACGTGTATCTAACGATGATATCACCCTAGCGATCATCCCGAATCTACAATCTTGCATGCTGCGGGCTTACGATCGTTGCATCGGATCAAACAGATGGGAAACCAGAATTTCGACTGGATCACGGTATTTTAGGAGTAACTATATTCCACACCGCGGTCCAAAGCACATTAGGTACTCTTCACCCATCTCATTAACTACAGTATTATTCCTCGGAGCATGGCATAACATCCATCCACCAGCTATTACCCGTAAGCATCAGGTATTGCTCCACGATGGCATCTTCGCCGTCCGAGACACCTCTCGTCGAGGTGCCAAACGGCGATACGGCTGCTCCCGCTCCTCAAGTCCTCGACAGCCGACAGCCCTCGGGACCCCCATCCTCCGACCCTCCACCGAACACCCGCCGATGTTTTGTCTGCCTCACCGATGAGCCCGAGGCTACCCTACCCTCCGATTGGTCGACACCCTGCACATGCTCACTAGAAGGCCACCATGAGTGTCTCATGGCTTGGGTCACCGACCTTGAGGCTCAGGACAAGGAGATCAAGTGTCCTATCTGCAAATCCCCTATTACGATCATCGAGAAATGGGATCCCGCTATCCAACTTAGCAATTATCTCAACCACAAATTCTCTAGATGGTCGCCGAGGATTCTATTCGGATTCGTTGCGTCCGGCGCGCTAGTTAGCAGCTCTATCTACGGCGCGAAGGCGATCGACTTGTTCGCTGGTCCCGAAGCCACGATGAATTTCCTGCTCAATTTCGAGGACATTACAATAGTGGAGGTTATGCGTCAACAAAACCAGGGAGAGTATAGGGACAACGGGCCGCCGATTAATCTGTTGCACTTCGCTATGCTCCCGCTCATCGCCCCGGGTCTCGTACTCAACCGGCTGCGTCTAGGGGAGGTCATCCTAATTCCAGCTTCACTATTGGTAAGTAATGTCCATGTGGCACATAACACTGAGAGTCCTGTTGCTAACAGGATCTTGTTTACAAAACTAACAGTATGCGACACTGATCGACCAGACGAACGAATACCTCACCTGGCCGCCGACCGCTGAACGGGCTTTAGCTCTCTACCCAGCCGTGAAGGCGACTTACTTCCACCTACATAGCACGATCTCTAGAAGTCTCGAGAAGAGATGGGAGGTACAAGCAAGGAAACTGTTACCCGGTGGCGCGGCGGAGCAACTACCTGCAGAACAAGATCATCATGAGCCACAACCCGAAGGAGGCAACCTGCTCGACTTCGAGATCGATATCCAGATAGGCATAGACGAGGAGGAGGAAGACAACGGGGCGAACAACCGTCGGAATAGAGCGCTGGACGGGGGTAGGTCGCCTGTCAACTTCCTGGCTGGTGCCCTGGCATGGCCGGGTGTGTGCTACGGGATGGGCGAGCTGCTGCGACTGGCGCTGCCGTCGCGCTTCGTCACGCGACCCACATCCGGCCCAAATACCGGAATACTCCAGGAGAGATGGGGACGAAGCCTGGTGGGCGGGTGCTTGTTCGTCGTGTTAAAGGATGCGTTCTTCCTGTGGGTCAAGTACAGGCGTATGATGAACCGGTCGTCTAGACGGATTAAGAACGCGGAGAACCGAAACTTGCGTCGTTAAAAGACAGCGGGCTGGTTTCGTTAAGAGTTATTGTTGGCGTTTCGTTGGGGGATGCAATAATTTCGGGCTACACCCGGTGATCGACGTCATTGTGGATGGCGTAGGCACAGAGCCTATTCGTTGTGAAGAGGGGTGGAGTGGAGCGAGTTCTTCTGTAAGATACCAACAAGCAAGGTGTACTATGGGGACAAAAGACATAGGCCTGGCCTCTGCTCTGCTCTCAGGCTCAAAATGGAAAATCCCGTCGTGATGGTACCCCAGTTCTGGGGTGGGTGTGGTTCTACTCAGGAAAGCCAGAATCGAACCGGCCAACAGCAACATACAGACCCACGATCATGATGTCGAGTCACTATACGTGGAACGAAGCACTTGATAAATTGCAACTATGTCCATATGTCAAGGGCACTTGTTCTGCTGATATGTCATCAATGGTAAGCAGTTGCGATTCTGCTACGTCGCTAATTGCAGCACTAATAATCGCAAGGTATGTTTTTAAAAAAACGTGTCATATTGGTAAGCACCCATGAAGCAGCAAAATAGCCATGTAAGCCGTAAAGTAGGCGCACATATATCAGCACGGATGTCCTTCGATGCCGCCAACAATTCAAATCCTTTTCTAGGAACCTGTTGGTTCTTTATGCCGCCGTCTACCCGCCTGATCCAACGACGAATGCCCCACATACCGGGATCCTACCTTGACAAGGATCCAAGTATATCTCAACGGTTCTAGCACATAGCGCAGCAAGCTCACCAGCCTCCTAGACAATATGCCTGCGAGGCGAAGACCACGTGGAGCGGATAAAGACACATTCATACGAGAGTTCCCGGCGGCCGTCGTGTATGACCTTTCGGTGCCCGACGAAGCCACGATCCGGGTCCCGCCCCGGTCGACGTGGACGTCGGGTCCACATTGGCACGAGTCGCACACCGAGTTCTTGCAGGTGCTAGCCGGGCGCGCAAGGATCACTCTCTCGGGCCGTACTTTTGACGTGGGCCCGGAGGACGGCGTGGTCACAGTGCCGAGGCGGGCTGTGCATGAATGGAGGAGGGCTGGTTCGCCGGGAGAGAGTACGGGGGAGCGAGAGGAGGAGTTGGTCGTAAAGGAGTGGACGGAGCCGAAGGACGGCGCGAAGGAGGTTTTCTTTAGGAATTTGAACGGGCTGATCCTCGATGCTGCTGCTGACGGTGAGAAGAGCAGCGGTGCGCTTCTGGAGCTCGAGCTGTGGAATTTGTTCTGGCGCGCTGATAATTATCCTGTTATTCTTAATTCTAGTTGGATTGGCGGTATAGCTACGAAGATAGTGATGGGTGCGGCAGTTGTGCTGGGATGGGTGCTGGGGTGTAAGGGCGTGTATGAAGAGTACAGCTCAAGGTGATATTTCTCATACACGTGAACCGGCGGCGTTATGAAGAGAAAGTAGGTCTTCGATGGCGTCTTGCGATCGACTGGTACATATAGTTAGGTACCTTACTACTCATTACCCTGATTTCCCGCCTGCGATTCCATTCTTTAGGCACAGTCCCTTAAGCGAAACAGACTTATCGATTATCAAGTTGACTGATTATGCCGAAATACCGTTCGCGTCAGGGGACAATTCCACATGGCCAGGTAAGACATCACCCTGTGGGAAATCCAACCTCGTGCTCTCCTCTTTTACTACATCGCCGATCGCTCCACCACCAGTAGCTACGCCCCCCTGTTTATTCGCCTTCCACTCCCCTGTATGCGGGTTATATTCAAGGAAGTACAGTGTCTGCGCATCGTCTTCACCCCTATATTCATAAGAGATATCCAGATTAGGTTCCCCATAATGTCCCATGAACTCTAACTCAAGTTTGAGTTCCGTTCCTTGATCTAGAGCACCACGGAAGTTGATAACGAACGGCTCAGAGCGAGCTACGCGTCTATTGTATTCGAGCTTCACGGAACGGACGAATGATACCGGTGTGCCATCCACGTCTACGCCACTAACCCTCAGCTGCGGACGCCCATCTTCGGTAGACTCCATCTGAACCATTAGGCGACGTCGGAGGGTGAAGGGTGGAATGGGAATGTCAAGTTTGGCCATCACCAGAGTCATCAGCTCATCTGCCCTAGAATATATGCGCGGATCCGCAAGTCCGTCCAAGTTCGTTTCTTGCAAGTTACAGATGGCGAGCGTAGTGCCTCTCCGGTACCCTACGATTCCCGGGATCTCGTTTGCTGGGCTTACTGTGAGAGAGGATCCTAAGACGAGGCATACGTCTGCCTTCTCGGCGTGATCACGGGCCAGTTGCAAGGCCTCAGCAGGTAGAGGCTCGCCGAAGTTGATGATACTATCAAGCAGCACTCCATCGCAGCGTGCGCACTTCCGCCCCGTGCGATGGTCGTGGACCGTCTTCTCGTAGGAGGCAACGGCTCGAAAGTCTGCGATAATCAGCAAGTTGAGGCAGCTGTGGTCATGGACTTGTCGGTTTATACCGCGAATGTACTCTTTCCCACAGTCTTTACAATACTCGCGATTGTTGTTGCCATGAAGTTCGGATATCCGGTCCTACCGCGATGGAATGAGTCATGGCCAAGTGGATGTCTAGAAAGGGTTCTGACGGCCTTACTGGCAGGATTCCGCTCTTCCTGTGTAGACCGTCGCAGTTCTGGCTAATCAGATACTTGAGGATCCCACGATTCTGTAACTCCACGAGCGCCATATGGGTAGGCGTCGGCATAGCCTGCAAGGTACTGACGGCACCCGTTGGCTGCCTTCCCTGAGCTCTGAGCGTCCAGACGCCATGGGGGCCCCGGAAATCGGGAATACCTGTAAATGCTCAGACCACATCATACGTTTCTCGTCCAACGGAGAAGCTAACCAGCGGATGTCGATATTCCTGCCCCCGTGAACACGATCAAGTGTTTGCATTTCCTAATCCGGTTTGCAAGTACTTCTGCCTTCCTACCGACTACGTCTAGAGGCTCTTGGCGCTCTTCTGCTGGGATTTTGGGAGCGGTGTTGGCCATGGCGATAGTATTCAGTCAGATTGTATCAAACAAAGCGACAGCCCGCACCACAACAGATGTAAACTACAGATATAGTGTAAATACTTGTGGCAATGTTGGATCAGACATGGTTCATGGATTAGAATAATAATGCCGCCCACGTGACGTCGCCCCCAATTCCTAGAAACAGGGGCACTGATTTGTTAGGGCCACAGTGGCACAGGCGTAGGCAGCAACTAACTTGCTTACTGACTCGGTTGTCATAGCAGCGATACGCCTCATAAACATACGTTGGTACTAACATGCCATACGTAAAATCATCTGCGTATTTCGATACGCGATTCGCTCATATTCTAGGAGGCAGCCAATGGAAAGAGTTGTCAATAGAAAATTTTCATGGGATTTCTGCATCATGTAATAGGATAGTTTCGTTACTTTGTGTGCGTGCCATAGCGGAGTGTGGAAGCGTAGTAGATAAGTGGCGTTGCAGATGTTACAACATACATAACTTTATATGAACGGCGATATGGCCGCCGCGTCTCATCATTGGCCAATTATCTTAGGTAGGTACGCAGCATATGATATCATTAGATATAACATCTTCAAAGATACATCTGCGTTATCGACTCATCGCTTGTTTTCTATACATCGCAAGTATCATGTATCCCACGTCGGCCCTCGATGCCAAAGGAATGATTTACTGCAGGGCTCGTTATAGAAAGTCATTCTAGCTCTTAGCCTGAAAACAGCCTTATATCAATGGTAAATTTCTAATTAACAATTTATAAAGAATCTTTCATGTATAATAGAAACACCCATGATTCAGCTTTCGAGTAAGGTCCCAGAACCACAAGTCCTCATTATTCGACATTCAACAACATGAAAGTTAAATGAAGTTAAGTGTGAAGGCTAATTACCCAGGTACGTATATGTTTCTATGGAATATAAGGTGATTTAAGTACATCCTATCCATGGCAGTATGAAGAACACCAACTGCTAGCAAGACTTCGCTCCATATTAGTGCTTTTCCTCAGGATCAGTTATGTACCTCTTATAACTCATGGGCGTTTCAACATCAATCTCAATAAACTATGGAATATTCAGTTAGGAAGACGCCTATAGCTCAGCCACGGCATCAGAATATCATCAATCACGTCACATATATCGAAAGCCACCGTCAACGGGCTTAGAAAGAATGGAACCGGACGATGTGGCATCCTTTATCGCTTATGATTACATTACTAGCAGTGGTATACACTCTTTCACATCGTTCCTCTATCTTTTTTCCGTGTATCATCTCACACCTATACTCGAGTGCCACAGCGTGGATTGTTTGATAAATGCTGTAGGCTGAAGCAAGTAGCAAGAGGTCCCACAAGAGAAAGGACCATCTCCTTTTGCTATTGCGCCGGATCACATCTCGTGTTACTGAGTGATGATTTTTGACGTCAGAGAGCGTATAACGGAGTACCATTTTTATCCAACAGTAAATTGAAAATTTACGTGTTTGGTGGACGCGGTTCACTTCGCGATGCAGTACCGGCTTCGTAACTCATGTCACTTATACGGTGAACTACCTCGACCAAAGTAGAAATGTGAGACCGGATATAATTGCTTAAAGAACATGACTAGTGGGATAGACGAGTTGTGCTAGGAGAGAAGACTGATAATCAAGCTAATGGCTGCCTTGGGAACAGTCAATTAGGGATCAAATACGGGTGTTGATTCAATACTGGTCTTGAACCTTGATCATTATGTACTTAATTGATCATCAAGGCCTCTTTTTTATGACTATATTAGCTAAACAAATCGTCTACTGCTTGCTTTTTCAGCTTGTCTAATATCCGTCACTGTGCAGCTCTCAGTATCTGTATTACATTTTGCAGCTCTAACATACACCCCCTCAGCGCTGCAAAGTAGATCTCCATTTTATGCCTCGGAGTTCTGGATAGTCCGCCGACCTCCCGTATCTCTCCGTGCCGAACTGAATACAGCATCACCTGATGCCTCCGGTAAGCTCGGTAACTCGATCCGGCTTACCACTAATTTCATTAAGAGTTCTACGGCTTAGAATCCGTAAAACGCGGCTGAAAGCACCAGCAGTGATGGAAAACCCAGGCTCTGGTGTGAATCTACGTATGCTCGTGATAAAGGCCCAATGGACCAGATAAGACTTCTTACCCATGCATGCCGCCGCAACGGGTATGCAGCGTCTGTCAAAGTGATATCTGATTATTGACGGCCCCTTGGGAATAGTGCTGAGAAGAGGACTGTAGAACCAGAGTAGATAGCTTCGTAGATGAACTTTTCGCTTCGGGGAGCTGAGGGGCATTTCGAGAAGGGAAACGTAGCAGTTGCTGACAGAGTTCCACGCCGCGACAGCTAATAATATCGGGGCTTCCATCCACCAGACCAGTATCTTGCTGGGAGTAAGCACTCAAACTCTTCCTGCTTTCCTACAGAAGCAGTTCGAGCCGTAAGCCTCGGTCACCCGTGTCCATTTCTAAGCATGCGCATGCTGATTAATAACCGAATCCTTCATATTGTCTCGGTATATCATTTATGGCTTGACCTATGAACCATTCCTTCTCTACGCCATCGACCAGGCAGAGCGCGTTCATCTGACCAAAGATGCCTTGCGCCTCAGACGCTCCGGGTTGTCGCTTAAAAAAAGGAGGGTCGCGTATGGCTTCAGCGTGAAAATAAGGTCTAAATAAGGCATGGCGTCTTGTAAGATCAACGTAGCAAGGATTGACAAAGTGTAAAAATATGTAAGAATCAGGCATCAAAGATATTCTTCAACTGGTGATATCTGCCGATAAGGTTACTTTATAGCGTGATGTCGGATACAACGTTGCTAGGCATGAGCTGATCTGATTGGATGGCATATACCATGATGGCGATGACTGATCGCGGGGAAAGAAGTATTCAGCTTGACAAGCGGTCTGTTGAGTGGGTTTAGTGTGTATTCATAACCAAGACGTTGAGGCTCTAGGCTCTAGGCAACTCAGCCGCAACTAGTTATTACCTAAGACAAGTCTCGTGCCATAGTCTGCATGCCGGAGCAATTTAGGTGGGTGGTCAGCAAGGTCGTTGCGGTCCTGCGTGAAGAGCCGCAATCTCAACGGTTGCGCAGGAATCTTTTGAGTCATCGAACCGCGTGGCCGACAAGCTGTTGCAAACTCGTGATAGTCAGATTTTCTTGCTTTGGGTGGCGAGCAAACTCATATTTGGTTGGGCGTTGAAACGAAGGCTCTGTAACTGTGAGAGAGGTGGATCTCATCGGCTGGACGGTGTACTTGAATGTTTAAGTTCGCTCGTACTGTCTGGAGGCAGTAGTGTGATATATCACATGGATCCGCATCTTTCAAGCTGGGGCTTCCGAGGGAGGTCGCTAGGTATTACCTGCAGCCGGACATTACTACAAACAGCACGCTGCCTACAGGTTACATGTGCATATGAAACAGTATGTCGTGCTAAGAATGTGATTGGACCGGCTAGCCGCAGGGCCTATTCATCTTAGTGGAATCTCCGATGTGAGAGATGTACGAGCGGGTAGATTGACGGATAAAATGACAGAATAACGCCACGAATCGTAATGGAAATAAAACCCGAAGAAGCACGTTATGAGACCACACAAATTTTACGACGAGTGCTAGTAGATTGTACAGAGTACAACCATCGCACACGGTACGTAATTATTTCAACGTTGTCTGACGGTCCACTGCCAACTAAACAATTGGGAGATGGTAGAATCAACGTGGATGTTGTGTTTGGTGGGACGTACGGCGTTTGCTCAGTTCGATAGTCGGAAATACCCAAATATTCGGAGAATAGGATACCCAAAATAAGGTGGATTTAGGCTGAGCTAAACAGATAAGGTAGGGTACCTAAGCTCTTAGAGGAACATTGAATGGAAGCTACCAAGGTACATGAGATGTAGGTACATGGAGGGTCCGGGCATCAATGATACAAGCGCAATACGGAGGTTGCCTTTAATATTCTGGGCTAGCACCTTCCCCCCACACATCTCTGTCTACCAGCCCCCTGGCTCCCTCACTATTGGCAATCCATCCAGTCGGGTTCGCAAATCATTGCATGTCCAAATGCCGGTGGGTGCGATCCTCAATTCTTTTTTGTCTTTGCTTCAAGAAACCCTCCAAAACATCCACCGTGGCCCGTCTCACTACAACCTGGTGCTCCATCTGAACCCATATATATGTCCCTATCCGACACCATGGATACACCAATCTATCTTTCCGTCGTCTCACTACCGACACGTGTCCTGGGCACTAGTACGCTGGTTTTAGCCGACTCGCTTGAAGCACTGCTAGGCGTTAGCAAAAACAACGGCCTCTAGCTGTGTCACGTCACGCTAGAGCAGTATTCCCGGACGAGACCGCGGTACCTCTGAGACCGTTTAGTTTCCGATAGATAGTATTGGCACACCGACAAGACCAGTTAAGAAGTTGGGGGCCGGCTCGGTGTGTACAGTAGGTACCTACCAGCCTAGGAAATCAAATCAAAAATTCCACTAAATTGTCAGCACACTCTGTCTCGATAGGGATACGAAAACGCCTGAAAACACGGCCCGTGGTTGCTTCGCGTAGCAACCCCTGCTCTTGTCTACTCTCCCCTGTTTTGCAATTATTGGCTGCATTCTCATAGAAACAGGACTTCCGATTAGATTGACGTGTCATTACACGACAAGCTCCTGCAATGGTCCAGCTGATCCTCTTGAATTTCTGGAGTCGGTTGTTGAACGACACCAAGAGACATCGCGGGGAATACTGTCCCACCAAGGCCACTGGCAACTGCAACTCTTTTAATGGATAGCGTTTGGATTGATTGGGGTTTTAGTCACGCGTCTCCGGTTCACTGGGTCACTGCTTAGTGCCAATCCAAGCTACGAATTGACAGACCGGTAAACTAACCGTGGCGTCAAATGGCTCGCTTTAGTGTGAACCACGTTGTCGAGGAGGCTGGATCGCTAGGTCGAATGAAATGAAACCAAACGGTCCAGAGTCAGCCCAAACAATATTCTTGGCTCGCGAATAGGGCATCCCGCCGGGATTCGAGCACTAGCGTATGTAGACCTCACTGCGCAGCCGCTTATCCCCTGTTGGTTGGCATCGCGACGAAGTCCTTTTTTTTTCCTCATTTCTTCCATTTTTTCTGATATTTTACCCCCATTCACACACCCGTCTCTTACTGAAATAGACTGTTTGATTTGCATGTTACACACCGCCTCTGGCTACGGGAATGGGAAGGACATGGTTATATAATGGCTTGGCAGAGATTTCGAGCTTCCAGGTTGGCATGGACTCTCTCTTGTCCCATGCGGCTCATGCTGGTCAATGTTATTTTCCCCCTGACCCCCATGTTCTTATCTAGTGCCGTGACGGCCGGTTATGCTAGCCGGGTGGTCCGAGACGTGACTAGTGTTGCTTCTAGACTCTATTCCACCGCGTTTTGGATTCCGCGTGATGCGTGATGCAGCAGACCTGTAAAATTAGATTACTGTCGATCTCGGAGACGGGGCGAGCGGCCCCTTTCGCAGCTAGGTATGTCATCACCCGTCCTACTAGTCACAGCTCCCTACATACTAGTACACAACCCTTCGTTCCACATTAACCTAAGTCATGTGTTTCGTCTCACCTCCAGACAACCAGGGCGAGATTTATTATTACGCCGACGCTTAAGTTAACGTCTGTGTATGCACAAGGCATACTGAGTCAAGAAGCATTAGTTGTGGGCGTTCGCTTGTCTTACCCTGTCAGCCTATCTCAGACTTGGTTCTTACGGTTCTCCATTCGACCTAACTTTGGTTCGTTATTCCCGACTAGGTCTGACCTCACCTACAGTCTTCCTCCGGTTCCTACACTGCACTGCAGCCCGCGCGTGCATCACCGTAGGGCTGACCAGGACCGAACCCCTCACGTGGGCGGTAGGCGTTTTAAAAAAAGAATAAAAGGGCAGCATACGCGTTTCCAGGTTTGCCCATTGTTTAGGCGAGACCTGATCGGGGCTAGGATATTGCCGTGCATCTGGCCGGACTCCCATGAGCCGACGACCAGCAGGTTGCCATTGAGCTCGAGCCTCATCAGCCTATATACATACATAAGGACGAGGGGCGGTGTCGGTGCCGTCAAGGTTGAGCCGCCTTGGTACTGACCGTTACTATTCGAGGGATTATGACCTGGTTAGGTGAGTCCCTACATGTCCAATGTTTGATGATTTTCACCATGACGCCTTCCTGCATAGAGGTTGTGATAAGGGAAAAGGCGCTAGCTTAGGTGGCTATCTCCCTCCTTCATGGCCTCGGGGGGTTTTAATACAAGGACTCAGGCACTGGCACTGGGGGTGGCTGATGTTTGCTCCTTCCCAACCATCCCATTTCAGACACCTTCCACCCCAACTGACGCAAGTTGCCAAACCTCAAAATCCGATTCCACCCCAAAATATTCGCAGCCCACGGCACGCATCCCCACGTTGGAATGTATATAGAACCATCCAGTTACGTCATGCTGTATTGGGTCGGTGCGTTAAAGTTTGGAGTCTGGCGATTAGTTAGCTGAGGCCGCAACTGCTGTGGTGCCTCCCATTGGCTTACCTCTTACCCCCCTTCGATACATGTATTGGAGGCAGTAACGAGGAAAGAGAGCTAGTTACCTTGAGGGAAGAGCGAAACAGAGCCAACGTAGAAATGGCCATCTATGCCTTCCTTCAACGCCGCTGTTGGTTCCCAGTGACTCACCGTCCGACTCCCAAGATAGTAACTCGCCTCCCTTACTCATTCCTACTTCCACCTGCACGTACCTACGCGCTGGATAATCGCCATCGCCTGGACGGCGGCGACAAGTGCAACCCTACACTTTTCTTTGCTGAATTGCTGCCACTATTGGTCACTTCAGTCATTCAACTGCATTGTTCCAGAGAATTTCAAGCTGACACTCCAGCATCCAGGACCAATCTATTTTCTCACCGCCTCGTATCAGCTGAACTCTATTGAACTCGCCTCGGCCCTCTCAGCGATTTTGGGATTTCTTTATACCTCGGGCTCAACGGACTCGCCCAGGTAGCTGGCTGAGAGAATGACGGACGGGGAGCTGCAGAGCTTGCAGGCTACGCTGCATTATGTCTACCCGCTTGTGGTGTTTCTATACTTTGCCATCACTTCAGCTATCGCGGTTTGCACGCTTCAAACTTCTGACTCGGCCAAACTACCACATGTACGGCACAATGCCATATACTACATGCTCCTTTCTTTCATTGCCACCTTCGTGGCTCAAGTCATCCTCAAGGTAGTCGAGATTGCCGTATGGGGAAGATGGCCATCCCAGGACACGATTATCGGCCTCCTTTCGTGCATCTTGATCTTTGGAACCGAGCAGAATAGCCTAGGGAACGGATCCGGCACTGTCTGGTACCCATACTACGGATCGTGGCTTATTGCACTTGCGTTGGAGCCCGTGAATGCTGTGCTCTTATTCATTGCCGCCAGTGATCCGGTAGCAACGACACCGATTGCTTTTGACGAATCACGCCTGTTTCTTCGACTTGACGCTTCCATTGTTATCGTCCGCTGTATTATTGCCCTGAGCGCTGTCTTGGCATACTTCCTTTGGAGGGATAGTGGAATTGATATAGACGAAGACGAGGAACGGGCGCCGCTGATCCCAAAACCGAGTGGACGGTTAAATGGCGCTGACACATCAGCAGATAGTGGCTACGGTACTAATTCGGAGGGCACGAATACGGAAACAACCAACACAGAGACTGCTAACTCCCCTAGAGATGTCGAATCACCGTGGGAGCGTCAACAGCGTATTTCTCGAGAGAAAATAGAGAAACGGCTGAAAAATGAGGGCAGCTGGATTGCATATGCTAAGGGTTTCCTAATCTTCTTTCCGTATATCTGGCCCGTCAACAACCGCCGTCTACAGCTCTACGCTGCTCTCGTGGGCCTTTGCCTGCTGGCCGGAAATGTGCTCAACTTTCTGATTCCTCGACAATACGGCGCTGTTATGGACTCCCTGAGCGGCGTTTCCGGCGGTAATCCATGGATCCAGGTTGCAATTTTTGCTGGTCTACGACTTCTAGCTTCTGAAGCTGGAATTAACCTCTTGAGGCAGATGCTGTGGTTGCCTATCGAGTATTACTCTGAAGAGGCGCTGACAGCTGCTGCATACTCACATATTATGAATCTTTCCTCCGAGTTTCACGACTCTAAGAGTTCGTCGGATCTCATTGTGGCGATTTCGAACGGTACTTCGATTTCCAACATGTTAGATTCAATATGCTTTCAGGCTTTGCCAATGTTAATTGACTTGGTCATTGCGTTCACATACTTGTCTACCAAGTTCGGTCCATATGAAGGCTTTATTACCATAGCAACTGGTGTGGCGTTCATCCAGACTGCTACCCGCATCATCTCGAGTTTCAAGGAGAAAAGAAAGAAGATGGTGAGGACGTAAGTGGCCTTGTTTTTTTATCGCCCTGATAATTCAATGCGAATTCCTCTTTGATTTTGTAGGCTATTGTGTCACGTTTGATTGCGTGCTAATATTTCCCTAGATATTTCGAGGAGCATTACATCCGCCAGGCCGGTATCCAAGGTTGGCAGACCGTTAGCGCCTTCAACCAAGTCCCGTATGAGGAGAGGCGATACGGGGTGGCAGTTAATTCGCAGGTCTCAGCAGCCAAAGAGCTCTACTCTAGCTATTTTGTTGGCCATGCTTTTCAATATCTGATCCTGCTTGCAGGGTTGCTTGCCGGCGCATTCTTAGCTGTCTACCAAATTACGCATGGCCAAGCTACCGCTGGTGACTTTGTTATGCTTTTAACATATTGGGGTCAACTCACATCGCCTTTACGTTTCTTCTCTCAGCTCGGAAAGAACATCAGTCAGGATCTGGTGCATGCCGAACGACTTCTTGACGTGATGACCACTAAGCCGACGGTAGTTGAGAAGCCTAATGCTCGACCATTGAACCTCAAGGGTGGTAAAGTTGAATTTCGGAACGTCAGTTTCAGCTACGACAAGAAGAAGGACATCTTGAAGGGCGTGAAAGTGTCTGTTCCGTCTGGTACTACAGTCGCGTTTGTTGGTGCGACTGGGGCTGGGAAGTCGACAATCCTAAAGCTCCTTGATCGATTCTATGATGTGACGGGAGGCTCCATTCTAATTGATGGCCAGGATATCCGAGACGTGACAATCTCCAGGTATGTTCGATTTCAACCATCCCTCTTTCACCTTCTATGAATACCTACCTAAGAATTATTCCTTCGTGGGCAATTATATTTGTGCTATTTTATCATTTAGTCATCCCTCTGCTGTTGCTGATATTCTCCGGCTATCTAGTTTGCGACAAGCTATTGGAATTGTACCCCAATCACCAATCCTCTTCGACGATACGGTGATGAACAATATCCGATACGCTCGACTGACAGCGACCGATGAGGAGGTATATAGCGCATGTAAAGCGGCAGCAATCCATGAACATATCATGGGCTTTACTGAGGGCTATTCGACTCGAGTCGGCGAGCGTGGTGTGTGAGTAGGATCTAGCAGAATTTACAGAGCGCAATGACTGACAGCCCTAGTAAATTATCCGGTGGTGAACTGCAGCGTATCGCGATTGCGCGGGCTATCTTGAAGCAGCCGGAGATTGTGCTCCTCGATGAAGCGACCAGCTCTGTTGATACTGATACAGAACAGAAAATCCAAGAAGGTCTCCGAGCGCTGTGTCAAGGGCGTACTACTTTTATTGTAGCGTAAGTTGCTCATTACTTGTTGAATATGGTCTAGGTTTACTGAAAGTTCCAGGCATCGCCTTTCAACCGTTATGAACGCTGACACCATCTTTGTCGTTGCGAGTGGAGAAATCGCCGAGCAAGGTAGCCATGAAGAACTGATCGCTAAGAACGGCAAATATGCCGAACTTTGGTCGAAACAAATCTTTGTCAAGCCTAAGGAATCGAAGGAAGATAAGGAGAATGGGGGAGTCGTCGGTGCGGTGACCCCGGGTGCCACACAAACAGATGGATCTGGCGATGAGCGGGCAAATGGGGTTAACACTTTGAATGGTACTCCGGCTCCACGACCAACACCAACGGTGACGACCTCTGTTACAACAGCCAAGGCCAATGGGCAGGCTGCGAGTACTCCAAACGGGCATAAAAAAGAGGTAGATCCGTCGAAAAATCATGCTTGATTTTTTGGCTGGTACTAACCTCTGACAGGGTTCAAAGTTGAATCCTGGCGCTCCGGAGTTCACGCCTCGCTCTGCAGCTGCGCTAAACCTAATACCAACTACCCCCTTACGAAACAGCTGGGCTGAAGATGTTGAGGAAGAAGCCGGTTCTCCAAATGCAGCACCAGTGGATTCGGAGTCTGCTTCTATTTCTACTGCAATAAGAGCCTACGAGGCAAGTCCTTCGAGTAAACGTGATGATGCCATCTCACCTACCATACCTCTTGAGTCGACCAACCAACCAACCGCTTTTGAGGCGCCGGATTCTAAGCCTCGTCGAAACACTCTCCAGTCTGTGTCCTGCCCGGAGCCACCGTCGCTTTGTTTTCCGGACAGCCCGGCTCGCTCCGTTAGCCAACCTATGCCAACTCCACCTACAGCAGCCTCTGACGAAAGGGAAAACACCCAACCCCTACGGAATCTCACCGAGCCTGTGTCTCTCCCACCTGAAGCCAAAGAACCTCCACAAGGACCTTCCAGAGGCAGAGGTAGTTTCCGTGGTCGAAATCGAGGTCGTTATCGCGGAGGAAGAGGCCGAAGACACTACCCGTCCAGACCCAAACTAGATCAGAAAGAGAGTACGGAAACCTCACAGAGACGCGGTGGCTTTTCGTCTCGTGGAAAGTAATTGCGCATTTTCAACCGGAGTTTTTATGTCGTACATCATTCCTATATCGCTCGTCTGCATAGACGCGTCTCATCTGCTCGAGGACACTCTACGTTTCGATTCTTCTGCGTATTCTTACGAATTTTATACGGAAACGCTTTTCACATAGGAGGTATTACAAAAAGCGTTAATCATGGATGTTTGATGAGACGCATTAATCGGCTATGGTTTTAAATAATGATGTTTACCGGCTGACCGTGGGACCAGGAGTGATGGAGATGAGGGAAACCGGAGGGTGAAAAAAAAGTGGCCATGATATTTTTTCGATTCTTGTTAGCCTATTGGCATTTGAGGACACAAAAAAGTTACGTTTATGGACGTCAAGGCATGCTCTTTAGAGAGAGAAAAAAATGAAGGAACACTAAGGCATGGTAGGAGTCGAGGTGTATGGCGGAAAATTAGACGAGCATTGATTTCCCCCCCTTTTTTTCATCTCGATTGTCCGTCAGGTCCGCAATTAACCAAATTTGTTTTATCATCAGCACCGTTACGCACGATCATCATGTACATTAGTAGATGCGATCAATCGTCAAGTGGTGAGGCCTTTATTTATTTTTCCCCCTTATTACTAGTCCCTAGCCCTTATACCTCGTGATGTCCACTTGCAGTCTAGGTCAACCAGACGATACGTTGACTGGAAAAGTGCGCGAAACTAAGAAACCTGATCGAGTCTCTATACCCAGCCATCCTTACTGCAGTGACGCTATGCTCGTTTCATCCCAGCCCAAACAAATGCTTAGCACCTAATTTGTCAACAGAATCGGATCATCATTGCCCAGCACCGCGCCCAGCTCCGGCATTACCGCCACCGCCACCCATCATATTCCGGGCCATATCAGCGATATTAGGGTCGTTCATGAGAGTGCTCAGGTCGGGCATCCCACCGCTGGAGAAACGGTCAGCCATCTCGCGCAGGCGCGGATTGCTCATCAGGTTCTGCATCATCTCGGGGTTCGACATGAGGTTCTGCGCCATGCTCGCGAACATGGGGTTGTTCATGATGGAGCTGAAATCCGGCATCCCGCCGCCGCCGCCGCCTCCTCCCTCCCTGTTTCCACCGCCGCCGAAGAGTCCGGCCAGGCTGCTGAGATCGGGTCCGCCTCCGCCGCGCGGGCTCGGCGCGTCCGGCGTCGCGGTCGCGGCTTCGGCTTCTAGCTCTTCCACTCGCCGCTTCGCTGTCTCGAACCCCTTCTTCATCGCCTCGCTGCCCCCGTTGCCCTCGTGCTCAATGCCTTGCTTGTACGCCTCCATCGAGCCCTTGGCATCGCCGAGCGCGAAGCGGGCGAGGCCCAATCGCGACCAGGCTTTCGTGTACTTGGGGTCAATGCGCACGGCGGCCTCGGCGTCGGACCGTGCGCTCGCATGGTCGCGCGCCGCGCTGTAGGCGGCCGCTCGGTTGGACAGGTAAATCGCATTGTTCGGGTACAGAGCCAATGCTTGCGTGTACAGGTCGATGGCCGTGGGGTAGTCCTTGGACGCCATGGCGCGGTTGCCCTTGGCCTTGAGGTCTTCGGCTTGGGCCTTCTCATCTTCCGTCGGGACCTTTTCTTGCGGGGCGTCGGTGCTCGCGGCGGAGGGCTTGGAGGAGGAGGATGTGGTGGTTGTGGCCTTTAGCTTCTCGTACACGCCGTAGATCTGCAGCAGGTTCTGGGTGCCCGTGGCGGCCTTGACGGCGTCGGCGTCGGTGGGGTCCACTTTGAAGGACTCCGCGATGCAGTTGATGGCCACGTCGATGCTGTCCTTGTCCTCGCCGGACAGCGTCCCGTCTGTCAGCGACGTCGACAGGAAGTCGCAGATGGCGAGCGCTAGGCGCTGTTTGGTTGTCGTCGCCTGACGTTCGCGAGGCTTTGTTAGTATTATTTCGGCTGGCTGGCTGCGGTAGCGAAGGAGGGGTAATCACTGCGATTGCGTACGTACCATAATCAGTTAGAGATCGTCTCTAGACTCGGTGCTGGTTCCGGTGTAGAAGCGCCGTGAGAGAAGATGTCTTGAAAGGTGAATATCGTGGGGACTGGGAAATAAGAGGTTACTCGAGGTGAGTTACGTAGATGGTTAAAGGATGTAGATCGACTTCTTTGTGTTCCAGCTGTTCTCGAAATTTCGGCCTGATACGTGGGATATAGGACAATGCCTAAGTGGGAAAGTGGGGGGGACCTTGTGCCTGGACACGTAGGCGGTGTGGGATATGGGGTGAGAGCTAGCGGGGGTCCATGTGGCAGAATTTAGACGGCCTCAACTTTATATAGGGGGCACAGTTTATCGATAAGTATAACATCCATCGAGATAAGCAGTGCTCTTACAAGATTCACCCAGAGTTCGCGCTAGGGTAGGTACAGGTATTCACGGGAAAATACAAAGTATAAGAGGTACTTAATATGAGAATTAATAAGGCTAATACACAGTATCCCTGACGCATATAATCGAGTTTCCAAATGTGAAACTTCGATCTGTCTAAACAGCTCGAAACAGCTCCCTGTTGACCCAGATCGGCTCCAGACAAATTCGAATTAGGGGGGCTAGCAAACCAATTCTATGCTGCCAAGTTCCCACAAGAAGTCGTCTGAAGTTGGAGATACCCAGCTTGCCCAGTTGAACGCAACAACAGCGTTGAAGTTCGCTCGTTTGAACGATTCTAGTGGATGCTCGATCCTGTGAAACCGGCCGTTGAAGTCCGTCACGTAATTCCAGGTACTGTTGTATATCGACGTCGGATCCGAACAATCCGCCATGGACTGGAGCTCAAGAGTAACGTTCCCGCCTTCGGGGCCTTTCATGCTGAAGGCGATAGCACTGTATCCGGATTCTACTGAAGCGTCGATACAGCCGACCGACTCGAAGAAATAGGACGACTTTTTGGGCGCGAACGAGATCGATCCACGTGAGCCGGTAATAGCATCCATGCTGCCGTCATCTATTTTGGTACGAGTCAGACTCAGAGATAATCTATCCTATTAGATTGTGATGTTCATACCGCTTGCCTTCAACCCCAAGTTGTTCTTTCTAGTTTCGAACGACTCAAATTCGTCGATCACAAGATTCGAAGTACATCTTTGGGCTACTGCGTGGGAGACACATAGCCCCATCGCTAGATAGCAGATCGCACGTAGGAACATCGCGATAAATGATGATACAAGTAATCGGTTGGAACTCGTGATTTTGAAGGTTAGATAGGAATAGGAAGAGGCGACAGTATTCATTTACAGACCTAGGCAGCATGGTAACTTAAGAAAGAAAACCGAATAGAGGGAGGCTCTAGCCCATTTAGGGCTCTGAGACCTAATCTACATGCTCCCGGACTGCTTATTAGCTGCGCATTTACTTTATTGGGCTCACAGACGTAAGAATTTGAGAAACCTAGGTGTACTAGAGCTTATTCGATTATATCAGATGGTGGCCCGAGAGAACGTGGCGCGAGGCTTATAATTGCCTAGCCTGAACCTCATGCTATGAGTAGACTACGAGCTGAATTATTCATAAAGGACAATGCGGTTCTTATTGATTCATGTATTTCTATCAATAAAGTAAACGAGGTCGAATCTAGGAAGCAAATTTTTGCTTCACTATATTCCCAAATTCTCTCTCACATTGGGAGACATGGGTCATCTCAGGGGAGAATTCCAATCAAAAAAGGGGAAATCTTTAGAAGAAAACCCCAAGTCGAGAAATACAGCGTTCCGTATTCCTTCAACTCGCCCTGTTTAGGGGTCTCGGATGTTGGGGATGAATTCCTTATCGTCTAAGGAGTCGAAGCCTATAGCACGTTCCTGTTGCTTTCGTGAAAGATGGATTCGCGCCTAAAATTACGCAATTAGTCAAGCTTCAAAATTAATTACCAGCGAGTGAAGTATCTTACCTTGTCTAAGGCAGACTGGGCGAGTGGCCTGGTGTTCCTAGGACCAGTCGGGGCTCGAATTTGGGCATTGTGAGGAGCCTGTCTCGCAAGGAAACTTCTGTCACTGCCGGAAGGCACGGTAGGCTGTCGCCGTGGCATAATAGGGTCGAATACGGGTTGGCGAGGAACGGGCTGGAGAGAAGCAGGCGGTCCCCAGGGAGATTGAGAAGGATGGCGAGGAGGGGATAGTGGCCAGGGAGATTTAGAAGGTTGGCTAGGAGGGCACAGTGGCCAGGGAGATTTAGAGGAATGGCCTATTGAATTCGTTAGCCTTTAATCGAGAGATCATCATAAAGATGAGTAGCCAGAAACTCTAGAAAGCTGTTCCAGACAGCATTTTCAAGCTTCTAGAACCTATTTCGCCTTCTTACCTTGTTCACGGGGTTGGTTAGCAGGCATAAAAGGTGCCGCAGTGGCGGATAGTGTGCTTCCACCTCCAAAGGGGGGCGCGTCTGTAGAGGCGGCACGAGCAGGGGCGCTATTGACTCGATAGGTATGTTCAGGGGCGGTAACGTGTGAGGTAGTAGTACTGGTATACGGGCCTGATCCGTAACGGGGCGAAGACTGAGCAGCAAGCTCCTTATCGCTTATTGAGTGGTACATGTTGACTTATGTCGGGTTCGCTTACTAGAGGTGGTGTATGTTCCAGATTTTGCTGGTTGCTCACCTCCTCTCAGATATAAATACTAAATTTGAAGTCGAAACGGGAGATAAATACCCGACGATGACGAGGTAGACGAGAATAATGGGTGACTCTCCTCAAGTGACTCGCCGCGAGGGAGGATTGTCTGAGTGCGGATGTACAGCAAGAGATTTAAGAGAGAGATTTCCATTCTATAATTAGGAAGGAAGATGATTCATCAAGTGGAAAAAGGAGTTGCAAATGCCATACACTAGGCTCTCGCCCGAGGAAGATAACAATAAACAAGAAGGGGTCCACGGCCGGCAACAGTCATGCTGTAGCTTAATAATATTTCCAAGAACGACAACAAATCAGAAGCTACGGTAAGGCCGAGCCGGAGCAGATGGATTGACCGGCAAGAATGGGTACACTCGTGGCCGGTTGTAAGCTAACGATGACCCTGGCACCAGTGATAGGGTGAGTTGTCAACCAGTGAATTCCAAAAGTCTCTCCGGAAGGGGCATCGTCATGTGAGACTGGTTTAGGATCACTACCTAAATTAAGTCTCTCTGAGTTTGTTCCCCTACTCACATCCACCATTACTTGAATGTCACAGCAAGTAATATCTATGTGCTATTTAGATGGTATTTTTATTATTCACGAATCGTCCATTTAATCACAGAGTGATGCGCAATGTCCTGTGAATCAGGTAGACAATCATAATTCTTTTCATGTGGGACCCCTGAGCTTTGTACAAAAGACGGCAGTCAGAGAGTCATCCCAACTTATATTGACCCATGACTAGGAAAAGTTCGCTTTGATTTATATCCACTCACATTCTATCGCAAATTTATCCTGACAACAGAGGGACTCATAAAAGTAAGGCAGGAGTAATATTTGAATATTCATGATTTATACTGAATGCCCACCCTAGCTTACGGGCGTCATCGCTGACAACACTACCGTCATCCGACAGAGTTTCCTCCCAGTTGATGTGTTGTGCCTCTACTGCAATTTCCACAACTCATCCCCTTCTACAGTCTGGTTCGTCATGTCCGCAGACACTGACCACAGTTTTGGATCTCTCCAAGATATCCTTGTCAACGTAGAGAAAATACTGGTATCGCGAATCAAGGACCGTTGCTTTCTCCTCCGCTGGTACAAAAGCAGCCCATGGACCGAACACCTGATGCACCGTCTTCTCATTAAGACTTGATTCGTCCCCCTTCGTGATGATCTCAAGGGTAACGACATTGTGACAATCTCGTAGTTATATTTTCCTAGGATTTATCCTATTTCTCTCATAACAAGTCCAGAGGATGAATGTTCCTTCTGTTAACCCGTTGATGTGGATTTTCTTTTTCGCCGGAGACAGCATAGCATCCGATGTGTAACCTACTTCATTACATTAAGTCGGTTTGAATATTGAAGACTACCTCGTAATTATGTTCCAAATCAGATGTAGTCTTGCATTTATCCCTCCTCTTTTAGCCTTATAAATTCTCTACCTACATATTCTCATGGTTAAAGCCAGCTTTATGTTGCCATAGGTGATTAGTCATCCAGATGAATCCATGTGCGGGATGGCAATGATTGAAATCAAAATCTACTCGAGATGCCCAAACCCGGCTTCTTTACCGTATACTGGAACGTAATGGTAAATGGTAAGTAATAGCATAAGCATCGAGACATCATGGTAGATACCTAATCTGTGAATAACAGATATTAATTTAAAATAGACGATATTGAGTTTCTCAGGTGAAGTCTGAAGCTCTCATTAGGTAATCACAAGTAACCAGGTATAGTAACACAGCCTGTCAGTAGTTGCCTTCACGAAACCCCCCACTTGGAGAAGTCCGTAGTCTCTCCTCGGGTATAGCCGGTAACTGAACGCCAATTCCAAAGCAACACGATGGAGTCTGAGGTTGAAGGCCAGGTTGTACGTCGACCAGTTCCTGTGATAAAATTACCCCATAGGTGGAATCAAGATGGGATGCTAGTCCAGGGTTCTAAACCGGAGAAATGCCCATGCTGCTCCTGGGACGGGGATCCACAGACTCTTCTCTATATTGAGGGGGACACCTATGAATCTAGCGAGTTTCATGGGCTTCCAATGTTATCAGGGGAAGACGTTATGTCTTTGCGACGAGAATGTGTTTCTTGCCAACTTCTGGACATGATTCTACACAATGTTGCCGCCTACGAAAACAAACCCGTAACGGTATACAGTCAGGTGATGCTATCAGACACGTCTTATGTAGTATCCCTGGATGTAGACGTGGATCCTACTTGCTGCCCGGTAATATTTACAACTGTGGATCTCCACGGAACACCATTCGAACATTATAATATTCCTAGACGGGCGTGGATATACACTGATTCACTCTTCGAAACTTCATCTCAATGGGCACAGAACCGCATATCCGAATGCCTGCAATCACACCACCCCTGTGGTAGTTCCCGCAGAGACATTTCATTCTTACCGTCGCGGCTGATTGACGTAGACGCTAAAGGGCTAGGAGACGATGTTGTCCTTGTGAATAGTACTTCTATTCCTCAGGGCTCGCCATATGTCGCACTTAGTTATTGCTGGGGAGATAACAGACCGGAATGCATGACCACCTCTGACACTTTATATAAACATATGCAGAAAATCCCATGGTCAACTTTACCCGCGACCTTCCAGGACGCTGTGAAATTCACACGTAGTCTTGGTGTGAAGTATCTATGGATCGACACTATTTGCATCATCCAGGGAGACCGGGATGACTGGAGTCGCGAAGCAGGACGGATGTTCCACGTGTATGGAAATTCGTACGTGACGCTGGTTGGTCTATATGGCGATTCAAGCACTTCAGGCCTCCGTTCGACGTCAATGGAAGAACTTGTAATGAAAGTGGCAGAGCTGTGCCTTGGACCGCACCGTTGCCCGATCTACATGCGACTAGAATCTCATTATTTCACGCAAGCATACCTACATGCAGGCCTTACGTACGATAGATATCGAAGGGATCCGGAATGGGAGCCTCTACTCCGTCGAGCCTGGGCGTATCAGGAGCGTATGATTGCTCCGAGAGTACTCTACTTCGATAGGAGCGAGATTATATTTCAGTGCTTCCTCGACGCTGCTTGTGAGTGTGGCGCTACACAACACAACCTGACAAATATGGAGAAGCCTGCGAAATCACTTTTCTTCGATAAGGTGGTTAATGTCGGCGGCGATTATGAAGAAAAAATTCGGGGGCTGACTGCGCTTCAAGCTGGAGATACGAATCGTGAGAAACAGCGAGAGGTAGCAGAAGTCTGGAGGGAAATCATCCTGGAAGAATTTCCAGTGTTAGACTTGAGTTTTGCTAGTGATAAACTGCCTGCTCTGGGAGGTATAGCGGAGCAATTCCAGAAAGTCCGTCGCGAGGAGATCTATCTGGCGGGTCTGTGGTCAGGCTCGCTCGTTGTAGATCTGCTCTGGCACTGCGCAGAAACCTTGACCGAACAGCGGCAAGGATACGCTCTGCCGACTTGGTCTTGGGCATCCGTTCAAGGCCCTATCGTCTAACCCTATTTAAGAATCGAAAACGCGATAGATCTTGTAAAGGTTATTAAAGCGAAATGCCAATATGTGAACGATAATCCATTTGGCATTTTGGAAGATAGCGTCTTGGTACTCCGTGGTAGAGCATTACCTTGCCTGATAGAATGGCAAGTCGATAAGTGCGGTATCCTTTATTTGTGCGATGAGGCCTGGTCGAAGCTTAACAAGACGGATGATCTGGCGTTTTTTCTAGACGGTCCATTGATGGATTTCGGCGATACAGTGTACCAAAGAAGCTCCGAGCGACAAGAGTTCCGTCTACTTGAGATGAGGCAGGGCTTGACTGAGCATTATGAATGGCGGGAGGAGAACTGCCAGGTACGAAGTTATTTAATACTCCTCCGTGAAGAAATGAACCAGGATGTCTATGTAAGAACGGGCGTGGTACACATTTTTACCAGACTGCCCGAGTATAGAACTGAGACGGTGGATAGGTAGAAGGACGCCTGGGAAGAGCAGAGCATTTTGACGGATTGTGAGATTCGCTGAAAGGGTACTGAGTCTGGGCCGTATTGGAATAGACGCGCCTTGTTGCCCCCCGTTTCCGGTCACTTATCTCGATAAACATATATCCCTCGGGACTTGGAGGATTTATTTTCACCACTTATAAAGGAAGAGATTAGATGTGCTGGTTGTTGGTAGAGAGAAGAGTAGATCTAATGATGTTGTAGGTCATGGGTCTAGGAGCCACTGAGACAACCTTAGTGGGATTAGATTAGATAACCCCCTCTACAGTGCCTCACACTTTCCTCTTCTGCGTGCCTGCCGCCGTCTGTGCCTTGGCGGTTCAAGTTCATCAATGCCCCGCGTTCAAGCGCCGTGTCAATCCTTATCTGTTGAATAGACGCGAGCTCTATCGGTCTGATGGCAGGTCGCCCCAACTATGCTAATGAATGGAAGTTGCCATATTTAGAAGCTTCTAATATGGAGCTTACACCGAGCGGAAAGTCTAGCGTAAGCCAGTTCACGTTGCACAATTCTTCAGCTGTTCTCAGCTGGAATATTATTACCTTCAATAGTGTCATCAAGTAGCTAGGCCAGGTACAAGCCTGTTTGCCGACAAGAAGGTATGCGACTATCAATTAGTCTGTCACGAGTTGGTCCAGCCTTTATCGCTAAAAGTGAGGAAGATCTGATTGCTTCTGAGCTCATCCTTGCGAGCGCATAATGAACTTGGCTGGCTTAGGTCACCTTGGCGCAACCACCAGAGTTTATTGGATGGCATCGATCATCATGACAGCGGGAATAGCCAACATACTACGTCCGACGCGCTGGCTGATGAGACATGCGTCTTGGAAAAAGGCCTGGCCCGCATACCGGTTTCGACGTAGTTTTCAGCCCTGAGCCCGAGCCCTCTGTTTAAAACACACGTTTCCCAGCTGCAAGGCATATAACCTAGTTCCTAGACCGAAGTTCTCGACATCCGATTGTATCTAGGCTGATTTCAATCTTCTACCTTATTTAGTTCAACTGACTGGTGCTACCTATCTGGCCTGCGCTCCGCATGAAAACCGACGCTGAAAACCGGGTCTCTCCAGAACGGATTTCGAATCAAACCTGTTCACCGTGTACGCACACTCGTCGTCCGGACTGCATTTCTCGCATTTGCCTCTGAAGAGAGGGCACCGCGATAGTATGAGCATGCCAAAGTGATATAGAAAGATTTCTTGATTCGATTTCCAAGTCAGTGAACGCCGTAGCTGGCCCGAAGCGTAACCACGACAGGAAGCCGGAGTACCCCTGCACTTTGAGGTGTAACGGATTGAGGGCTTGAACCTGGCCGGGCGGTCCTTCAATAATGGATACTACAACGTCGTCGAATTTGGGGCGATCATCGCATGCGGCAGTTGCGTATACCCATCTTTTCAAGCCGCGACCTTCGGCGCGAAAAATTCAGAAAAGAAATTCACTACCGGTCAAAACGAATGATCAGATACCAGTCAGCTCATCTACAGTCAGCCCGGTCCTTCGCATCGAAGAACACTCCCATCGCCAGAGGCGGGCAGGCCAGATTGAAGCTGCTGACTCCAATTTTAGAACCCTGTAAGTTTTCACCTGTCGCTATAAATTCCCCGAATGGCTAGAATAGTGAGGAGATCAGCACTCGTCCCAGCTGGGGAACCAGAGTTGCTCCGCCTAAGGCGGTAGGTATCCATTCCCAATTCGTTGCATTGATTGCCAAAGTTGGACGTTCTGGCTTGCCCCTGTACACACTGTCACGGGTGAAGTCCAGGGCCGTATTATTTTTCGCACTGCAAATGGCGTCATACCTTACTTGGCTACTTTAGTGTTCCCGAATAATATACCGCTTTCTCGAGGGGCACAACCGTTATGTCAGGGGTTGGCTAATTTCCACAGCGGTGCGCTACACAAAAGCAGCCTCACGCTACCAACAGCCCAGTGGCCGCCTATCACAAGTTAAGATGGCTCAGACTAGTCTAAGCTAGATACTTGGAATACGAACTGGCTATTTGGTAGGCTGGAAGGGTGGTCGAAGACCTAGAAACGTGCGCTATGGGTCTTTCACCTTGTCGTCCGGGTACACTAGAGCTGCGACTCTGCCAAAGCTACCGAAGAAAAAGTTCGTCGACCTAGGTGATGCAAGGCACGCCTGGTCTTTTAATCTCTGTGGACCCATCTAAATACGACGATCTTAACCTCTGTTATTTCTACACCTGTTACCTCTTAGTCGACTCCTCTCTCTTGCTAACCTCCTATTTCAATCTAGATTCACAAAACATCAGAGGTCTCAATCCGCATCTGTGGTGGCTTTTCGGCCAAGATCTGACGATAACTTGCTGAAGCCAATAGCGCCATCGGGGTCTTATACGATGGGATCCACAATGGGTCCTGGACCTTCGCATGCTTCTCGCGACCCCGGATCTACTCCTGAAACCTTTGCGATGCGAGACACGGCAAGGGAATCCAATGTCAGGACCGACCGATCCGGCTCCAATGCAGTCGGGCCGGCATACGCTCAGCAATCCCAGCGACCAACAAAGCTTCCACCCTCGATGATGAGCAATTATGCACAGATTGATATGCGGCCGGCCGGGTACAACCGACCCGGAAGACCATCGAGTAGCGCCTCGAGCGTCGCGAGCTCGGTGAGGACGAATGATACTTTCGATGCTATTCTTTCGAGCCCGACTAGCAGCAGAACGAGTTTCGACTCTTGGAATTCGAGTCCGCGGAGGGTCGAGTATGGCTGGCAGCGACCGGCGCCAATTAAGCAATATAGGCGGAGGAGGGAGACCGGGGAGCTCTTCGCTGCGTTACCCGAAGAAGTCCTAGGACTCATTTTGGACGAATTGAAAAAGCTGCACCTGAATCCTGGCAGCACAAGTTGTGCAACATGCATGATGAGGGACATGTGCTCCATTGCTGTGTCGGCGCGGAAGCTGTGGAAGGTTGCCCGAGTAGCACTGTAAGTTCCCCATACCCACACTGGAGATAAAAACGGGGCTGAGAAGAAGTGAAGTTATGAGGATATACAGCTCGTTGGATCAGACTCGCCTGTGCAAAGGAAACGATACAAGTTGAATTTTGGCTCGCGCCTGGTCCTACTTCGTCGGACGTTGAGATCGAACCCTGAGCTAGCAGCAATCGTCCGTAGTCTAAAAGCGCCGGCCATCCCCCAAGGTGTTCCTCTTGATTTATACCAAAACTTGGTAGCCTCCGTTATAATGGCCTGCCCTAATTTTGAACGATTAATTGGGTTCCATCAAAATCACGACTACTCGTTCAATCGTCTATTTCATGCTTTGTCGACCAGGCGCAAGCTGGTAGAGATGCATTGGACCCTGGAACCCTCTCAATTCCAGAGAAAACGTCGTCTATCAAACGCTGCCGCGCTATTAAACTCGGAGAATCCAAACTATAAAGAAGCTCCTGGGGACCTTTTACCTCAACAGAGTGAGGATTTTCTCGAGCTTCATACAGATTGGGAGCATCTTGAAACTCTGTCGATACATTGCCTGCCAGGCGCGACACTAACTCCAGTATCCCTCATTCCAGATATAGTGTCCCGTTTACCGGCCCTTCAGAATCTTCATCTATCTCACTTACCATTTACTGCCTTCAATGATGCAAATCTACTCTCATTGCCGTCGCTACAGACTCTTACCTTATCACATCTTCCAGGTGTGTCTAGTGAGGGCCTATCGTCTTTCGTAAGACGTCCTTCGAGCCGGTCAATCAAGAAACTCACTCTTCAACATATGGATGTGGATTCACTGCCTGCGCTCAGCCAGATTCTCTCTAACCTTACAGCATTAGAGAGCTTTGCCCTGGTGCAGAACTGCACGCCACTAATGCCGCCGAATGAGATGATATGGCTATTTCCCTACCTGGCGTCACCGTCTGTGCGGAAACTGCACTGGGATATCACAAGCCAAAAATCATGCGCCAGTATGGCCGACTCGGTTCTTGCGCGAAGCATAGCCGCAAATGGATTCCCTTCACTTCGGATCCTACGAACACCCAACGACCCCGAAGGAATTTTCCAGGCACTTTGCAAACCAATGGAGAGTATTGAGGCGGCTAACGATCAGTTTCGCGGCCTTATCTCGAGGTGCACGTCACGGCCTAGCCCTCCGGCAACACCAACGACCCCTAGTACACCAAAAACACCAACCAAGACACCTTCTTTTGGCTTGAATTTCCCGATGGAGGACCAACTTTTTCCATCAAAGGTGTCGACCAATCTGTCGCAATCGCGACTTGCGGCGCAGAGTAGGCTCGAAGCCGCGCGGCAGACCCCACGTTTTACTGTAAATGTAACCGGCGAGGACGGATCCGTGGTTGAGAATTATGGTATAGCGGGCTTCATTGGACAAGTGGAGTCCAAGATTAGGTACTGTGTGACGCCGGATGAGGGCGCCACCGACGAGAATGGAGGGTTGGTGGATATCTCGGATGTCCTTAGCGATGGGGGCGAGAACTTGAAAGTTGAAGGGAGAGAGGGCTGCACGGGCCGCTGGAATACGTACAGTGGAAACGTGGTCGATAAAAAGGACCGCGAGAGATGGTTTCATACAGAGCGCGGGCGGTGGCGGCCCGTGGCGTTGCCCTGAGGGCCTCGGGGATCTCGGGGATTGATTGAGCGAACAGGTATGTGAACAGGTGAGTGGGATTGCGATTTAAGTGGTAATGGTTTGTGGCACATGTTTACGTTTATATACCCTCTGAAGGAAATGGAGAGAGGAAGATGTCATGAAGGGTACTCCAAGACCTGGTGGTATCAAAGACGATGGACAAGGTCCCCCGTGTTATAATTATCTACGTTCGTAACTAGGATACCCCATCTAGTAATCGGAGAGGCGTTTGTGTGGCTTAGAATCTTGATTCCAATAATACAGGTTCTTTCACCCGAGACAGCAATATTAACTTGGATCCAAATATTGGAAATTCCCCGCCTCTATTCCAGTCTGTACCAACATGAAGGGAGTACCAGCAATTCAGGGGTGCATGTCGAACCCCGCCGTGTGTAGCGAAAAAGGGGGATTCTCCTTGTGACCTGGTTACACCCGGTAACGCTGAAAACACCGACCATCGGCGCGGAGATTGCGATAAGCGCATAATTACACCCGAGCAAGCCGCGTTAAAACGTCATTGTCCCCAATTTATTTCTTTCTCCAAACGACTCCAACAACTTGCCTTTGCAACAACAAAATACCTACGATATTCGTCCTTCGAAGGCATAAGCACGATTCAGCTTTGAATTTACTACTGCATTTAAGTTGCCAAGTCCAGTCGTAACTATTCCAGAGCGATGCGGTCCTCGTTATTACCACGAAGGCCGCTGCGGCGTGTCTGCGACGCCTGCAAACAGCAGCAGCGCAACTACGCGACACCGAATACCTTCAGCCGAGCCGCCACCCTCACTGCTGTCGCACCAAGCAATGCTCTACCTCCCCAACCCGCCAAACTGCGGCCCGCCACATGCAGATCCCAAGTCTACATGAGCAGCATACCGCAGACCCGGCACATGTCCAGCAGCGGAGCCTCCTCCGCGCCCTTAGACAGCAAAGCGCAAGCCGAAGCAGAGGAAGACCTAGAAAAGCTCGAGGAAAAGGAAAAGAAGGCGAAAACGCACTACGACCTCTTCCCGCAGACCATCCCCGAAGGCCCGCCCCCGAAAGGCCCCTTCGCTATCGATACCCGCGAATTGCGTCGCGAGTTCCTAACTCTACAGGCGACGGCACACCCGGACCTCGTGCCCCCGGGCCCCGAGAAGCGCCGCGCGGAGGCTGCTTCCGCGCGCATAAATGACGCGTACCGGACGTTGGCGCATCCGCTGCTACGGGCGCAGTACTTGCTCTCGCTGCGCGGCATTGATGTAGCGAATGAGGAAACGGCGCGGGTGGAAGATCCGAGTCTATTGATGCTGGTGCTGGAGACAAGGGAAGCGATTGAGGAGGCGCAGAGCGAGGAAGAGCTTGAGCCGCTTAAGGCGGATAATGAGGCGAGGATCCGAGAGAGCGAGGAGGCGTTAGCCACAGCGTTCGAGAAGGACGATGAGATGGAGGCGCGGAGGGAGGTTACGAAGCTCAGGTACTGGGTCAATATCAGGGAGTCCATCCAGAATTGGGAGAGGGGGAAGCCGATTGTGTTGGAGCATTAATGACTTGAATTTGTTTGAGGGGGTTTACCGCTTTCATAAGGTCGGTAGAGTGGCACGCCGGGTAGGCTGTGCTCTGTAATGCTTATATGACCACCAGAGAAGGGTTACATAGACGAGATCACGACACATTGAGCCTAGCATCTGCGCATAAAAAGTTCTAGGGGGGTTGTTTACGCCGGTCCCCCAAGTCTTGCAGCTACAATTGTAAAGTCTAGCTGAATGGAAATCTCCAATAAACAGAAGTCACTCCTAGTTATCTACCTAGCGTTTTCTCTTGAGGTTGTTCCTTGAAGATGTAACAATATCCGGATTCGAACCACGAGGAACAAAGCCAATCCACGGTGACAGGCAAGACGCTACAATGCACACACATCTTACCACGACCGTACAACTCAGTAATACCCCGGGGTCCTAGCCGAGAAGCACTGTGGAAACGTCAATATCTGAATTTTCCGTGGGGGATATTGTGTAGGCCATAAGGCAGATAGGGCAGGAGGAAAACGTGCTTGAGGCAATGGTACCCATTATGCCATCCGTTGTAGAACTCAAAGTCTCGCGGAGGTCCATAGCTAGAGAACAGCTTAAGTTAATTAACTTCAATAGCAATGATAATAGCAATACAAATAGCTGTTTGGATAATCAAAACGTATGAAGCCAGTTAAGAGCGAACCGTAACTCCGGTGCTAACGAGGGTCGCCGCAGCCTCTTGTTCGGTTGAGGTTAAAATCGAGGTTTAAGCATTTCTACGCTATACGTTATAATATCACTTTATTCTAAAATAAATTCGAAGATTTATTTCACACAACGGCATCAGTAAGCTTTGAAAGCTATATAATGTTTCTTCAACGTGACTAGGTATCCAATGCATCAAGAGAAATACTGAAACAATCGAATATTCTAAGAGGAATTTGCCACGCACTATTCATGTAAGGGCAAATTTACTTCTTGAAGAGCTCTCGCCTCAACTGGCCGTAGAACTAGTTCTTAGAATATCAGGTCAGTGGTGTTCCGCGAACTTAGGACCACTGAAATAAAACAAGCCATGCAGTGCCCCCAGTAACCGCTGTCATGAACGTCAATGTCTATAATTAGCCCAGATAGGCCTTGTTGAGCTTGACGGATTACGGTGTCTACCTAGATGAGCTCCATTTCAGGGCATTAAATACTCTGAATGTGGGTGGACGGTAATATTGAAGGTTTCGTCCACCTCGATCGGGCCTTCGGAACGTCATCGTACTACTAGATAAAGTCACTATATGCCTACTAGGCCCAGCATAGCATAGCAGTATGGATATTTAGTTGAAGGTATAGTTTCAGCAGAAGCCTTTGTGCCTTTCCTTCCTGTCGATGCCAAAGTAAGCTTTCTGCCATCGACATTGCTGTAGCTCCTGTTGAGCTCGATACGATGGCCCATACGGATGTTGCTGGATAAGTGTCAGGATTCGGGTACTTCGGATGTTGTAAGGGACTGTGTAGACAAAGACGGTCTCTTGTATGTATACTCGGCTCTCCAGCAGATAGGTCGTAGCTCCTCGCGCAACAACGTTGTCTTTTCTCCCATCCTACGGCCAGCCTCGTGACAATAAGCCGCCAGTGACTGTACGGGGAGGAGGACCATCAATAGACTAAGGCCCTCGTCTACGGCGCCGGCAGCAACAACAACTAGATCAAGAAGGATTATAAAGGGGCAACAGTAAGGCAGGGAATAGCTTCACTTAGATTAGGCATCAAGACGCACTAAAGGTACAAAAGTTTCTACTGGAACTGTACCTTCTATTAAGTATACACAGTGCTCTGCCATGCTTAGATTAGCAGGTGTGCATATACGGTAGCTTTATCTAGTAGGGCGGTGACATTATACAGGCCCGCTCGATATCCTCCCAGAAATAACTACAATGCATCCAGGCAGACCAGGTACATAGTTGCCGGCGATATATTTCTGGGTCTGCTAAGAGATGCCCCAGTATGGCTGGGGGTTGGAATCTCTACCAAGAATTGCCATTTTGTTCATTATGTGTGCCTCTTTTTAGAATATTGCTCCTTGTCTTGGATTCGAACACGGCGAATATAGCAAAGGTGAAGATGTGTTTTATTGCAAAGGGGCCATCATTAATCGTTATGTTTTCTTTGGGTAATTCACCCTAGAAAATCTAACCTCGCACAGCGAGGCACGACGTCTAGTCGTTCACACTATTCGTCTTCGTCATCTCCCTCCTCGTCATCGCCATCTCCCTCCTCCCCTCCCTCGAATTCCAGCTCTCTGCCTAGCCAAGCTCGGCGATTTTCCATCGCCTTCTCGTTAAACTCCGTAGCTTGTTGGATCTCGTGCTTGACTAGATGCCAGAAGCCGCAATACTCGTACCTAATAGAGAAAGTTAGCTCAAGTCCTTACAGAACGTAAATGGAGGTATAAGTACTAACCCTTTGCTGAGTTCGCGACCGACGATGCCCTCCTCTTTGAGGAGGGCCACGTACTCGTAGGACAGACGCAATCCGTCTTCATTGCGTTGCAAAGTGTCGGTAGGAGGAACGGCGTGATAGGTGTATCTATGGGTCATAGTGTAGAGTGTAGGCTGAAGCTCAAACAGTCGGTTGCGGCGCTCTTCTCGGACCTCCTTCTCGGGGCCTTCGCAGGCAGCACAATCACACGTGAATCCATAGGCTGCATCAAGTATCACGTTGCGCAAGCCTGAAGGAAAATGTACGTCGATATACGAGATAGTGATCTCTTCGCCGTCTTCTAGATCCCTGACTGCGTAGACTTCCATGTGCCCTGTCTTCTCGTTGAAATCCGCGGACGCGTTCGGAATGCACGAATGGTTGATTCTTGATCTGATGGCGAAGATCCCAAAGGCATCCTCGACCTTGGATCCGATGACGATTCTGTTGGCGACGAAAATTGCCACTATACATCATTAAATATCAGTAAAAGCCTTCGAGTGTTGGTGGAGGTTTCAAGCCATGTCTTCAAAGCTTCTTTCTCAACCCAAGCCATCCCACGGGTGAATAAGCTTACTGATCTTAAGAAAACGCCGAAAGGCTTCTTCCAGGGCGCCTTCGTCATTGATTCCCTCCTCGTCTGCTAAATATTCCTTGACGAGCGGGTACAAGCGACGGCGCACGAGCTCGAGGCGAAAGGGCAGGGCGAGATACGTTGCTTGACCTTCGGGATCAAGTCCATCGAACTGAACCTTCAGCATCTTGTACCATTCTTCACTCTGCTCACAGAGTGTCTGTGAGCAGAGTGGTGTCTCGCTCGAGATACGCTCGCCTCGCCGAATGGCGCGGCCCGCAAATAGCCCCATGCCTTTGCCAGGTGAGGGTTGTATCCAATACATCATGGTGGGATGCTGATTGCATTAGCAAAAGCGGTTAGGATAATAGAGAGACATTTCGAAACTTACTCACGAGTCGAGCGTGGAAACTAGGAGGACGGGAACAGGGTATCGGGGGGATCTCAGGGAAGACGACGTGTCACCTTAACTAGAAGAGGGATGGAAAAGTAAACCGCAAATCAAGACTTGGAAAGACTCCAGAATCGGGTTGACGTATTCAGCGCGACCAAAAGGCTATTGTGATGTCAGAGGTTGATCTTCTCTAGACGTGAGTTAGAAGATGGATTGAGACCTGAAAGTGTACCGACCCAAGTACCTGATAACCAATGGAGGGCAGGATTCCAAGTGAATCAAAAAGGTACCTGGCCTAAGTATCCCCTAGACGAGAAATGTAGTTTCTTGTACGATCGTGGGGCGTTACCGTTGCCCAGTGGATCCGGTTCTTTCAGGGAAGTTTGCTTCCGACGCTACAACACTTGCTGTAGGCGAGGTAAATATGTATGAACTCCGCGTGATGTGGCCCTAGGATGGTTGCTCATGTGTGGAACGGGAACGGTAGGTGTCGAATAAACACGGGGGCATGCGGATGCTCTTCAATATCTCTCTAATGGAGCCAACCAGGGAAAGAATCACACCTTTTAAGTACCTAACTACCAGGAAATTTCGATAAGGCAACTGCCTCTTTTTTTTCTTATTTAGCTACAAGTAATTTTTGGCTACTTGCCTTCATAGTTTAAGATTTGGGTCAGATCGGGGCAAGCTCCGAATGGAATCGGATGGCGGGTGGGTTTTGGTCCAGGAATCGGACATCCGATTCCAACACACACCCGAGGATTGATGCCGAACTTCATTTTAGGAAGCCACAGGGCCATTGCGCTTCAACCTCTTTCTAACTTTTATTATTTGATATATATATTAGTTCTGAAATAGATACCAATTGATAATTTTAAGCAAATAGCTTTCTAAATTCGTAAATTATATCGAAATTGTTTAAATTTAAAAAATTAGTGATTTGGTGAGTTTAATAAAGGAAGTAAATTTATAAAAATATTCATGTATCATTCATTTCTTTGTTGATAACCTTTCAAACTAAAGCAGTTTCCCGCAAACAGTTAATGTAGCTGAAGTTGTCCCTCCATATAAATTTCTAAGGATTTACTAAGACTTACTATTGATAGAATGTCGATTCAGCGTCCTGAAAAGGCCGTTCTACAAGGTTGCTAATATTGGCCTGTATCGTACTACAATTACAACCACCTTCTTCTAGACGGCGGATTATCCAAAGCTTGCAACAAGTGCTATAGATATAAAATACAACTTGGCCGATTCAGAAGAAAAATTAAATAATTAGATGAAGGCGTTGATCAAATCCGAGGCAAGTGCAAATTCAGATAGGGGTTGAAATTCTACTGGCTATCTGGGACCTGAGCATGGAGTCTCCTTTTATTTAGTACATGTAGCCTATGGTTGCTATTGTGTCCTGTAACACCTGCACCTCACTTAGGGTCGAAGTTACGTGACAGGGAACTACGTTTCCCGGCTAGATGGCATCCACTTCGCCACGGAGTTAAATGTATTAGCTTGCAGCAACTATTTGGCATACAAGCAGTAGACTTCATATTGATACAAGGTCATTACAAGTCTATCAATACATTGAAGACAAGAAAACATCGAGCAAAGGTGCTTTACTTGCAATCTTCCGGGGGAATTTGGCTAGAGTCGCAAACTCACGCTTGTATACGTGAACGTGGGCTGGCATTCCCTCAACCCTGTCATACTGGTGAAGGAAGAAGCCGACGACATTATCTGGGTCGTGCATGAGCTCACACTCTAGGAATGCGACGTGAGACTCCTGCATATCTGGCCTCGTCATATTCTCGGTGACCCTCAGCTTGATGCGCAGGTAGCCGTCATTCGGAAGGGAGAACTCGGATGACCATGCCAAACCACCATCATTGCGCCGAAGAGGTATGATATCCCTGCTCAGAGAGAACCGGGACGGGTGCTGCGCATACAACGAGCCCCCTACGATAAGAGCGTCCTCGGCGATGTCGCCAGCCGACAGCGGCCATCGGCCCCAGGCGAAGAGGGATTGGTCGTTAGTCTGTTTGGCTATCTCGCTTTGGAGTCGAAAAAATGCCTTCGTCTCCCCTTCGCCGTATAAAAGAGGCATATGCACATTGAAGAGACCCATCAAAGAGTAAGCAAGGTCTTCTGGACGAGTTGTGCGCCGATTCGCGGCCCATGACATCCGCTGCGCGACGCTGTACTGGCGCTGAGTTTTGAGGCCCGAGAAATAAGGTTCTTTCAAGACGGTTCTGTGGATTCCTGTGATCTTCTCGATGGTGGCCGCGTACTCCCACTTTGAACCGATCCTCACCCAGTTGGAGCTGTAGAATTCGACCGTCCGTGGCGCGATCAACTCCTGAAGCGTCCAACCTCTAGTAAACCATAAGCTCCTAGCAAAACTGGAATCCTCAGAGACCGGGTCGTCTCCATCTGATACATCGCGCATATATGCGAAGCAGACTTCGGAGGCTTCGTACCAAGCGTACATTGAATTGATAGCCTCAGTCAATTCCGTGCTGCTTGACTTGTCGATACAACACGTGTCGATCCATATCCAATTGAGACCGTTTTCCCTGGCAAGCTTGCAGCTCTTTATCACCTTGGTGTATTTCCTCTTCCTTAGGCGGGACACCGTAGCTGAAAAATGCGGCCGCGGGGTGAACGCCTCAAAGGGCGCCTCATCACGCGTCCAGGTGTGGGATAAAATGGCGTACGGTGGTCTGTCCCGGCCGAAGCTCCTCAATTCCAGCGTGCTGGTGTTGAGAAGCCTCATTGTCGTGTATCCATGTTTAATTACCGCGATTGCCTCGATGTACAAGGAAGCTCTCAATGCTGAAGGGAAGACATGCCATGAGCTACGATGATGAATTAATTATTGAGATTATTAATTTCTCAAAATCGCACGAAGCTATTTTAGTAGGGGGGTGAGGCTTGGCGTTGATTGGCTATTTGGGGGCTTGCGTTGCAGCCACGGAACCTGGCACCGGCGAGCTTCGAGCTGACATGGGGAAAAGCAATGCGACATCGACCTCTTCAGATTTGCGTCATAGAGTAACCCAATCTATGTCCTAAAAGCACGTATCTAAATTTACCAGCGATGGCGCGTAGAATCAATGATGAGTTGACAATTTTTCTCACCGAAAGACATGTACCCAGCGTTCCCCGTTGTGTCACAATAAGTCGGCTTCGAAAAAAGCCCCTTCATTATCATCTTCCCTTGAATATGCGGTGGACGAAATCCCGACATCCGCTAAACTGCCATATCATTTTTACAAACCCACTTTAATTACAGGGGTGCGTTATAATTACAAAAGGTTAAATATTATAACCATTATAATTATAATAAGTTTTAATATATAATTTTTTATAATTTATAATATATTATTTAATTAATTAAATTATAAGAATTTTTTTATTATAAATATAATATATTTAATATTATAATTATTATAATTATAAAAAATTTTAATATATAATTTTTTATAATTTATAATATATTTAATATTATAATATATTATAATTATAAAATTTTTTAATATATAAATTTTTATATTTATAATAATATATTTATTTATTATAATTATAATAAAATATATATTATTTTTATAATAATTTTTA